>VWYI01030448.1:71216-116499 GCA_013399455.1 Anthoscopus minutus | reverse complement strand
AATATAAGGAAATTTAAATCTGTGCTCAAGTTATAGAGTGCATTATGTTGATAATTTCTGTTTGATTTTCCAAATGCCAAAGATTGCAGACCTCCCATCTTATTAATGTATTAGTCCATCCTGACAGGCAGTTCTGAGAATTAATTCTGCAATTCCAAAAATACCTGCCGGAAACTAACAGGTACAGCACCATCTTGAAGGTCTTGGACACACTGAGTGTAACACACTCTCAGTAACCGAGAAAAGTGTGAACAGACTGGGTCCTAATCAGAGCTAATGGCAATGAAGTCTCTATGTTAGGTCTTTGAACAGGTTCGTATTTTTTCGGGAATATCTGACTAACCCGTTTCCTAATGATAGTGGCAGAATCAGGAGGAACTGTACCTGAAACTTGTAATATAAATTTGAATTACTGCCCTGCTGTTCCCTCCGATTATGTGTGTGTTCTTGAGTGCTGACTGAGACCTTGCCAAGGAGGAGGATAAGGAAGAAATAGTAATGAATTAGACAAAGAAACAGCTCACCAAAGAGCTTTCCTCTGTTCCTTCTGCTCTTTGTTATATTCAGTTTTGAAGTTTTGCGCTGCATTCCCAAAAATAGGCATGGGGAAATTGGGGATTTTACAGGATTCATTTCTGCTTATAAGGTTCTTGACTTCATGATTCCAGTCTGCAGACAGTGGAGATAAACAGAACTGTCCTCAGAACTGGTTGAACCGTCCTTACCTTCCCATGAACTCAGGCACTTGTTAACCCTTAGACAGTCGTGAGTGTGACAGTGCAACCACAGATCTAAAACTAGAAGGAGGTGAAAAAAAATCACTTTCAGAATGGTTCAGATTTTTAAAAAGGTGTTTAATTTGGCTTAGAAGTAATGAGACACGCATTCTGTCTGCTAAGCTTATTTTTGAAAGTTTCTCTATCATATCTGAAGAGCTCTTAGCTCTCTAGGAGTATTAAATATAGCTGTTTCTGAGGTTAAAGAAAGCCCTATGTCCAAAATCTGTTACAAGGTTGAATATTATCTGTATCATTTTTTTCTAACTGGAAAGAAGCCCAAAAATATCCATGGCCAGATTTATTTTTTGTAAAAAAAGAGAAGAAAATCCCTGCATTCCGGGATGTATTCTGAATTGTTAAGTCATCTTGAAAGAGAAATTTCACTGTATGTGAGTGTAGGCGGGAGTAGAAAAATATGAGGTAAAAATAGCTACATGGAAATCAACACCAATATGTGGATGCATACCTGAAGATGTTAAATGATAAGATCTGAGAGAGAATTACACTTTAGATCTGTATTTATATAATACATTTCAAATTAAAATTTAAAAAAACCCAGACTGAACCACCTCTACATAATTTTCAAATAATTTCTGTATTTTGAATTCTAATTTTCAACTTAGCTTTTGTTTTGACTTTGGGAACTGCTTAGAAAAATCAAGATCATTCTAACTATTCTGCAGTTGGTGGTTCATGTTGACAAAGAACTTTTCAACAAAGTCCATGAAAATTAAGTATTCTTTCTCTGAAGAGAAATTCAGGGAATAAGTACTACATCCTGAAAGTATGAAACTCAAAATGCTTGGAGCATTAAGAAATCACTGTATTGCAGAAAAGACTCAGTTAATAAGAGCTTAATTGATCAAAACTAAGGTTTTCAAAACAAGAGAATGTTTTTGTAGGGTCTCATGAAGCACATCTATGGATACAGCAAACAAAATTTTTTCATATGGTATGGGAAGCAAAAGATACATTTTGTAGATTGACAAAACAGAACTTAATGGGGTTAATTTGTACTGTGTTAAATAAGCTGCCTTCTAAGTCAGTATGGTAAAGCAACTAGGAAAACCACTGATATATTGAGCACTGTTTTTTTATTCTCTTACTGTACCTAATGTCGTCAGAAAACCTCACTTCAGATGTGTTCTTAAGTGTCAAAGTAGTCTTTGTTATTATCAGCAGGAAGCAGGAGCAGCAAATGTCTATGGGAATACAATTTATGACAAAATACACCTAATTAACTCTCTTGAGGATTTATATTCTTGCATGCTGTGAAACTGAATCATATTAATATTTCCTAATAAATTGTAGCAGAATGAAAGCATCTGTTTAAAATTTCTAACTGTGCACCTAAACCTCATTTCCTGGTCTTTATACCACAAATTTGAACTACCATGAAATGCACTTTATTACTGTAGTATCGACCATGAGAGGTACTCAGGGCAACTTGGAGAGAAACATCTACAGCATAGTTTTGCTGCCACATATTAGAGTAGGAGTAATGGTGTAGGTTTTATAAATTGATGCCTAAATCACCCAACTGGAGTAGATTATTAAAGCGTTTTTTATTGCTGTTTCTTCTTTTAACTCTTTTTAGCCCATTTTCATATTAGAAGACAAATACCTGATGTAGTATCCGCTCTAGGGGTAAAAAGTGCTTCTCACAATTTGTGGGATCTTTGCAAGGACAAAGCTAGCAAATAGATCTGACAGATTTAAGACATTTCATTGCAGTCTTACACAGTATTTTTTCCCTCTTCTCTATGCTGTACTCTCAGATTTGCCTGGTCTGGTACAGAAAGAGTTATCAGTACATCTTTTTGCTGCTCTAAAAAATAGAAAACTAACTTTGAATGTCACTAGGATATTAGTCTGTAGTCTGTGGAGGTGGTTTATTATATAGCATTTAGATTTTCTTATTTCATTAAGCTGTATGTAAGTGAAATGCTAGGTGAGTAAATGATAGATGAGCCTGCACAGTGAGCATGTGTTTTTGTTCCTGACAAGCCTAAGGGCCACTGCTTATGGAAAGTGAGCTATTGTTTTGTATATTCAGTGAGGTATATTAGCTGCTGCATAGTCTGTACTTAGGTTACAAAATTTGGCAGAATATAGATTGGAATATGGCAGTTATTTATTTAATTGCCTTATAGGCTCTTAAAAATCTAAAAAGCTGGTTTTTATTACACTCTATTTCATGCTTCTAAGTGTGCATAGTACAGCTGAAAGAAATATTACACATGCTTCAATTACCTAAGCATAACATTTGTGGAAATCTAGAAATTGGCTAAACAAAAGACAATAAATAGTATTGTACTTTTGTCTTCTGTGTATATAATGAGACTTCAACTGTATGAAGAAAAGTAAGACTTGTGAAAGCTGCTTGAAAAGCAGCTGCTTGGTCTAAATAGACACAATCATTCATCTACATTAATGAAAAAAGGGCAAACAAATGATAAACTGATCTATTGTTACTATTTTCCAAGAGAGATTTCAAACTGTAGTTTCTTTTAATATAATTTTTAAAAAATACTTCAAAATTATATGTAAGGAATCACAGGTAAAGCATTACCAGCTTTAGTGAATCCAAGCTCTGATATTTTAGCTGTAGATAAACAAGTTAGGAAATAAAATGGCAGACATACTTTATTTGTAGTTTTATTTCTCAGTAAATAAATTTCTCAGGGTCAGTAAATTCAAATGAGTTTATACACCTCAGGGACTTTCTAGTCCCTGAACATCTGGATATGAGCCTGAAACATGGCCCTTGAAAACCATAACCTCACTTGTAGAGGAATAGAACCAAATGAAACGTATGTAATTAGTGGTGTGTTCCAATCTGTACATGGGCAGCTGTATGATTGGTGCTGTGTAAATACTGCAGTGATGAACATGAGTAATGAAAATCAGGAATTGCCTAATTATGCATGAAGTAATTTGAAGATTATGGGCAGATCTATTTCAGAAGCTGATGAGTGAAGCACAAGTGTCCTATGTATCATCCAGAGAAGATGAAGAACAGTTGTAAGCATATTTGCCCACATGTCACATGTGCCATGATTTTATTAAAAGAATAAACACAGATTTCAAGTCTAGCATTTAGGAAATCTGGTGAGTGCAAAATAGAGATAATCCTTGCTATAGATATCTGAAACTATCTAAAAAGCAAGTGCACAAGCTCTCACTAAGTTCAGAAAGACCAGCATCCTTTATGGAAGCAATGGAAGCATCATATTACATGGTTAGCTTTGATGTTTACTGGGGTCTTTTGAAGTATTTCTGCATCTGTGTAAGAAGTGACTGATGCACAAGACATTTATTTAGCACAAATTAAAAGGCAGAAATCAAGCAATGTTGTGAATTCATGTCATGCTGCACTAACCAGGTAGTTAGTAGGAGCTGTTAGGGCCTGATCCCTAAATCCTGTCAAATCGAGGAAGACTTCTGACAGGTGCAGCAGTTATTAAATCATCTCATTAATGGTGGTGCAAAATCCGATGTGTTAGCTGTATTTTGTGATCATACAGTTTTTGGTTTGCTTTTTCATTTTTTTTTCCTTTTTTTATGGGTGTGTTTCTACTATGTGTGCAAAGACGATACTGCCATATTAGTGAAGGATTTTTCCCTGAAATAAAATGCAATGTGGAGGCCACCCATTCTGCAGCATTGCCTTGAGAGTGATTAATGTTGTTCTGTCTCCCAGGTACTCTTCAGATAACCTGGTTTCTCACACTGGTTTGGCAGTTACATCTCTTCTCTTTATTAATCACTATGAACACAAGCAAGTGCCCTGGACTAAGTTAATGTCAGAATAAAATAAATTGAACCTGGCTTTCACTTCAGTTTTATGTGTGAATTGAAAGTCCCCTGTGAAAGGAATTGAGGCTAAAAAAAGTCATCTGTTCTGAGCTCTCAGGGACCAGGTAATTAGTGCACCCTGCCTTTTTGCCTTCTATTAAGGTAAATCAGTAGCTTCATGCAGAGTATGGGCATCTTCCTTACTTTTTAAAACATAATGTTTTGTTTTGCTTTGCTTTTGTTCAGAATTTTTCTGAAGTTAAAGAAAAAGATTGTTTAAGTTTTGGCAAAAATGCAGAAGTACTTTCAGTTCATTGCAATATTAGTAACAAAGGGAAAGTAAAATCAATGTTAGATTATTTAAAAGTTAGATGACAAAATTATTCTTGTTCAGATACAGCTTCTTGCTGCAGGAAATAGTAGCATTTTCAAAACGACTCTCTCAAAGTGACTCAATCTAAGCAGCTACTAGCCCATCTTCAAGGAAGATGAAGCTCTGCACCTTAAAAAAACAAAAAAAAAAATCAAAAAACACCCCTCAAGATTACAAGAGATACTTCAATCCATCCACAGTTTCTATTCCTTTTTCATTATCCTTTAGGATGCCCTATTTTGACTTCTGGATGAAGATTAGAGTGCAATAGTTGTTTCAGTATGTCCACCTACCAAATGAATGTTTATCTAAGAGCCCTAAGTACACAAAATTCTATCTGATGTCCCACTCTTAAGTGAAATACAGAAAATTACTATATTAGGAAGGCTATTCAAGGGCCTCTCCTTTTTATTTGTTGGTTATTTTTTCTTCCCTCCCTGTTGTGCCTTTATTCCTTTTTGAAGCAATCCTTTTTTATTTATGCAATTGTGACTTCTGGATTATTGAGAAAACTTTTCCAAAACCTTTCCAATTATCTGTTATGTGTTTCTGTCTACATTTTCATTTTTCATTTTCTCTAGCTTTAGGAGATGAACCTGTCTGAATGTCTGTTTGGATGCATAGGGTTCCCTGCTTGAGACTATCCTCATCAAGTCATGACTATGTTACTTCACTCTAAATAATACACTAACTCACAAACTTTTTTTTTTAAACTCTTTTTTTATTCTTGTAGTTCTTTTCTATTGTGAGTGTAAATATCCAGCTTTGTCATGTATGTCCATCTTGAAGAAGTAATTTAATTTCTCTGCAGTTTCATTGGCCAGCAGGAATGAATGTTCCGCTTTTTTCCTTATCTGACTGGTTGTGGCTTAACTGTTTAGCTTGCACTTTATTCCAAAGTGGTACCTCTGTGTTTATTCACATGGTCATGACATAGCCCACTGGAGTTTCTTAATACTCTCTGTAATATGCCTGTACCCAGGGGTCATTAAAACCACTTTGGATGGTCCATGTTATGCTATGATTTAGAGTGGGGAAGCTGACTAGTCCTGCTTTGGCAAGTGAACTGATTGTGCTCTTCTCCATGTCCTGTCAGAAATTCTGTGGTGTGGTCATTTCCCAGCTTCAGGCAAAGACCAGGTTCATCTTATTTTCCTTTGTCTATGTAGGTCACATGAAATGCTTTTTCCCCTGAAAGACTCTGAAGTCAAAAGCCTTGGTTTTGAAATAATACATACTCAGCTCATAAAATCTTCCTATCAGTTTTGTTCTATATCTTGGACTTACTTCCACCAATAGAATTGCAGAAATATATTGCCTTTATGTCCTTGTATTGGATCCTATCCTTCTCTGAAGAGGTACCTTTGTGCAGAAGCTAATTAAATCTACACACATTTAGCGTGACATTAATTTTCTTTTTCCTTATCTGTAACAGCTGTTTATGAAACATTATTACTGTCCAAGTAATTAATATTTCTCAAGACTGTGAGAAAAAAATCACAAGAGTGTCTGATGTATTTTTCTTTCTAGAGTCTCAGTTTGATTGAGGTGGAGTGAGTGCTTGGCACATCTGACTCTTCAGACCTGCATGGAGCTGTGCTTAGTGACACAGAGCAGGCTGTGACTCTGTGTGTGCTTTTACTTGTGTCTTGCTTGTGACTTTTGCTCACTTTGGATGCTGGTGGGGAGGCATGGCTCAATGCCCCACTCTGCTCAAGGGAAGGAGGGAGTGCTTGTCTTCTCAGTTGTCCTGCTAAATCCAGCATGTGATGTGCATGTCCTGTGATACACATATCTCACAGACTGTTGGGTTGTCCTGGTGTTTAGCAGTCATCAATAAAGTTACTTTAGGGGAGCCCATATGCACTTTTAGGATTCATAATGCTCTGTGTCAAGAAGTTCCGTCATTTCTTTTCGAGTTGTGTGAGGAACTGCTTTCCTCAGTTTGCTGTGGATTTTCCTGTGATTTAATGCCTGCCACTTCTGGTATTCACATAATACAATTGTTCCCTATTCCTGGACTGAATGAATTCATACACCTCATACATTCATATCTAATGTTTTTATTCTTTGGCCCTGAAGAGCTCTACTCTTTTTTTTTTCTTGGAATGTAACTTGTTACATTCCTCTGTGAATTTATACTGGAGAAAATTAGTGCCCAAATAATTCTTGTTTCTTTTATTGTCATTTCAAAGAGAAGACCACCATTTATAATGAACTATTGTTTCATTAATTGCAATTGGTATCTTGCTCTCCTGGAAATAACCATCCTTGTTACTGAGCATACATAGAATAATAATAGTGAAATCTCATCCTGGCCTCTCAAGCATTTTCGTCAGGTTCATTTTTGTGTTGCTGTTATATCAATGTGCCACAAATGTCACACAAATGTGTGCTTATAAGAAGGGGTCTTGTGTGTGAGATGTCAGTGGCTCTAAGGTCACCTGGCTGGCTGGATAGACTGTGGGTGGTGTGGGGAACCAGCTATCCAGGGAGTGCAGGGCTCTGGCATTCTGAGCAACTCACATGGCTGCACTGTTAGTTGGTCCTTGAGCTGGAGTCTTAAGGTAGATTTTGTCATTTTTGTCTCCACAGCAAGCCATAAAAATGGCAGTTGTGGAATGAAAGGAATTGCATTAATTTCAGTCAGCAGCTGCTGAGGATACTGGTAAAGCATATTTTGTTTTGGGAACATCATGTTTGGATTTCCAAAACAAAATTTTGCAGGATTTCTGTTCCATGAAAACTTCAAATGTTGGCTTGCCTCCTGATTCAAATCTGGGTTTTTTGCTTGAAAGCACAAAAAAACATGTAATAAAAATTCAGATTTCCAGACAGCCCTACTTAGGTTTCTGTTGAAAGTTTATTTCTTTCTTTCCTACGTGTTATAGTAAGAAACTTTATTGCATCTATGCTTCTGGCATTTGTGTTTCTCTCATCACTGCAATGACTGTTAGCGTGCTGCTTGAATTTTCTTTTGCCTAATTTCTTTTCATTGCTTCATTGCACAGCCTTCAATAACCTAAGTGCTTTTTGTTTATGCCCTTGACATTCTCAAATTATGATGCTTTTCAGCCATTCTGTAGCTAAGCTATACCTATTTGTGTCGTAGCCTTTTGATTACAGAGTAAATATGCAGCTATGGAAAATACACATTCTCTAATGTATATTAGTAGAAGCAGATGGTGCAATCTGTTCATTGATAGAATTCAGTTTCTAAAACTGATTTAATCTGGTTTGCATCAAATACCATTCCGGTACCGTCTGTCATGGAACATGTGCAAAGGGAGATGTCCCATTTCAGGTTGTTTGTATTTCATTGCAATAAAGTGTTTACTTCATGTGTTACATGGGCTATGGAATAACAGAACACCTCTTGTAAAGGCACATTGTTTCAATGCACAATACTACATTGTTTGTTATTTGGTATTTTTATATGTTACTATTTTTCATTGCCCCTTTTGTATTACAGAGCAACATGCTGCTGGTCCCCTTTGTAAACTTAGTTTTCATGCAGCCATTAATAGAATTTGCACTTGAGAAGAAATGATGGACAGTTACTTTCTTTGTTTGTCAAGTGGAGAGGGATTTTAAATTAATTATAACAGCATTTTGCATAACTTGGCCTTTTTCCCACTGTGAAAAAGAAGTTTCCTTGTTTCGTCAGAATGAAGGATTTTCCAAAATTATGAAGGCCAGATAAACTGTGTGTGTTCTGCTTCTGCTAAGCCAAATGCAGGAGAGAATGCAGTGCATAGTACCCAGATACTTTAGCTCGGAGATCCTGTAGTCTCTAAAGCAGGAGGTACTTGGCCCAAAGTGCTGAATTGTCATAGAAGTCTTGAGGCTCTGTATAGCTGGAGAAACAGGCTTGCAGAAGCAGTCTTCTTCTCCCAACTTAGCACAAAATGCTTGCAGCTCTAGCAATAAAGAAAGGAAAGTGGTAGGTAATTTATGTTTTATTTCTTGCTGCAGTGACGGATGTGTGAATCCTCCAAAATCTTGTGGATTTATTAAATTAAAAGATGTGGTGGAATGGATAGTCCAAAAGGTATTGCAGAAATAACATGATGTAAAAGCATGTGTTTGGAAAAAAACCTGTTTGGCTTCTTACCTTTCTGAGTACTTGCTTGACTGTTCTCTAAATTTTAAAAATTAAACGTTTGTTACACCTGTTTTTTGGGGAGATTTTTAAGTGAATCTGTTTTCTAGTTCTTTTCTCTAGAATGTCTTTATCTCCTCTTGACTTAGAGCTAAAATTTTAAAATTGATCTCCCATGAAATTTAAACCATCCCCAAAGAGCTTTCACAGTTTTAACAAAAGATGGTTTGTTTCTCTTTTCCCCTAGAGATCCTTGTAACTTTGTTTTTGTACAAAGCCAATAAATAATAACAACAAAAATTAATATGTGTCTTTCAAGATGATTATGTAAACCAAAAGGAATTTAATAGGAGATATGTCAGTAGTAAAAAGAACACTTCATTTTTCATCTAATGAAAGAATGGCTTGGGTGGAGGGGACCTTAAATGTCAAGTGGTTCCAAATCCATTGCATAAGCAGGGACATGTTCCACTAGAAGATGTAGTAAAATATTAAGTATATTTGATATACCATGGCTGTTCCTGGAAGTATACCATGTATGCCACTGAAAAAAGAGCAGATATCCAGCAGTTCACATCATTCTGAGCTGACCTATATTGACTGCTGTGTGTTCACAGCATTGCTGAGTCCAAAGAACTTCTCCCATTGATGTTAAGTGTTTTAAAACCATTTACAGCTCTAAATATCTCTACTACTGAGGCAACGTTTTATAAAGTTACACATTTTTTAGCATTTTTGAGTGTGATGGGTTAACCTTGGCTGGTGTCAGATGCCCACCCAGCTGCTCTCTCACACTCCCTCCTCATCAGGGCAGTGGAAAAAAGTAATATGGAAAACATAATGGGTCGAGTTAAAGGCAGTTTAATGAAAGAAAGAGCAAATGTTGTGTGTGGAAACAAAGCAAAAATAAAGATTTAATCTCTACTCCCCATCAGCAGGTGGTGTCCAGCCACTTTATGGGAAGCTGGGCCCCAGTACACATAGCAACTGCTTCAGGAGAGAACGCCATCGTACGGAATGTCAACCTCCTCCTTTCTCTTAACTTTTATTGCTGAGAATGACGCCATATGGTACAGGATATCCTTTGGTCAGCTGGGGTCAGCTGTCTTGGCTGCATCCCCTCCTGACCTCTTGCCCACTCGCAGCCTCCTGGTCCCTGTGGATGTTGGTGCTGTGTGGGTGCTGCTCAGGCACTTCAGGGGCAGCTGTGGGGAAAGCTCAGCCCATCCCTGTCAGATTTAGTGCACTGATACACACTGTTCTACACTGCCATTTGAGAAATATAAGCACACTGAATTCAAAACTATAGAAGTGTTTGCAAAATGGATACTTTTCTCAGTAATAATGATTTCACAGTTTATTAGTATAGTAATAATGGTTTCATAGTTTATTAGTATAGTAACAATGGTTTCATGTTACATTTCATGTTTGGATTACTGACTAACAAATTTAGTTCATGACAAACCAGTGAAATTTGTGTGGCGCATTTCTCCTTGTATGTATGTATTTTTTAAAATTGCAACCTTAAGTTTAATTAAGGAACACCGTGCACAGCAAGATTTAAAATACAATGGTCCAGAAACTTCTTTTGTTACTCTTTTTTGTTTTTTTCTTCCCCCCCTCCATTCCCTGTGGAAGACATACTCAACCAAATTACACATGAATGGAGTCTGCTTTCACACAGATCTTATAGAAAACCCAATTATCCAGCTTCCTGTTGGGGAAGCTAGACAATGTTTGTGCTTCAGCCACTAACTGTTTTTGGAATTTGTCATGCCAGACAAATCTACAATCAAATCTTTGGGTTTTTTTATTTAATAACAGAATAGGTATGGCTTCACAAAGTCTGGGCGAATTTTTTGTGCTCACAAATAAGAGGAACTCTTGTGAAAATCTCTAATTATGAGAATACTAATGTAGCAGACCTCAAAGTACATGGAGCTAAGTTTATTTCTTAACAGGTAAGCTCTCTAGGGTGTGTTCCAAAGATGATGTTCTGAACAACTAAACTTATGTTGGTTTCTTCTTTGAAACAAAGGCAAAGTTATTTTTTAAGTTACATTTTTCAAATGCAAAATGAAATCTTATGCTTTCTGGACTCAGTTGCCTTAAAACCTAGTCATGTTCTTGTTGTGCTTTGTGGTTATCAGTGTGCTTTTTAAAGAAAGGTATTTTGAAATAACTTCAAGATTTGTTGGTTTAAAGCTATAGCAGAGCTTGAAGCTGAGTCTTGAGCAACAGTCTTCTGATCCTGAAGGTATTTTCACTTTACTGAGAGTATTTTTCAGGGCTAATAGTGATGCAGCCATGGCTTTGATAATCGCCCTGAAGGTGATGCACAGAAGCCAAGTTAAGGCTTTTTAAGAAAATAACATCTGAGTTTGCCCTCTTCAGCAGCATTTCAAGATCAGACCTTGAGGAAGGTGACTCGAACCAAATTGAATGGTTCAGGGCTGCTATAAAAACTTCCTTCACTACCTGGCGAGCAGGAGTGGGGTCCTGTGGCAGGTGACCCTTTGGTGGCTCTTTTTCCCCATTGCCATCACCTCCCAGCTGCCGAGTAGCCCTGCAGCTCCCAGCCCTCTTCCTGCTTGCTGGGCTCCCTCTGCACAGCTGGTTTCTGCCTCTGGCTTTGCTGCCCCTCCTGTACCCTCTTGCTTTGCTTGTGAGTGCACAGTTCCCACCTGAACAGGTGAGGGATGTCCAGCAATGATTTTCCAGTGGAGACAGGCAGGTATGTAATATATTGGGAGTGGGAACTGGGGGAGCACATCTTTTGCAAAATAGGAGGAGGTACAATGTAATTAAACTACTTAAGCAAATACACTAGAGCAGTAGTTCTGTGCAGTAGGCAAAGGAAATACAATTGGCTGAAAGAATGATGATTGAAGTTTGAAAAAAATCTCCAGTTTTCTGGTTTAACTTGTGTATCTTTAAGTCTGTGCTGTGTTACCTCTTTTTTTCCTGTGGCTTGCAGGAGAAACTGGTAAACTTTCCACTTAGGGGATGAGCAAGACTGCTTTTTAGCATGGACTGAGGAGAAAGACAGGTTTCTTTCCTGCATTTACTTTGGTTTTTATAGTGTACTAGGTATTTACTTAGATTTTTCTAGGGTTGCTGAACCTACTCAGCTCTTCTTTTTAACTTAACGTTGATTTTGTTTGGATTAAGCATGATTTCAGAGTTCTGTTAAAACTAATTTCATTCTCTTTGCTTGCAGGAAAGAGTGTTGGGTGGGTAAATTCAGCAGTTCAGTGTGAGCTAATTCTGCAGTTTAGTGCAACCATATGTTTAAACCATTGAACAGCAGGTGAACTGTGCACGATTCCCCTCCAAGCTATCAAAGGCAGAGTGTAGTCATTAACCCATGGGCATGTGCAGTACATTCTCCCAGCAGCTGCCTTCCAGTGCCCTTTGGAGCAGTTCCTTGACACTTTCCAAGTGTATTTTAACTGAAGGGAGGGGTGGGTCTTCAAAAATATGATATTGCTAATCCAGCATTTTAGGGTCTACAGGCTAAGGAAGGAAGGGACAGAGAAAAGCCTTGAGGATTTGAGCCAGCTAGGTTTTCTAGGGAAGCAGTTAAAATGTTTTCCAGATTGTCACAAACTGTCAAATTGTTTACAGTCAATTTTAACTGGAAGATCCCCAATTGAGCCAGATGCTGTGGCTGTTTGCAGAGAAATCAGGAGAGCGGTGAAGTATTTGGGAATTGGAGTTTTAGAGATGGCAGCATGTAGTTGGAGGCAGAGTACTGGCAGCTGTAACTTGATAAAGATATTTTGCAGGAGAAGGGGAGAAGAGGTTCGGATTGAAGAGATGTAGCTGAGGCGCTGTAGGAATTTTGGTGGGTTTTTTTTCATTTGAGGACATGTACCAAGAGTCTTTCTACCTCCTTAGCTGTGAGCAGATTAATTGTAGAGTGAATTGACAGAGCTTGTAAATCATCCACCCTTTTACCAGTAATTCAAGATCTAGGCCTTTCAGGGTATGGTAAAGATGTACCTTTTCTGTCTAAGAAACTGCTTTTAGAAATTCTCTTTTCTTGTCCTCATTAATGTACACGATTTCTGCATCTGCCAACTGACAAGAACTATTTGGCTTTGTGTTGCCTGAACCTAAAAATCCCTGTTACTTCTATTATTGGTTTCGAAACAGCTTCGAGCACACCAGATTAGTTTTGGTAGGAAAACCAAGATTATGTAATTTTGAGACAAGTCTACTTGTTTTACTTTTAAAAATAATAGTTCAGAATTTAGAATTCCTCCTCTAAAATCTAAATTGAAATAGTATCTAGAAAGTAAATCCATTTGTTGTGGAGAAATTTGAGGACTTGGGAAAATAGGAGCAGGAAAGGAAATTGCATCTTTGAAAATGGAAATGAGAAAGATTTATCTGGCTTTTATTCAGGAGATAATATTCATGTTTAAATTAAAGGGCTGGGCTTTTTCTGTCTTGCTTAGTTTGCTAATGAGTCACTTTTCCTAGATCGCCTTCTCTAGTATTAGTAATGGGCTTGTGAGGCTGCTGGTGCTTCCCCCAGAGCCAGGAACTGCTCTGTGGTTACTCATCCTTATGGTATTTCAGATGCGGGCACCTGCCTATGCTGTGTAGACAGCAGTGCCTAAGGGTTGGCTCAGAGGCAGAGGCCAGTGGATCATCACCTTTGTGTTTTAGCTGAATTAACTCAAAGGTTTTCAACTTGCTTTTTCCCCTTCTTGCTGTTTTTCAGGAGTATGTACACCAGACTGCTGCCTATCCAGCCTATTATGTTCCTATTATGTTCTCTTAATAGGAGCCTCTGTGTTGCCTCCCTCTCTTTTCCCATGTGGGACTGATGTGTGTCATGTACATTTGCATGGTTCTTTACAGCTGTCTCCCTTAAATGTCACCTGCATTCCCATTTCTCCTGGCATGTTGCCCAGTTTTTTCTTTGGTGTATCTTATCATTCTGCCCATCTTAAACCTTGTCTCATGCCTATGGTCAAGAGAGAGCATACATGCTCTGGATAACACAAATGGACATCCAGGTTTTACTTCAGCCTAGTTTTAGACCTTTCTGTCACTGCAATAAGCCACAAGACAAGCATAAGCATCCTGGTATAAAAATCTGTGTTTTATCCACTTAGAAATTAAGATGAAGTGCCCCATATAGAGCTACAGCATGTAACTGAGCATGCACAGATGCACTTTTACCCTGACTTAGTCCTCAGAGAAGACTGTCCCCTTTAGCTCTGCTTTTGCTTGTTCTCAAACTTGATCTTATCACTTTTATTGGGCAGGAAACTGGGCAGAACAGAGATGTTTGTGGTATGTGTATTTATGTGAAGATATTGGAAGCATGGCAGGAACCAAGAATGGAGAGTTCTTCTTCCTTTTGAGTGCTGATAGATTGACTATGATGACCACAGGTTGGAAAGGACTGCAAAATCCTGACATTTTTAACTGCAAAGCTGCAGACTTCTCTGCTCTTCTAGAGTACATGAACTGTAAGGAAGTGTTCATTTCTTTGCAATAAAATGTAGGACAAGAGGAAACAACCTCGAGCTATACTTGTGAGGGGGTTATATTGGATTTTAGGAAACATTTTTTCGCTGAAGTGGATGTCAAGCATTGGAACAGGTTGCTACGGGTAGTGATTGAGTTACCATCCCTGCAGACATTTAAAAAGCCTGTAGGGACACTTTGGGACATGGTTTAGGGGTGGATTTGGCAGCGCTGGGTTAGTGGTTGAAATTGAGAGAGAGTTCCAGCCGAAATGATTCTGTGATTCTGTGGCTGATTGTGCAGTTTTCTGTCATTCAACCGCATAAACAGTGCTGAAAGGGCCTTCTCGCCTGGGGGGCAAGGGGGTGATGTTGTGCCCCAAGTCTTGACCTAAGTCCTCCCGAAAGGACAAGTGCAAAGGCTGCCTTGCTTCACAAGGGTGAATGGCAATCTCCGCCCTTCAGGATATCTGGTCATGGACCCTTTTCACTGCAAAAGAGAGTGGATGCTGAGTTAAAGAGGGAGGCAACAAACAAAACATCGAGACCCAGACCTGGACAGACAAACCTGATGGAAGCAGGGACAAGAAAAAAACTTTGTCAGCCACACTAATGGATAAACTACTTATAACCTCATTAAATGTAGAAGATAGAATATAGTCAAAGAAGCTACCTCTGAGGTATGATTCCTTTTTGAACTTAGCCTCAGATAAAACTCTACCACCTTGTCCCCAGTGTGGACCAGGTAATGCCAGAGCCTGACTTGATCACTGTCAGAATGCTTCCAGTGGAAGTATCTGTAGACACATGCGAGCTTGAGTAAAACTGTCTGTGATGTCAAGCAGCTATTACAATTTTCTTCATGCTAATTGCATTAGTGCCTCACTTAACATGTTTAAAGTTGTGCATCAAACAAATAGAGAAAATTATTCAATTATATCACTCCTAAAATTCTAAAATAGGTCTCATTTTATCTTTACATTATTTGTTCACACAAGCTTAGTTGAGGTTTTAGTCATTTGCAGTACTAAACTCAGAGAGGAAAACTTGGATTGATTTTAATCAATTATTCACTTTTTGTCAATCTAGAAAATAAAATGCATGAGAAATTCTTATTTATTGTTGAACTGACATTTATATCATCTGATGTTCTGTCCTGAAGGAAGATACTATACATAGAATTGGAGTCTTCAGTTGTACCTGTGCCTGACTGAGTAGTAGACATGAAACTATCATATATTCATATGATTCATTGCTTATCCTTTAACATATATAGTTGAAGATGTCAACTTCAGAAAAATCTAATATCTGAACACATAATAATTGCAGCACTTTTCTTGAAATGCCAGGGTTTCAGGACTTAAAATTAGTTATAAATCATATCCTATGTTAATAATCTGAAACATTTTTTTGTTAAACACTGGCAAATGCACTCCTTAATGCCATTTTCATTCAGCTCGTGCTCTTCTCTGTCTGCCTGTCTAGTCTTCATAAATGGGGACAGGCTCACTTTGCTTTGACTGCGCTGGAGTAACACTGAGTGTCTGAAGAACAGTGGATTAATCTGTGCAATGGAGGCTGTCATCCGCCTCCATGGAACGTGAGACAGCACGGCTCCTTGCAATGAAACACAACGTGCAGAATTTGCATGTTGTTCTTATCTTCGAGAATATAAGACAGATTGTTTGGTGTAGCAACAGATTGGCATTTTTATTATTGGATAGTGTGTGTTTTTACTGGTGCAACCGCTTTGGTAATTTCCTATGTCGTTTGTGCTTGAGAACTGCCATGAGGTTGTTTTAGCAGGATGTGCACCACAGGGTGCTGAAGTCCCTTAGTTCTCACAGAATTACAAAAACTTTTTAAGCTTCAGCATCTTATAAGAATGGTAGTCTCTTGTTGATCATCTGTTTGCTTCCTACATTACTGCTGTTCTTGCTTGGAAGAAATGTAAAAAGAGATGCTACCTGAACCTCAGCAAGGTGCAGAAGTCCAAATGAACACAAGAGTAGATATAAGGCTATATTGTCACATTTATTTTATTAGTTTGTTCTGGGTGAGATTTTGCAGGATGTACCTATTTCTATCATGTTTGGGATGCTTAGCAAAATAAGAATCAAAGAGAAAGCTTTGTGGCCCATACCAGGTATGAAGTTTCATATAATGCAGCTGTCGATGCCATGTTCTAGTACAGAATTACTGAGTAAGGGACGATGAGAGCATTAGTCCTTGGCTTTCAGTTCCCTGGCATAGGACTGGGAACTTTTGTGAGCAATCAGAAAAGCTACAAAACTCTGCAAAGATGGAGAGTTTGTGTTTCTTCCCCTCCAAAGCTTTGGGCAGTATGTCTGCTCTCTTCCAGTGCATCTCTGCTGGATGATACTCCAGAGAGAGAAGAAACACAACTTTTCCTTTTTTGCAACACTAAGGCTGAGTCCTTACTTACTGGTGCCCTGTGTACATATAGCCAAGCACAAAAAGGTATATAAATTTTCATCTCTCATCTGTAAAATAATTTCTTTAGAAATGCAAAGAATTCAAGTCTTCGCAGTGTTTCTGATTAATACCTGCTTCAAATCTTTGAAACATTTGTTTTATGGCAAAAGATTAATCACAGTAGATTATCAGTTCTAAAGCTCTTCGGTTTATTTTTTCTAGCTGAAAATTACATGTACTTAAAATACAATGAATATATCTTCCTAGGAATGTATATACTGTCTTTGTCTGTCTCCTTGTATGAGCTTGTTACATGTTGCTGAGTCCTACAGAATTATTTCCACTCTGTTTGAATGGGTTTTTTCCCCTTATTCAACTGTAAGCACAGTGTCAAATCAAAGCTGCGGTATGAAATGTGTTTTGCTGGGAAAATGACCATGATGAATTTGATGCCATGCTGGTTACTTGCTGTATTTCAAAGTGGAAGAGCTATATTTGATCTTCGGGGTGAAAGAAAAAAACCACAGTGTGCAGGCTGGTGACTGCTCCGTTGCTAATTCATCGGCAGTTTTGGGGAAAAAATATCTGCATTTTCTCTTTATTATTTTAGGCCAGATATTAGCATGAATTATGGCTCTAGCTATTTCAACAAGAGTTGAGTGTAAGATGTAAGTTTTTGCAGATTTGTGTATCGTTCAGAGCCATAACTAAGTCTTTTAACTCCTGCAAATAATAATAAAGAGTAATAGGTAAAAAGCCACTGCTCCTTTAAATCAGTGTTACCAGTGACTCAGAATATCTATTGATTTTTTCTTTATTCCTACCAGCAGTTTCAATTAAGATTCAGCAGATCCACTCTGAGAAAATTCTACATAAAGCACTGCCTGATATTCTTGATATTCTTGTTTAATACTTCTTTTTAAATTCTGTTTAAGAAATCAACACTTTAAAGTTATTACATCTGTAACATGTTAAGACACCTATCTAAAAGGCTAGTATAATTCCCAGTTTGTAGCTTTTGTTATGTGTTTTTGAGTGTATAATTACTGGAATGTATACATTTATATATTTCATCAATATTTTTCAGACAACAGCTATACAAATTTAAGAGGTCAATTATATTCCCCCAGACATACTACTTTTTGAATGTAACAGAATTGCAGCATAATCTTGAAAAAAAACCCAAACAACCATGCTGCAGGTAGTATCTGTATCAACAAATTAACTGGACAAAATTATTATGGGCTATTTGTCTTTACTGTTTGTAATGTGCTAAGCAAATTTCAGTGCTTCATCCCCACGTGAACCATTTGCTAATTTGGTGTTTATATCATGTTTGTCAGTCCGTTTATTCGTGCATTTTTGGGAGGCCAACTCCAGATGTGCATCAGCTATTATTTCACAGGATTGTGTGACAATATTCTACCTGGAAGCCCGGTGGAAGGAAGGTAAAGGGAGTTAAACCTGAGGCTCTGTGAAATCGTGAAAGCTGCAGAAAAATGAATGGGAAGGGCAGCCATTAGGGAGAAGAGCAAGATGCATGTATAGAATAAAAGCTATTAATAAAAAGGTTTGCCTCTTGAGTCACCCTCCTTCCCATATAAATTTCCATACTGGCGTGTAGCCACTGTTGTAATTGTTTGCATTAAAAAATAGTACCAGGAATGCAGTATATTTTTAGCTCTCACTACAGTAAAAGAAACAATCAAACAAAAAAAACCCAAAAAAACCCCAACAACAAAAACCAAACTCACAAAACTGAAAAAAATGTTAACATTTTACTGTAAGCCAGTTTTCTAAAGATCATCTGAGATCTGTGAGATCTGTGGTTGTAATTTGGAAACCTTTTGCAGGAAATATCAAAGTACAACACAAATATCTTTGAAATTTCAGACACATACATTTGTAGCTGATGTATTTGTTACTTGCTATGTATAGATCTTTCTGAAGTCATTTGCCATTTCACAAACAAACTTAGATGGTTCCTTTCCATTTTCACTTGGTTGGCTTCTATATTCTGTTTCCTAAGCAGGCAGTATGATTTTCTTTGTTTTCAAGATTGTGTGCTGGAAAACTTAACTTGTTAAATGTACCTTCGTTTCCATCAGCCTTTGGAGGGAGGCCTCTGAGAAGTGTATTAATTCTCTTACACAGTTGTTTTTCTACTGGTTTGGAAATTGGCAGGTTAACATAAAAGAGCTGAAATGCATGTCCTGCATGGTTAGTGAAAAAGGTTGTTTTGGTTTGAAAAGATAAGTGTTAAGGAAGGTAAGAGGTATTTCTTAAAAGGAAAACGTAGGTTTTTTAAAAATTATGATAATTTTGTAATTAAGGAGCTTTTAGGTAAAGATATGGGAGTAGGAATAATAGGTTTTTATTAGTATGTAAAAAAATTATAACTTAATAGGAAAATTAAAATAAAATGTTGTAATATTAAAAAATATTGCTAGAGTTAGACCATAACTTGACATTTTGTTGTTTACGGTATTAGTAGTAGTTTGATTAAGTGTTGGTTTTAGTTTTTCTGGAGTGACAGATGTGGTTTTGTTGAAGCAGTGATCTTGTAGAGGGGTGTAGTTTTTTTCTGAAGGTCTAGTGTTGATGTAGAACTTTTTTTTTTCTGGGAATCCAGTGGAAAAAGGCTGCCTGTAGTGTTCAAAGTCTCAGTTTATATCTAGGTAGGAATGCTTGGCTCTTTTCCCTGGGTGGAGCCTCTGACAATGGGATGATTTAATGTTATTAGTTATGCAGTGAAACTTAATGGCTCATTGACAGAAGATATTTTCTTGGAGGGAGGATGGGTTGTGGAAGACATAAAGAACACTGCCCCAACTGGTTTGAACAGCTGGCCCATTAAAGAAGATACCCCCGGTTATGAGGGATGGGTCATGGAAGAGATAAAGAACACCTGATTTTAATTGATGGTAATAGAATACATAGTTTTGGTTACATCTTGCACTGCAGCCTAAGACAAATGTTAAAAAATAAATTGGTGGTGTACTTTTGTGAGAAGAAGAATTAATTTAAGGAAGCTGCACTGAATGGGGATTGGAATTTCTTTTATTGTAATTTTAAAATGCCAGATCAGGAAGAGACCTTGAACATGAGTGGTGTCTAAAGTCCATGGCTGACAATTCATCATTGAAGAGCTAGTGTTCTTTGGCTGTTTACCTGAAGAAGTGGAGGATATTGTAAATTTGCATTGTAAAGAGTATTGAATGTGAAGCCCAGTGCAAGGACGATTAATCATGAAGAAATGCTGCTGTTGAATGCCTGGCCCTCCCTGAAAGTGTGACACCATCTGATGTATTTAAGTATTGTTAGAACCCTGTGCCATGGCCATTATGAGAAGGACTCTGGAGTAACATTGCAAATCAAATAACTTGATCTGGTGCACATGAAGTTGGTGCAGTGGCCTTGGAGGGGAAGAGAGTGACAAGAATTCCCAGTTCGTCTCAAGGAGCCCCTGTCTCATGAACAGGAGCAGTATCAATAAATGGGTTGAGTAGGAAATCTCCTTTACGAAAAGGAAAAATAGGGAGAGAAGTGAGATGAAGAATAGCTAGAATACAGGAGAAGGAGGACTGGAAAACTCTCCACATCAAACTAATAGGAAACATGATGAACTGGAAAAAATTTAAAGAATTAAAGCCAAACAATCTAAAAATGAAAGCCAAAGTATTAAAAAATGATAAAAGTAATTGAGACCAAAAAGAAAAATATTAAGCAATGGAGAAATAGAGAAAAAAGACAGGTTTGTAGAAAAGACAGTGATTTCGTTTTGGCCTGTGTCTCTTTGTGAGACATGAGTTTAGAAGACCTTTGGTAACCAGATCAAAAAAATCTTTAAAATAATTTAATTACATTGAAGGCCAAAAGATAAACTCTGATGTTAAGCAAAAAATGTTCACTGTTCATTTACCTTCCAGTTGATTTTACTTCAGGCTAAGAAAGAAACATGCTACATTTGGACAGAGGGCAGCATTGATATAAAGATGTAGAATATGAGGCAATGGTTGCTTAAGTGTTGTTAAAACTACAGAAAGAATGGCAAGTCTGCAAAGATTTGAGAAGAAGCAAGTTTATCTATGTATGAGAAAAACCTTCCCCCAACCTGCTGTCCAGCAATACCAGCTATGAGGGATGATTTTTTCTTACAAGTTGCTACAATTAGACAATTTTTTCTTAATTTAATACTTCCTTCAAATGTAATTTATTTAGACTTTTCAGGTATTAAATCAGAAACATGCTGAATTTAAATTTTATTTTTTGGGTGTAAATGATATCTTTACAAAAACAAATCAGTGATCGCAAACATTTACAGTTGTTTTTAAAGAACTGTCAGTTTTATAATTCTTACGTTTTACACTAGTAAACATGCAGTTATTATTTGCATTAATGTCACCATATTAATTTTTGTTTGGAAAGAAGCAAACATCATTGTGCATTTATTGGGCTGTGTTATACTGTTTAGTGAAAATTGACTCATCAGCCTACGGGATACACCTTTGGAAACAAAACAGCTTCACTGATAATGTTAATCAGATGTGCCATAAAGCCATTGTGTCTGAAGGGCCATTGTCCTGTGCTTTTCTAGAGCTTGGTTTCTTTCCTCTTCATTTCACATAGAAATTCCTGCATTCTTGCTAAATCTGAATTAAATGGAACACTTCCTCTACATCAACATATGGAAGCTTTAAATTACATAGAGATGACCTTGACACGATGTCCTCAACCTCTGACCTTCTGAGAGTCTTTGTCAAAGAGAATTGAAGGTCTCCTATTGTTGTCTGTGTGATAGAGACCTGATCGCACATTGATTAGAACTGGGTGGATTTTTCTGTCTTCATGTCTTTATAAGTCTCTTAAAAACATTATTTCGAGTTTCTTACTGTATTGTAATGCCAAAAGAAAGGTCACAGAAATTTCATGTTTTTACATTTTCAATATCTAAGAGAAGGTCATGGGTTAGCAGAGGTGGATGAAAAGCTTTTACATCCCTCAGCTGAGTAAGACTGAGTGTGAGATTTTACATTCATTTGGGTTGGGTCTGATCTTTTTGAGAGAAAGAGCTTTTTTCAATCTGAACATTAGGCTTTTGCAGTGAAATTTGTGTTCAAACTTTGGTTTTAGTATCTTCTCTTTACTTGTTTGATTTTCAGCATTTCAGTATGCTTTGTAGCATAATATAATAAATGTAATGTAATGTTGTATAATGTAATATAAATAATTTTTTATATATATATATATATATATATATATATATGTATCTAAAATAAATGTAGTACCCTAATAGTTCAGTGTCCTTAAGCAAAAATAGAGTAGGAAGAACTTAATTCAGAAGAGTGCATCTGTTTAGCCTTATGGATTGTTTGCAACTGACCTTTGATAAGGGCTGGCTCATAACTGCAGATTTTTAGAATTCACTTTGAGTGTGCACTTGTCTGAATTTTTTATTCTTGTTTTCTTTTTTGTAGATTACAGATAGAAGAATCTTCTAAACCTGTAAGGTTATCACAGCAGCTGGACAAAGCTGTAACCACAAACTATAAGCCAGTGGCTAATCATCAGTATAATGTAAGTAGCTTATAGTATTTCTCTTCTTTTCTTCAGGAGGAATTTGGCTTAGGACTCCAGGACTGCTTTGCTGCTGTCCAGCAGCTCCTTTGTTGGCCAATGTCTTTGGCAGTGCTCTGTGTCATCTGGTTTATCCTTGATTTTGTCTTCTCAGGAACTTCTTTCTGTCTCAAAACCAATATCACCCTTGGAGCTAAGGTCTGCCAGTTTTAACTGTCTTGTTATCTGATGGAGAGCAGACCACCTTCACCCAACCCTTTTTAGTGTCTTTATTACATTCTTCCTCTAATATTTTCTTTAATGTAATTTTGACATTTGTGGATGAAAGGCAGTTCTGGCATCGTGCTATGAGACACAGAAGCATTTTTGAGCCAAATAACTTATTTATCTTCTGCAGGAGGATAAAGGACTTGAAAAGAATCATTAGTTTACAGTCCTTTGGAGGAATTGGCAAAAAGTAGAAAAGAGTAACAGCTGATAATTCTTCTCAGTTTCATACCTTCACAGTACATGTTATTGGCATCATTGGCTATGTCAATATTACACCCACACTGCTGTTCCAGATCAGTAGATGTACATATAAACTGTAATGTCCTTTCCCTTAAAGATCCTCTTTGAGTATGTTGAATGTGAGGAGCATGAAGTCATAGTGAAAATGATTCATTGTGTTAGTCATTTAAACTTTTACACTTTTTATTAAGATTTTATTTACATAAAACAAGTGACAATATACTGGATGATATTTAAGCATTATTATGAATATCAGTCTATTGCCACAGAACCAGAAATAATAGTTTCTCTCTCATGAGGCTGTTTTGTAGTAGCTGCTGTTTAAAGTCTGCTCTGTACATGGCTGATCATACCAATACAACTATTGCAGCTGAAAGAATACCATTTAACCAAAACAGTCACACTGATGTGTCCTATTGTGCAGATGCAGTTTTACATGAGTGTATTGTTTTATGATGCTGCTAGTGTTCTCCATCATTAATTCTGGAATAAGCTTTGGTGGGGTACAGCTTCTCTTTTTAGTGGGATGCTGTTCCATTTCCCTAACACCAGCATAATTACAGCAGTATGACTTCAAGCTGGAGGTAATCTTTGTATCTTTATTCCAGCTGCAAACTGCAGGTCATCATATCATTATGGAAATTTAAATCTTGTGTGAGCTTGAGGAGGTATAACCAGGACATAACCCAGCCTGTTAAAAGTGATTATATTCTTATGTCTTAATTGTCATGTTTTTAATGGTTACATAGCTGTCCATAGTCATGGAAATCCCACCAGCTGTGTGTTTAGTTTTCATGTCTACCTTAAAGGTGTTTTGATGGGAAAAATCCTGTAAGACGTACTTGAGTCACTATGACTTTGCCTTGACTCTAAAGGCCAAGACATGACTACTTTCTGCAAAATCTGTATTTTCATTAAGTCTTTCATTAAGATTCAGGTTAGATGGCTGAAAGGATATATAACTGGGAGAAAAAGTCCATGAACTTCTAAGACCTCTTGATTGAATGTTTTCAAGCAGCAGCTGCTTTCTTAGAATCTGCTGCATTGCATGTAGTTATATGGGTGCTTTGTTGGAGACAGGACTTTCACAAGAAAGAAAAAAAATGTACAAACTGTCCTATATGCTAATACAGTCATCATCTGGGCAGTTTTTGAGGGAAGAATGAGGATCTACTAAGTAAGACTTAAAGGGTTAACATTTCTTGAAGGAAAGAATATAAAATGGAGCTTAAGTGTGGCTGCTCCAAGTGCCTATAAATGAACGTACAACAGGAAGGAGGAGGGAAATAAATTACATGTGGATGGGAAATAGCAATAGCTTGTTTGAATTCAAGGACTGGGAAAGTGATTAGGTTATTTTTGCAAGAAATTACATTAAGCCTGCATTTTTCTTTGAAGAAATTGCAATTGCAATATATGCTAAGATTGTAACTTAGATTTTCTTCTCTGGGGAAGAGACCTCCATTATATGTATAAGTATTAAATATGTTTACAAAGTTGCATGGTTAATAATCTTGCAGCTGGAACCTTTCTGTCACTTAATTGTTTTTCATAATACAGAAGAAAAGTTCTTCAGTGGTTATGGTTACCCCTTTAGAGCTTTCTTTTAGTGGTTTCTTTCTGTACTGTCTCCATGGTCCTGGAGACAAGAAAACCTTTAGGACTACTTTAAAGCATCTTTAGATGAAACTTTGGATTTATTCTAACTTCTCTATCACTTTTGTATTTACTGTTTACCAAAGCAGTTACATCAGTTTCAGTATTAATGATACTTTCAAGAAGGCAATTTTGGCAGCTTTTCAGCAAGCTTAGAACATCCTGGGAAGGTAAACAAAGAGAGATTGATTTCAGTATAAAGTCTTCTGGGGATAAAATCACAACTTCTGTGCTAACAGCTTGTTCTAAAATGGTCCTTCCTTGAAATTAAATAGTATTTGAATGCTTTTTAAATTAAAAAAACACACAACTTTAAAGAAATCTAATTAGTTTACAGTGTAGGTGCATTCTGTTATGTGACTATTAAAAAGTGCTTTAAGCCAACTACATAAATGATCCTGTTTGCAAAGAAAACAGGAAGGAAAAGAGTGAAAGGCTGCATTGTAACTTGCTATGAGCAGTGTATTCACAAGACCAGAAAGAAGAAATCAGCAACAGAAGACACCAGACTTCATTGTTTTATAGCACTTTTCAATGTGCTCTGTTTTTATACAACAGTGAAAACTGTTGCTGAAGTTAGAGGGAAATGCTAGAATGTTGGTAGCTACAGAGTGGGCAAGTGGGGCATCAGCTGCTAATAACTTCTCAATAAAGGACGGGTTTGATATTCAGTTTTCTATGTGAATTGATTTTTTACATTAATGAATTAAGAATAGTAGAATATTCACATGGAATTTTTATAATAATTGTCTATTGGACATCCAGAAGAAGCAAATGTTTTGACATGCTATTGTTTAAAGGAAGGCCAGTGTCATAGGATTATGTTCCTCTTCTCATGTCTCTGGTGCAGCCGTTCTGCTGTGGATCAGGCAGCCAAGATGATGCACTGTCAAGCTGGTTTGCTTGGTGTTACAGTTTGCTTATGTGACAAAGCTATTACTGTTTTGAAGATTTATTCTTCTTTAAATGCAGTGGCGAAAGAGTTAAATAATTACACTAACCTGTGTTACTAGATAAAAATCAATTGCATGATGGGTTTGTGTGGTGAGATTGTAGCTTTTATGACACTACATGGAGTTAGAAAAGCAGGCAAGTGTTTGATTGCACACACCCGTTTTAGGTTTAAAGCAGAAGTAAGTGACTTCTAGCTGCAGGTTGGGAACAATTGCTCTGCATCCAGTTTATTGAAGTACATCCATTTCAGAATGTGAAGTTTGGCTGGAGACCTGGGAGCTCTGGCAAAGGTGGCAATAGTCTTTAGCCACTTCGGGACAGCTACCAAGAGACGCAGGCTATTTTCACTCTGAGAGTAGGAGGGAGTTAGCTGGCAAGGATACATAGGAAAAAATAAATTATGCCACAAAACCAATCTTTCTTCTTAAAAATAAGATCTTTAGTATCTAGTAGATCTGTGAATTTTCATTTCTAGGCTTTTCATCTGAAGGCCTTCCTTTTGAGAGTCAGATTTGAGCCATGAGAAGCAGAACAACTCCCGTACAGAATTATCCCATTTTCAGCCAGGCATGGTCCCTTATTGATCACATGCATCTTTTCTGCTGTACATTGTGCTGCTATGGATTCACCCACGCAGTTTGCCTGAAAGCACTTGATGATTACATGACTTACATTACCTTCTGGATTACTTTTGTTGGTTCCAAGGAGCTGGATGGATGGTTTTATGTTTGAGGGTGGTATTGGGGGTGGATTGGGTGATGTGCTGGCAGGTGTCGCGGTTGGTGCTCTCTGGTGATTGGGGTTTGTTTGGGGTGTGCTGGTCTGTGCTTCTGATGATGAATCAGAGGAAGTATTTTTGGAGGTGATAAAAGTTTCTGTGAAAATATATAGTCATCTGGTGCAGATTATAATGGTAAGTAATTTTTAATGCATAGTTTGAAGTAGGATGATATGTGGCAAAAAGGACCCTCTGCCTACTTAGAAGGTTTGTTTTTTTGGGACTAGTATAACTTCATGTATTCTACTCTGGTTTCTCCTGAAGAGAAACCATCCAGATCCTGAGTGTGTCTTTGAAGATTAATTGTATATTGATGGGGTTGATGCCTTGATTGCTGTATCTGGAGAAAATGAGGCGGTATCGATGGGATGTTGGGAACATCCTTTGGGCAGGTGCTTGTTATGATTGCAGATGTAGCCATGTTGGTCTGTTTGGAGGTTGTTTGACATTTGTCATTGTACCTCAGAAACTGATACTAAGGAGATTGAGTGAGAATACTGTCTCAGTTTGGATTCCTGTGCTATTATTAATTCTCTTTCCAGGTTTGGACACCTGCAGGCTCTGTTTCTGCCTTTTTTTTTTCTGGTTAAAGCAGATACACGCATCTGTATCAGCTATCTGTACACTTACCTGTATACAGCTGAGGACAAAATGCTTAGTTTATGTTCATAAAAGAATATTTAAATGTTCAAAAGAGAACTTTCCAGATGAAAAGCACTGAGTCATTAAACAGTGTTTTAAATAAAAGAGGGTTTTTTGTAGCTTAATGCCCAGGACTGAGAATTATACAGCATTTACATATGAGTGTCTTTAAAACATGTTTTGTCACAGATTGAATATGAGAAGAAGAAGAAAGAAGATGGAAAACGAGCTCGAGCTGATAAACAGCAAGTGTTGGACATGCTTTTTTCAGCCTTTGAGAAACATCAGTATTACAATATTAAAGACCTGGTGGACATAACCAAGCAGCCAGTGGTATGTACTGCAAGTCTTGTAAATACAACCATTTTCAGTAGTTACTACTGTATGTATTATTCATGTCCAGAAAATAGTTTAATATATATTATATGCCTTAGAAACTCCTCTCTAAATATGTTTTACCACAAGCTGAAATCACCAAGTTTGAAGTTCAGCATTGCAGGACAGTGTAGGATACCAAACACTGCAGTGAGTGTGCGTTTTCTTGACAGATATGGTTTAAATAACCTAAATGGTCTCTTTTTTATTTAGATTTGCTTTAATACTAGGAACCAAATTCTGTAATGTTCTCATGTCCTCCCTGCTACTCCTGTCCTCACTGAAGCCTTGTTCTCTTGGCAGTAGTGAGCTTGTGTTCATCTATGGTCAGCCCTTCCCTCAGCTTCTGAACTTTATTTAGGCACAGCAACAGGGGTTACTCCTTTTCTATATTTAATGGAATTTTTATTAAATGCAAAGATTATCTATGTTAGGAGCTCAGGCACTGTGACAATGCCTCCGAAATCATTGGATTTCCTTTAAAAACAAGGTAGTTTTTAGGTTAAGAGTTTAGGTGGTTGATATTTAGGATTTATTTGGGGTTTTCTTTTAAACAGTGTTTTGATACACAGACAAAAAAAGCACCACGACATCTGCATATGTGAGGTTTTTGGTGTTTTGCAGTATCAGTCAGCCTCTTCCTGTATGAAGCATCACTTTCCAGTTCTTTCCCTTCTTTCCATGTTCAAGCTTCCCTTGGGCAGACCAGGAAAGAGTGGGAGGGAGACTGTGACATGCAAAGCACCTTTGGTGGTTTTGATGTTTTTCACTGCCAGCTTCAATATCCATCCTCAACCTAGCTGCAGATTTTGGAAGACTTAAGGGGACTCAGTTATGTTTGAGTCTAAATGGAGCAAAAATGTCACAAGTTGTTGGATCTAAGACAGAAGAAATAACAGTAACAGCTGGATTATGGAAAAAATACTCTATTAAAAAAAGGGGGAAAAATGAAGATGCTTACTAGTTTTGCTCACTTCACATTTAGAATAAAGTGTATCTCTGTCAGAACATTTGTATAAATGAACAATCTATTTGGTTAGAAGCTGCATGAAGATGTTACCCAAGTCAAATCCATGTAGGTTCACTGTGTTCTAGTGCCTTGAAAGAAACTTGAAAATTGAGTACCATATCCATGTCTTCCATTCATGTATCTCATGAGTCAGCTCCATATCTCTGTGGCACTGAAGGTGTATGGGTCATTGGGAGCTGAGAAGGAGGAAGGAATAGGAGGAATATATGGAGGAAGTGGCAAGAAAATTTTAAGTGGGTTTCTTTTCTGGTAAGAGAAGTGTGGCAGTCACTATCCTGATCACTTTGAATGCAAGTAGGTACAGATTTATCTCATCTACCATGACATCAGCTTGCAGTAGTCACCCACAACTCCCACTTAAGCCACTGGAGGACTTGCAGTTACAAATAAATGCAGGTATTTTTCTTACGTAATGGTAAATGTAAGTAGTAAATTTAACCTTTGCTACAGAATATGCTGCATGTTACACAAGAAGTTGCTGCCATCTTTATTGTGTCATGAAATCACAAAACATGTCTTTTCTGAATATAAAATACTGCTATATTAGGGAAACTTGAATTTATTTGCTTTTCATTCTAATGCAAAATAACAATTTGCAGTAGTGGGCAAATCTTTTGCCACCTACCCAGATGTGAGTACTGAATACTCCCTGGAAATATAGCAGTAATTCTAGACTTCGGCTTCATGGCTGAGAACATAATACAACTCTCTGTGAAGAATCAAATATTTGTGAAGAATGGAACCAGGATGGAGCCAGTGGTCTAAAATTAACTGTATTTTTCAAAAATTGAGTAAATTGTTTGGATTTTTTTTTCTTCTATTTTAGCTTTAAGTAATGATTATCCTAAATACAACAGGGTTTGTTTCCCCTCAGAGTTTCAGAAGGATTTTCAGAGCTTGTAAGTCAACTCCTCAGAAATTTTTATCCCATAATTCCATAATAGCATTTCACTTTATATGGAAAATATCCTGAGGAAAAGTAGAACAGAACAGAGAATGCTTTAAATATATGAACAGATCACCTACAGGTGAGCTTCTATGCTAGAATTATATGTACATAAACACGCTGGTTCCCTTTCTGAGCAAAAATTGTGGCCCCCCGATTAGCAGTCACCAGGCTCTAAAATTCAGTGTTTGGCATCACTGGGAGTAGCATGGTGTTTCTCTTCATGGTATCAGAGCACTGTGCTTCAAGATATATAGGCCAGCCTGGTGCAGTGCAGACCCAGATGGAGAGTCCTGGTTTTTAGGAGGAGAATTGATCCTGTAGGAAGAACCATAGCATCCCCTGAACTCATCTCTTCATGCCACTTGCTCTTAGGTACAGTACAGCACAGTGGGACTATCCATGTTTCGTAATTGTCTAAAAACCCCAGCCGTTCAGTGTGGTCTGTGCACACACAGTGATGTTTTGGGGTTAATGCTCTCAGTTGCCCTCCCTAACACCCCTGCTGCCTGGTTGCCCCTGCAGCAGAGATGGGAAATAGGAATATGTGGCAAATTCTCAGCTGCTGCAGTTCGCGGTTCCACCTTGAAGTGCTGTTATCTGTGGCACAGACCTTACCTTGCTATTCAGTTTGGGTTGGTTTTGTTCCATTTTGTTACACTCTTGGAAGTTTTGCCCTGAGAGAAGCAGAACTGCATGGGTAATTAGATCTGAAGAGTAGTTGAAACTAAAAATAGCCTTTGTATAGCTGGGTGGGTGGGTTTGGGTGGATGCTGTGAAAAGTTTAGCCATAGTGGTTTCACTCTGCCTGAGCCCAACATCAGCATCGCACCTTGTGACCCAGCTTCCCAGGCGAACCATATCTGCCAGCTCAGGAGCTGCACATGAATGTACCTCATGGCACTGAGTGCAATTATGGGAGATTTTTTCCAGTTCTCTGTCCATGTGATCTAGAGCAGAATTTAACCTTGCAGCCAGGTTTTTCTCCCACCCACTCTGCCATGCTTTGAAGTGTCTGTCGGTGACACTGCCTCATGTGCAGGGATTGCAGAGCAGGCAGTGGACGTGCAGGTGTGCACATCTGCACACACCCATGCAGAAATGGCCGTTTCACCTGCTCCCAGCATCTTTGACACCGTGCATGGTGCATCGCTGTCGTAGCGAGCGTGAGTGTCCCGGGTACCTGAGGGGAAGAATGACGGCATCTCTGCAACAGACGAGGTGTGCGAGGGGACATCGGTGATCTCCTGCTGCCACCTGCTGGGCTTTGCATCTGGTGCCCAGCTGCTTTGCTCAAAGGAAACACCCTAAAAAGACCCTAAGAAACTGGTTCATATGCACATCTGTGACGGTCACCTTTCTTACGTGTTGCACTGCTTTGCATACTTTTGATGTGTACCTGGAGAGGGAGAGTAAGGATAAGTTTCTCTAAAAGACGCTTCTTTTACTGACTGAGAACTTTTTTGTTTACGTGTTTCTTGGCTTTTCCATTTAGAAAAGGGGGAAGAGTGTAAGGAACAAACCTTAGACAATTAGCCTTTCTTATTTTCCTGTGTCTTCAATCTGTATTTGTTGGTTTTAATGGCTTGGAGTATGTTGGCATTTGTGCTTAGTGGAACTGTCAGTGCAGAAAATACGAGCATTCCAACAACTCCAGTTCAGTACAAGCACTTCAACAGAATTAAATTGCTCAAACTCGAGCAATTATGAATTAAATGTGGGGATTCTTAAACTGTGGTCTGTGGTTGCCATGACAATCCACTCATCGCGGTCCCAATTAATAATTAAACAAACAAGCAGACTCTTGTGGCTCTTTAGAAAATTACTGGTGTTTATTATAAAGAGTGAAGGAGTGCAATATCAGTGAGTTGTGTTTTGTCAAAGATTATACTACTTGTTTTGGTTTTTTCTTTCTCTTCCAAGCCTTACTATTTTAAGGTATTAGAAAATTCTCAGACATATACCTAGCTTTCCTCTAAAAATGAGACCATAATAAAATGCTTAAAGCTTTGCAAAACGGCATGAAAACTAACAACTTTAGGCTTTGACAAAGTCTGAATAAGGCAAGGATTTTCAAGATAATCCCAGCTCAAGCAGGAAGAAAGGTCAAGAGCTTTTAGCTCAGTTGGAAGAATTCCAGCAGGAGGAAGATGTGTGAGATAATACTTCCCAAGAGGTGCTGGTAACTTCGTTTCAGCAGCCACAGAAGTACTTGCCTCTCATAGGGACTGCCTGGGAGCTGTAATCCCTGGAGCTTGGGTGCTTCCTGCTGCATCCCCAGGGCTTGCACTAATTGCTGCTGGTGCCTGAGCGTTGAAGTCTATCCCTTCCCACACCAGTTAGTGCTCATCAGCCAGCTGGGCTGTGTGCCTCTTAGGAACTGAGTCCATGCAATTGAACAGGTGTGTAGGAACTGTGGCAATTGCCTGCCTGTTTAATTTGAACTTTTGTTTCCTTTTAGATATACTTGAAAGAAATTTTGAGAGAAATAGGCATCTACAACGTGAAGGGGACCCACAAAAACACATGGGAGCTGAAGCCGGAATACAGACATTACCAAGGAGAAGAAAAGAGTGATTAACAAAAACATTTATGATGGAAGAGTGATTGCGCTGAGAGAGCTGTGGTGTTTACAGACAGGACTGAGCACAGTGCAATTCTGCAAGGATAAATATAAATTAAAGCAGCTGATACTTTGTAATTTTCTGTAGTTTTTTTCCCCAAGGAATATTTCTTGTATGTTTCTATATATGCTTTGTGTTTTGACAGGAAAAGTTTATTCTCTAAACTTGTGTTAGATTTATCTTTATTAGAAATCTTTTGAATTCTCATCTTATTTTTCTTGGTAGCTTTGTGGCTTTTCCAAGCCTTGATAACTTTGATGGAAAATGTGTCTTAGGGGAAAGAACCCTAACTTAGAGGAACCATAACTTTGGGTTTGCATTCCAGCATAACCAGGTTAATGCCTTTGGTTCTGCTGCGGTCTGTCAGGGCTTTGTCTGGAAGCCTGCAAATATGCATAACCCTTCGTGCAGTGTTCGTGTGGAACAGACATGATGCTCCTCCTGGTATCAGGCTTTAGGAAAAGCAGCAACAACCATGGTGCTTACACAATCCTTAGGCTCTGGGAACAAACCAGTGCAATTAAAAACTCATGAAGTCAGTGGGAAGATGTCAGTCCCCTCCATGTGATTACTGAGAAAAAAGTGAAATGTCTGTTAGGTACAACAAGAAATAGTTTATCTTTCATTTCGTTTTTATGCTGGTACCTATGTTCTGTTTAAGCATATCAATCAATAAAAACATTATTTTAATTTGTACCACACATGTTCTACATTACTGATTGCACACATGATTTAGGTGGCATAAGTCTGAAGTTTTTTTCAAAGCATGTTTTTATTGCTAGCTTTGCCACTGGGTTCCTCTGTGGTTTGGCAAAGATCGCTAAATGTGTATGTGTCTCTGTTCCCCTGTTTTTGAAATGCAAGGGTTGTCCCTTCAACATCCTTTTTAGGAGAGAACAGGGAGGGGACTATTTAATTCTTACATTTTTTATGTTAAAGAAGGAGCAAAGACCACACAGTGGGATAACCTCATTATTACACCTCTAAATGAAGCAGAAGGTGAAGTTTGGTAGCTCAGCTTTCACATTCTCTCATGTCCTTCAGGTGTATGCATTATTTCTGCTAGCCCTAATGACACAGAGAATGAAACATTCTATTATTGGTCCACTTGAAAGCAAGGAAAGGCTCAAATGCTTGGTGTGGAGTGGTCAAATGCTTTCAGAGGTTTGTAAAACAACTCTTATACATAAGCCACACAATTTTTCTTAGTTCATATCTCTCTACAGCTACACTTTGGGCTGGTGCTCGGCATCCTTTGGCATTGAGTTCCCAGTTCCCAGGAGAGGGACTGATGAGAGTTTTGAAAAGCAGATTGCATTCCAGGGGGTGTGTGCTTTCAGAAATACTGCCTCTGACTCGTGTCTTCTTGACACAGACAGCAGGACCCAGCTTGCAGATGGCTGCAGGAGCCATCCGAGGATGCTGAGAGGAACACAGGAAGTCAGCCTTTGTGTCTTGCTATGGAACATGATGTGCTCCTGGACAATATCCAGGGCCTGCTCACACTGCTGTCCTCATCGTATTGCTCAAGTCCTCTGTGGACTTGTGTTCCTGCATGTGTAGGGTGAGAGCTCTTGCCTCTCACAAGTCCTTTCATGAGCTGAGCTCCTATGTGGGATCCATGTCCTGTTTCAGCAGCTGAAGCTGAAGCACCCAGTAAGTCTAGGTCAGCTTCTCCCTTGTGTTGCTCCTCACAACCATGTGGGGGGATGCCATGTAATCCTGATTAAGTAGTAATTCCTTACCACAGGTAAAAATGACTTTGCCAGTTCAGAGGGAAATGGTTGCCGTGAGTGGAATCCCCAGCAGGATTAGTTTAGCAGAGAAGTTTTGGATCTGCTTGTATATCTGGTTTTATGTGAGCTGATTCACAGACTGTCTTCAGTCGAGAGGGACATAATCAGTCAGCATGAAATGCCTGAACATGGAAGTAGAGGAGGTATTTTATTGATCTGCAGAGTGCCTTTGGACAGGGTAAATAAGCTCTGCTTGGGAGCAACAGAAAATGTGCAGAGCACTCAGTTTTTTATGGGGTTTATGTTTTTTGCAAAGGGCTGATTTTTTTATGGGAATCATTAAAAATGTGTGGAGTGCTAGAAGTAAACAAGACAAGAAAAAAGAAGCAATGGGGTTTTCACCCAGTGAGCAACCAGAAAGGTTGAGGAATGCAAAGGTGTACTGGTTTGCTTGCAGCCTTCTGTGAAGTAGCACCAGTTATAAATAATGAGGAGTGGGACACTGAGGCAACACCATTTCAAAAATGGATCTAGGAAACGCTGTATCAGAATAAACTAAGAAAAGATAACCAGCAGAGAGCCCAGAAGCTTGTGAACTACTTTTATCTGCTTCCTGCATGATTTTGAAGTTTTTCTAGCATGTTGGGGTGCAATTGGAATTGTAGCCTCAAAACTGCCACAAAATCCAAGCGGCATGAGAGAAGGGAACGGTGAGGCCACAGAGACACTGATCTATAGCATGAAAGATGCTCTCCTGTGCCGGCAGCAGGACCTGTGCCATGCATTCAAGGGCTCTGCTGGGTCGTGCCTGGTGGAAGCACATGGTAAAGATGTGGTTTTTAGGTGCCCTTGGCAGGTCAACATTCAGCCTGCAGCTAAGCCATGGGATCTTGCAGTACAAACCATCATAGTGACATAAGCAGCAAGATAAACATGCTGCTGTGGGCCCCATATTCTTACCTTCTGCAGTAACTCAGAGCACTGCAGGACTAGTCTAAATTCATGCAAGGCTGGGATTATGACTGAGCATTTGGGAGAGCCTTGTTTGAATCCATCATTTCATACCCAGCAAAACCTCTCCAGCTCTGCTGTGCTGGCCCTGTATGGCTCTGTATGAGGCAAGTGCTGTTGGCAGGATTTCCATCTGCCAGAAGAGAGGAGAAGGAGGCTCAGAGGCGTTCAGGTCTGATTCCGTGGCCCCCACATTTGGATTAATTTAAACTCTGGACTTGCAGCAGTGATGAACAATTCCCTGCTTGTCTTCCCATGTGCTGCTGTCTCTGCTTGACACTGAACTGCTCATGCAGATGTTCTTGAATATTAGTGGTCAAAACGCTGCTTGGGGAGTGGGTCACACAGGCATGAGCACAAGTTTCTGTGTGCTAAATGCCATTAAATGAGATTTAAAGTGTCTACTCTCCAGCACTGCTTGTCCAGAGTGACCAGTTTGAATTTTCATACTTGGTAAGCTCATACTGGAAATTTCATACTTGGTAAGCTCAGGCAGTACCAGCAGGGACCTGAGCAGACATGAGGTGACAGCCACCCCTTTAGAGATCCCCTGCTCACTCAACCTCCCTCCTCTTTCCCCACACCCCAGGGAAATGAGGAGAATCCAAGTAAAACTTGTATGCTGAGAAAGAACAGTTTAGTAACTGAAAATTAGTAAAATATAGTAGTAGTAGTAAAAAATTATAAAAATGGTAATAGAAAGGGAAAGACAAGTTATGGACAAGTGCTCACCACCCTCTGCCTGATGGCAGACCTCCCTTCCTGAACCCAAGTCAGCCCCTCCTTATGGGTAAGTCCTCTCCATTTACATACTGGACATGGTATTCTGTGGCATGGAATATCCCTGCTGAGCCCAGGTCACCTATCTCAGCTGTGCTCCCCCCGTTTCTTTTGCATCCCTTCTCATGGGCAGAGCAAGAGACAGCGGGAAAACATCCTTGACTTAGGGTAAACATGACAGCAGAAAACAGAACATCGGGGTGTTATCAACACTGCTCGGATTCCGAATCCAAAACAGCATTCTAACAGCTACTGAGAAGAAATTAACTCAGAAATGAGCATGGCTGACAATCAGGATGCAGAGGGACTGAGATGGCACATGCTGCCAGGGCTGGCTGGCAGGCTGGGGCGGCTGCAGCCGGTGGGTGAAGGGCAGAGCTGACTCTCTGAAACACCTTTTTGTGGACAGTGTGGGGAAGCACCAGCAGCTGCAGGCAGTTCTGTGGCCGCGGCAACCACAGCTGCAAGGGCAGCAAAATCATCCCTCCCTGCTGCCACAGGAGGGCCCGAGGGTGCCCGGCTCGGGTGCAGATACAGCTGTAGGTAGAGCGGCCAAACATCAGCCCTTGAACCAGACTATTCCAGTAGCAACACTGGGGTTTTGTTAGCCAAGGTCCATTGTGAGGAGGGTGGGAATACCCGGCTTTATATGGCCATTTCTCAACTACTCTGTTACAAAGAATTTGGGAACATAATCTCTAAAAAACTATTTGGACATCTACATTTGTGGACATTCCCTACCAAAAAAAAAAATCAAACAGCTGGACTGCTTTGTGCCAGCACACTTGCACCTTGCTGAAGACAGGAAGAAAGAGGCTTACTCTTTGAAATGCAAGCAGTGCTTCCTTCCTGTTGCTGGTGGTTACAGATTGGGAGGTGAATCCCAGCTATTAGCTCCCAGGATAAAGTGTGGGCTGCAGAGAAACACTGGTTCAGCATTTTTATCAGTGTGTCCAGCTGCTGCCACATTGGCAACACTGGCATCACACAACCAAAATGGTCTTTAAAAGGTCTTCAAGGGTGTTTGGCTCCTTTCTGCCTGAAGTAGAAGGTGATGAATGCAGCTCTAGTGCATTAAAATGCCCAGCAGCCATGTGCATCCTCCACATCCCACCCACTCCTGCAGAATACACTTGCAGGGTTGCCAACATTTGCTGGCACCCCAAAAAAGCTCCCTCAAGCCACCAGCCTTAGCCACAGGGACTTGGCTGTGATCTTTGCACAACAGCCTCCAGCTGCAGCTTCAATGAAGTCAGCCAAGACACAGGGACTGCAAGCCAGCAAGATTGTGCTCTTGGGAATAGATTTGGTACTGTTTAGGGCAAAAACTTTCAGGTTTGGCTAGGGTTTTTTCCTCCTACCAAGACATTTATCTCTGAGCTAATGAACATGGTGTTTAACTGCTGCACTCCCACTGTGGGCTACAGTGAAACAGAGATTTCCTGGTCCAGAGCAAAACATCCCAGCTTACAACAGCAGCAACACCCCGGGGTAGTGGCTACAAAGCTAAAACACAGATAGCAGAGGGAGCAGAGGGAGGCATCCTATTTGCTCCAAGCGAGCAGCAGTGTGAGAAAGCAGAAGTATCTTGATGTTGATACTATTGCTCTTTAATGAAAGCATCCTCCCTGAACGGCTGTCACTGAAAACACTGCCAAGATTGCAGTGGGCTGACCTACACCAGCTCAACAACCAGAGACTTGCTTAGGGAAAAAAGCAAATTGCAGCTTTTCCATTTTTTTCCTCACATTTGAAAAAACGATTAGTTCTATTTGACAACCGCGCCTTAAGGTTATTGTAATTGCCTCCTTGCTGTGAGTGAAACAGAGTTAAAAAATTCATTTAAAAAGCCCCCAACACCAATCAAATCCAACTGTGTTTCCTACATACTTTCATGTAGAATCTTCCCTTTGCAAGTCCTCCCTCCTTGTACCAAAGCTGAGGGCTACTCAAGGCTCCAAAACCATCACCCACTTGGGCTCTAGCATCCCCCACCCCTGCTCAGTGGGCACAGCTAAGGGCTGGGTACCCCAGAAGGGCACTGGGGACACCAGAGCTTCTCCCAGCATCCCAGATGTTCCCTGCACAGCACCCTTTCTCCTCGAAGCCAATGCCCAAGCAGCAAAATGCTGCTGTAGCAGCAGAGACATTAGTTATCAGTCACTGGCACACGGAAAGTGTTTGTGATTTTTTGTTTGCTTCCAGAGAGGAAAAATGCAGTGGATTTTTAAGTGGGGTAGCAAACCTGTAAGACAAAAAGCAGATACTGATGGGGAACAATGGAGTAGAAGGGCAAAAGGTCAAGGGGACCACGGGACACATGCCCAGCACAGCAGCTGCTTCCCTCACCCCCAAGGCATCACTCCTTTAACCACAGAATGACACTAAACAGGCAGGTTTTTTCTCTTCATGAGCAAATCAGCCTTCCTTCTCCTGTCAGCATCCAGCTTGTAGTGGGTGCAGGAGCAACCTCCTGGCCCCACAGAGCCTGAGACCTGAGCCAGCATAAGGTTGGTTTTTACCCAGCTGCTTAACCTGCTCCACAAGGCTCAGGGAAAATGCAGTTTGGATCCTTCCCAAATCCACTGAAAGTATCTTTCCAGGAATGAAAGATGTAAGCCTGATAAGCACATTTTAAAACAAGACAGGGCTAAGTGTTAAAAGCTGTCCTTCAGTTCCAGATGTATTTTAAGCAGCACCAGGGTAATTTTTTATTATGGGGGATTTTATCAATTTAGTAACTCCAAAGCCGTTGTCTGAAGTATGACTTTCCTTTCCAAATCACTTCAGCTTTTCAGGCCCACGAAAAAAGCAGCTGCTTGAGACGAAGATGGGCCGGAAGAAGAGGAATTGTGCTATGAGGAAATACACCAACTTCCTTCCCAACACAAAACTGCATCATGGGATGTGGACAAGTGCATTTACCAGCACGTGCCTCCTCCTTCACAGCATGTAGCGACTCCCACCTCTCCCTCACCCTGACTACGTAGCAGGCAGCTACTGCAGCAGCGCAGCTGCAACAACCGCTTAGCACTGCCGCAGTCCTTCCCTGCCACACTCTCCCTGGTGCATTTGGCAGATTTGATGCTGCAGAGCAGCAAGACTTACCCTCCTCCCTGAGAAACTGAAGGCAGCAATGCATTTTTGGGAAGTGCAGTGAGTGCAGCAAAAAACACTTCTCTTGCAGGAACAAAATCCTGCATCTCCAGCACCTTTGAGCTGAAACTTCCTTGCAGGAGGCTGAAAGGAGCCTTCCTCACCAGAGGCTGTGCCATGAAGAAAAGCACACCTCCTTCCCTAGTTAGGAATGTTTGCACACAGCAATGAAATACCCAAATGAGCCTGGAGTAGATAGGATGACACACAATTTGCCAGACAACCAAGCAGCAAGGTTGTGCTCATCTTGCTTTGAAACACCTGCTTTTCAAAGCAGCACAGCATTTATACACAGGTGCCACGTGGCAATTTGCTCCAGGCTGCTGCCCAGGGCTCCCAGCCTTGGCAGGACCAGCCAGGCTGGGGGAGGAGTAATTTCCACTCCCACATACCAGCTCCAATTTTAAACTTTGACTCACAGGAGGTGGGAGCCAGGGCTGAGGGGCAGCACATCCATACCAGCACTGCCCTGCCCACACTAACTTTATTCAACTGAGTAGAATTCTCAACTCTTTCCCTCTCCTTTAATGCTCTCATATATAGTTCCCACATAACTAAAAGAGAGTGTATTTAACTACACTCAGAAACCCGAGAGATAACTGGGGCACACTCCACTCCCTCCTCTGCAGTCTCACTCCTCCCAGCCTGCTGCCACATCTATCTCACCCCTGCAGAACACCCCTCCACCTCAACCCTCCAGCACCAAGGGCCAAAAATTGACACAAGACAGCGAAGATGCAAAAAGTCTGAAGGAGATAAACAGCTGGCAAGTGGGTCATGCCCTCCCCTTTCAGGCACCTTAACCTTCTATGCCTCTTCCATCACTGCAGCAGGAAAAAATGTGACTAGCAGTCCTAGGCAACATCCCTGCTCAGGAACATGGTCAGCAGCAAGAGCCATCCCCTTGCTCCAGGTGGGGCACTGAAGGAATTTGTGTTCCTTTATTCAATCCAAACTGCCACGGGGTCAGACAGGCAGAAAGCGCAAGGAACCCATTACTGTTGCATCTCAAGAGAGAACCCGAAAAGCAACAGTGTTTGCTCCAGGTCTGTCAAACAGATGCATTCTGTAACAAAGCACACAGCAGGAACCAAAGTTACACTCAGGTAAGTCTCAAGTACAGGCATTCATCTGGTTTGGAGCAAGTCTAGGGCAGGGCTAGGCCATCCCAACATCTCTCAAGAGGCAAAGTACAGAAAAACCCCAAATCCTGCAACTTGTTTGAATCCTAGTTCATATGATCCCCAACAGCAGTCAATACAAAGTACAAAAGCCAGGCTATGTCAGAAAAAACAGTCATTTCACCTTCTCTCCCAATATTCTCATTCAGCCTTCTGCCTTGATCTTGGAGACATACTACCTACTACAGCTTAGGAGAGGCTCAGCTCAGCCAGCACTCAGCCTGAGTAGCACTTATTCCATTCTCAGATGTTTTTATTATTAATTTCTTATCTCTTCTACAGATAAGTCTCTGCACAATCACAAAAGGTGAAGGTGGTCCACTCCATTATGACATTTCTTGGACTTTGCCTTATTGACCTAAACCTGCTTTTGCACTCCAGTGCCACAGGCAAACTGTGAAATCTGTCTGGAAACAGTCCAGTTATATTGCACTAGCACCAGCTGTGCTACTGACAGCACCCAATCCATGGTGCAACTTCTCCTTCAAGTCACCTTGAGAGACGTATCAGACTAAATGACATCACCTAGAATGGGTTTAAATGAGTTTTATTTTAGACAACCTACATGATAGATGTTTTTTAAAACAATGCCTCCACTCCAAATCAGGGTCAAAATAAGTGAATAAAGCTCAAGATGACATCAGTCCAGCTGTTAGACGTCGCTGATTCCTGGTGTGCCGATGAAGAAACAGCAGCCAGCTATGAAGACGAGTGATCCAAAACCATACTGTTTGATTTGTTACTGAAACAAAGAGTAGCAAGTGTTAGTTGAAGGTTATGACAGTAACAGCAAGTTTCTGGAACTTATTTGTGTATTCCCTAATTCAATCTGGGCTGCCACAGTCAGGCAGGCAGAAAGCGCAAGGAAGTTATTTTTGCATCTTAGTGCAAACCAGGGAGCAACAGGAAAAGTGCTCATGGTCTATCAGAGGATGCTGATCATTGTTACAATTGTACAGAGCAACTGGCACCCACCAGCTGCTGAGCAAGCCAGGCAGAACACTCCTTCACACCCTTCCTGCTTGAAACACCAAGGTTCAAATTTCCTCTCAAATAAGAGCACATCCTGAACAAGTACCAGAGCTGTCTCTGAAAACAGCTGCACCAAGAAGCTGAAGCATGTTTTACTGCTCATGGGAACACCCTGCTACTGGTCTTTTATTCCACCTTGAAGTAGATGGAGTTATCCAAACAACACACCCAAAAGGTGTGCCCCCATAGAGGAGATGCACAGAAGTTTCTGCTTCCAGAAGGTACCTTCCAGGTGATCACCTGTTCCAGGGCCAGGACAGATCTCCATGAAGCTGTGAGAGCTGCTGTGTCTGTCTGGCCAATTAAAGTATTCCTTTAATTGGGCTACTGCTCTACACCAGAATGGCTCATCTTTACCTGACTTGCATACCAGAAAGCCTGTGAGATGCTTTACAGATAAATTTAGCTGTCTATATAGAGACTTCACAAGTCCACAATGACTGGGCAAAGCAGCTGGTGATCCCACACTGCAGTGAATTCCACAGGTCTCCAAGCAAGCCAAAAACCCACAAGTGTTGGGATCCAAATACTGTCTTGTGCCAATCACATTCCAATACAGAGTAGTTAAAGCAGACCAGAGGAGCTCAGGTAGTTGGAGATTCCAAAAGGTTAAGTACCTGGTCAAATAGTACTGTGTTTCCAAATTTAGGGCAATATTTAAACTGACAGTTCTTGTATAAGGACATCAGACTAAGTGAAAGAAGATGGAACATGACCATGCATGGTACTTCACAATTAACCCCCAGAAAAGGGATCCAAAGAAGTGCTCCATTTCAGAGGACCTGCTCTTTAATCTAATGGTTTAAATCCATTCCCAATTACACACCTCTCACCAGGGCTATCCCTTCTGCATTTCTTAGCCATTAAGTCACCATGAATCACTGCAGTGGCACTTCTAGCACAACTGAATAGTACTCAAAGAAATTTTCAGTCACTTTCTGTAATATGAAAGCACCTATCAGCCTGTACTTACACAAAACTTTACTGGTAGCTGCTGTTCAGCTTTAACAGGGATACAGGAGAACAAGAGATGAAGGAGCTCACCATGTAGTTGGGCACATTCACCCACTTCAGTTCAGTACTTACACATTTCTCAATTTCTAAGCCGTCCTTGAAGAAAATCATATATGGGGTCACACCGTCCTCACGGAAATCCAGGAGAGCCACCATTCCATCTGGATTCATGTTCTCCCCTACAAAGAACTTCAGAGGAATGTGTCACTAAGACAATTATTTAATTGGCTAATGCCAGGAGAAAATACCTTTTTAAACACAAACAATGCAACATCACCACACTCAGTTTAAAAGCTTCCCTGACGAGCCACAGGGATTTTCCTTCTCTGCAGTTTGTTCATCTTAGTGCCACCATGGTTGTGACACATCAGAAGAAAGGGAGGTCATCCAAAGGGACCTTGACAGGCTGGAGAGGAGGGTCCACAGGAATCGTGTGAAGTTCAACTCGCCGAGTGCAATGCCCTACACCTAGATCAGGGCAACCCCAAGCAAAAATACAGGCTGGGCTTGAGAACATATTGACAGCAGCTCTCAGGAGAAAGACTTGGGGTGCTGGATGACAAATAACTCCACGTAACCCAGTACTGTGAGCTTGCAGCCTAGAAACCCAAATCAAACCCAACCAAATCAAACGACGAGTGACCAGCAGGTCAAGGGAGCTGATTTTGTTCCTCTGCTCTGCTGAGACCTCACCTGGAGTTCTGCACCTAGTTCTGGAGCTGGGATCCCAAAACAAGAAGGACATGGACCTACTGGAACAAGCCTAGGTGGGCCACTAAGATGGTCAGAGGCCTGAAGCACCTCTCCTATGAGGACAGACTGAGAGAGCTGGGGCTGTTCACCCCTGGAGGCTCCAGGGAGACCTTCCAGCACCTAAAGGGGGCTATAAAAAGTCTGGAGAACTTTTGACAGGGGCATGTTGCTATGGGACAAGAGAGAATGGCTTTGAAACTCCAAAGAGGAGAGATTTAGATTATGCATTAGTAAGAAATTATTTACTGTGGTGGTGAGACACTGGCACAGGCTGACCAGAGAGGCTGTGGATGCTCCACCCCTGGAAGTGTTCAAGGCCAGGCTGGATGGGGCTCTGAGCAACCTGGTCTAGTGGAAGGTGTCCCTGCCCATGGCAGGGGCTTGGATCTTAATTATGCTTTTCACACCAAAGCCTTCTGTGATTCAATTATTTTACCATGCTTCTATGAACAGAGTAAGAGACAGCAAGGACCGAAGTGATCCACCTTCCAAGTCTACCTGCACAGTCCCCGAATCACCACAACAACAAATGTAGCTAACTGCAAGCATTACCAGCTAAAATGAGATCCTCAAAGTGCTTCTCATCCCTGACTCTCAGGGCCCCTAATACTCTGAGAGGTCAGGTTAGCATGCTCACAACAGGAGTCCTCAAAATTCTCAACAACCTGTTCAGCAGATGAACTAATCACTGCTTATCAATACTGCTGTAAGGATACATAACGTACCTGGTAGTTTTTGAAGTTGGCAAGGATGTGTTTGATTTGTTCTGCAGCCCCGGTCATGAAAGGCTTTACTCTCTCTGGTTTGTGCTCCTCAAGTCTGGCTTTGATTCTGGAAGGAGAATGAAAAAATTCTCAGAAAACAAGTTCTAGCTTAATCTGGCTTCTGTCTGGCAGAACGTCATAGCAGAAAGAGTAGCTACCTGATGAACTTAGAATTTTGCTGCCCTTCCCGCCACTCCCTCTCAAAGTCCCCAAATTTTAACTTAATTTTGCAAGTAAAATCACAGAATAGTACCTGCTACTCCTACCAAGGTCATTTTATGATCAGGCTAGTGATTAGCAAAAATCAGCAAGTCCTTTCCACAGCAGCAAGATTATCACCCATCTGTGTCACAAAGCTTTTTCACTTTCAGTATCAACCCCACTGAACACCAGCCAACAGAAATTACACTGTGAACTAGCAAAAAGACTCTTTAGACACTTTTTTGAGCTGTTTACACTGTCACGCTAGAAAAACTTCAGAAGCTTTTCTTTACCACCTCAGTCCCTTCCACACAAAAGGTCTGGCATGGACAAATACAAAAGAAAACAGCAACGTTACAAGTAAGATCCAAAGCACATGATCAGGTCCTCTACCTCAGCCAAGACAAACAGATATATTCCAGCGCCCTTTCTTTAGGACTCCAGTTCTGCCAAGCATTAAGACATCAGTGTGGTTCACACACCTGTATCAGAACTAACACCTACTAAGAATAAACCCAATGCTGTTTTTATAATCAATCTCAAGCACATAAAACCACTGCAATCCAGCTGAAATGAAAAGCCTACAACACTTACGCTTTCATGTAATCCTTGATGTACTTCTTGTAGGATTCTTTTGTGAAGCTGGTCTCCTGAAGATGGTGGTTAATTACTATGTCAACACCAGTTATGACCGTGGCTTCTGTTCCATCTCCCTCAGGACCTTCAGCAGAGGCATTGCCACCAATTAGAGAGTCATCAATTTGACCCTCTGTCCTGGTGACCATCTAGATTTAGAGACATCAAAAAACTTAACGGCTCTGCAAAAAACCTTAACGCTACTGCTCTTACACACCTATGACCTGACAGCAGGACACAACTCCAGAGACACAGTTCAGTGCAAGGAACCTGGCTGCAGCTTGAGCACTAACTTCCCAGTGACAGGAGAAGGGGGAATGGGTTCAAATTGAAAAGACAGTAGGTTTATATTAGATATTAGGAAGACATCCCCTATATGGGAGGCACTGGCAGAGACTGCTCAGAGAACTTGTGGATGCCTCATCTCTGGAGGTGTTGGAGGCCAAGCTGGATGGGACTTTGAGCAACCTGGTCTAGTGGAAGGTGTTCCTAACCATGGCAAAGATGTTGGAATTAGATGATCTTCAAGCTCCATTCCAACCCAAAGATTCTATGATTCTGTAACACCCAAGCACGACTCCCCCCACGGTGCCTAACCCAAGCTCCATTACAATCCAGCCTGGCTGACCCGGGCTCTCTCCAGCACCACCTACGGCAGCACCAGCCAGGTGGGCTGAGATGGATACTCCCTTCTCGAGTGCTTCGCAGAGACGCCACCCACCCTCCCCACCGGCCGTGAGTCACCGCGGCAACCCTTCCTCCCTCCCTCCATTGGGGCGGGCAGGCACTCACCTTCCCCTCCACTTCCAGGCACAGGCCGTCCGCCACCTCCCGGATCTTGTAGATGTCCGAGAACATCTCATCCTCTGCGGGCGACAAACACACATACACACCCAGGCGCGTCAGCCTCCGCCTCCCGGCGCCCACCACTTTCCCCCATCGCTCCCTCCCCC
>VWYI01030448.1:36868-71028 GCA_013399455.1 Anthoscopus minutus | reverse complement strand
GCGGGCGCCGGGCTGCGGCAGCGCGGGCTGGGGAAGCGCTACAGCGGTCACCGGCACCGGGAGCTGTAACTGAGCCCTCCCCTCAGCCTCTTCCAGGAGCAACACACCGAGTGACCTCGTAGGGCTTCCCCTGAAGGCCCTTCGCCATCGTCATTGCCCTCCTTTGGACGCTCTAATAGCTCCATGTCTTACGTTGCGGCACCCAACACTGCCCCTAGCACTGGAGGTGAGGCCGCCTCAGTGCAGATCAGATCTGGACAATACCCTCCTTTGCCCGACTGTGATGCTGTGCCTGATGCACCCCAGGACAGGGTTGGGCCTCCAGGCTGCCAGGGCTCTGCTCAGACTCAGCTTGCAAAACTGAAGCAGGGTTTCATTCTTCCCGAGTCTGAGGAGTCAGGGCTGTCAGGGACCTCGGGAGAGCAACCAGTCCTGCCCCATGCCAGAGCAGGGCTGGTGCCTCTCGTCATTGCCTATCGTTGCATTTCATGGATTTCAACACCAATTTTCCTCTTTCTTCTAATCTTTTAAGCTCTCAATAACACTTTTCTTTTTGTCTTACTTCTTATGAGGGATGTGGGATCACTGTCTCTTTTCTCGTTACTCAGAGTAACTGAGCTGGGACGATCACAGTTTCACTTTCTTTTTGCTTGTGGCTGCAAGGGAGCATGGATTTTGGGCACATCTATGCAGCCTTTCTTTTGCCTCAGGTTTTTTTTTTCAGGGAGGCAATAATGTATATCCACTCTCTTTTCCTTGTGTTGTATTAGGAAGCATCTTTGCACCCACATTTTCCAAACTAGCCTCCTATTTAACACACAGGCAGCCTCGTAAATCCACACACTGACATTCCAAGGGGAAGTACTCCCAGCTTTTCCCAGGCACCTCGGGGAAGCACTGCTGCCTGTGTCTCACGACAGCCAGGGTGTCCCCTCAGTGGGCAGCCTGGCAGGGGTGTGTCTGTGTGAGCTGTCCTGGCCACTTCCAGATGCTGCCTCCTTGCCTTGATCCCCACACGCTGCTGAGGGGCTCTGGACCTTGCAAGGGCTGTGACACGGGGACACAGAAAGTCATTCACCCTACTGGATGTACATGGACATACATTTGCTCTACTACGTGCTGCACCTCTTCCAAATAAATAGTGTTTTCAAAACAGGGGAAATAATTAGGAAGCTGTTGGACACTTCCTGTTATTATTCCCTCAGGGAAATTGAGTATGTTCAGAGACACCGCTTATGCACCTGAGAAAGGGCTGGTTGGAGCAGATATATTTTTCTTATTTTTCTATGGATAAATGAGATTTAGCCCAGTAGTCAGGGCTGAGATGAAAGACAGAAGGATAGTTATGCCTAGACCTCTTTTTCCCTCTTTGGACATACCTTTCTGCAGCAGCCTGTCACAGCTGAAACAAATCTAGACCTCATTGGAACTCTGATTCTTAAGAGACATTGATAAAATACCTTCAAATGACATTATGGGACCTGAAACGTTTAATGTTGCTAATGATCCTAGACTTGGCAGAGACATCAGGGCACAGGACACAATTCTCTGTCCCTCACCTCCCTTAGGCAGTAAATTGCTCATTGCTTTCTTTGTATGTGTCAGTAGAGCTCCCTTTTTATCTCTTCCTCCCCTGCTCTTCCTTCCTTTGCTCCAGATATCAGTGCCCTTTTTTTTTCCAGATGGTCTACCTGCTTACATAATCTAATTAAATTTATGAGTTGTTCTCTGTTGGTTTTCACCTTCAAGACTGCTGCTGCTATTTCAGGCCTGAAGAAGGGGCTTCTGCCCAAAAGCTTATCCTGGTTTTTTTTCTGGGTGGCAGCTGGTCTGATAAAAGATAGCCCCTCTTTATACAAACCACAGTAGAAAAAGAGCAACTTGCATCTTTAGCAGTGTGTTGAGTGACAGGGGAACATTTGGCTCCTTCTACATAGTGTAATATGCAGCTAAAAACATCCAGTTAGTAGGTGTGCTTCAATTTGGTTTTATTTTCGAGAGACTGTTCTAGAAAAATGGATATTTCTGCAATAGTCTGGAAACCTCTTACAAATTCATCAGTTGACCCAATTTGCTGAAGTCAGGGTAGAAAGCCTTTAGCACAGTGTGAAGGTAGATGGACCTTCAGGTTGCTTTGCCTTGCCTGGAGGTCTGTATTAAGAGTTGCAGGTGTAAAATGTGAGATGTTATTTAAAAATGCTTCTGTTAAATGGATCAAGGCTCTAGTGTGAACACCAGCCTGATGTGGAGTTAAGTTAAATCAGTATCAAGCTGATGTTAGCAGTGTTTTAATTAGCATAGGCTTCACTGAGGTACCAGTGCTGGAATTTTCCTGTGGTCCTATATAAACAGAATTATGTCATTTGCTGATACTTCATGAAATAGATTTGAAAATGCTTTTATTTCCCATTTTTTTCAGAAACCAGTGACATTTGAGAAAACCTTAATGTTCCACACCTGCTTTCTGTTCAAACAGCCTCTTCAAGCACTTTACACATCCAGCCAGACCTGGATTCACATTTCAGAGTCATAGGTTAAAAATGTGGTCCCTCCCTCCCTCCATCTTTTTAGTTGCCGATTGACAACCAAAATGATGTGACAGGTTTTCCTGATAGTGCACCTCATCTTTGGTATTGTGTAAATCCTGAAGGACTGATGGAAATCCTGTGGGTTTATAGATGAGTCTTCTAATAGTATTTGCAGAGGATTTTCTAGGCAGGTGTCTGCAGAGTCTCACAAGAAGCCTTTTTCATGGAAAGCCACACCTCAGAGATTTGTGAATTACTGCGGTGCTACTTCCATCAAGTCTTAGCATCTGGATATGGCTGTACTCAACTGTGTCTTGGATTGAAGTTCCAGATGATAGCTGACACTATACCATTCTTTCCCTAAATAAACAGTACATTTTCAGCCTATTGTGGCAACTTCCACTGAGCTGTAAGGAAAGGAAGGACAACCTGCCTTCAGCTATGTCTCCTGCAGGGAGCATAATAAAGCAGAGGTGAGGCTGGAGGAAGAGAGGTGATACTGGGCTATGACCTAAGGGATGGCACTGGTGCTTTCTTCTATCCTTTGTAAAAGGCTGTGAAGTCACATAATGGTGGTGATGTTTGACATCATTTGCTGGGTGTGAGGGAAAGGATCCTAAATGTATACACAAACACACACACACACACACATCTGCTGGTGGAAATAAACTGGAAAAATGAAGATTAAAGGACTGAGCAAGACTTGGCACTGCAGAGAGGCTGGCAGGACAATCTGCCCAATGCCTCCTTCCCCAATGAATGTCGCAGCGGGAAGGCTTTGGGAGGATGCACATGATCAGCTCATGTCTTCACAAATCTATCTGGAATTTAGGACTGAAACAAAGAGCTGTGACTTTGTAGCCCCTCTTTCAACACACACAGATGAAAACTGTAGCTTTTAGCTGGTTTCCTTCAAGTTCTTTCCCTGGCATTTCCAGGTAATAAAGATTTGATGACTATTTGTTACCCCTTCTTATTAAGTGGGAATTGATCTTACAAAGCCAGACCATCAGTTTGATTCTTTCAGGTGAGTTTATGTTATGAATATAATCAGTCTTCCAGTGCTTGGCAATCCTTCAACTGTTTTGGATCTGGAGCCAAAATTCATAATTTAGATTTACATTGGCAGTGTACTAAGCCAGAATCCCAGATCCCAAGATCAGTATTTGAAAGAGTTGAGCTTTGATCATTAGTATAGCTTATCATCACAGATCTATTCACAAATGATAGACCATGTTAAACTGGACTAGGTAGATGAAAGTATCCGAGAAAAAGGCGTCACTTTTTAGAATACAAGGAAGGTCTTCGGTTGAGCAACAACCCCTCTCGCGCTCAGAACCGATACAGGTGTTCTTACCTTGGCATTTTCAGTATTTACACTTCCTCTGGCTGCAGCCCGCAACCCTAAGAGCTCTGTTTCTCTCGCTGGCTGCTGCACTTCTGCGAACGGACACAGAGGTCACTGCGCAGCCACAAACCCCTTTTATATGTGGCACTGCTTGCCCCAGGCCAGCTCACCCAAACCATGCCCTGAGGGGTGTGAGGCTGTCAGCCGGCACTGCAACTGCTGCGTTTTTAGGAAAAACAGGACTGCGATTCCCAAGTTAAGAATTATGAAGCGAGTTGCTGCCCACTTGCAATTTTTTACTTACTAACCTTATAAACATCCATGTGACTGAAAGAGCTGTGGTAGAAAGGCCTGCACCTGATCCTCAGGTCTGCTGCCAGTGTGTCCCATTGATGTGCTGCATGATAGAATAGAGGGTGCATTCATTAAATTGGCAGTAACATTACGTTGGGAAGGACCACAAGTGTATTGGAGATTAGGATTGGAATTAAAAAGTGATCTTGACACATTGGACAAGTGGCCTGAATTGTTAGAAGGCATTTGGACAAGGCCAGCAGGTCAATGAGCAGTCAAACATTTACTAAAGGGAAAACTTACCAAAGGCTTTTGAACACAAAGATGCAGCATAACATTCAAACTCTGGGCCACACATTACTGAAAGAGTGCATAAGGGAAGTGCTGCCTTTTCCCGGCCCTGGCCCTCTGCTCTGTTGTAGGCTTCCACTGCTGGCAAATGCCAGGGAATGCTGAGATGATGATGTGCTCCATATGGGTGCTCTGATGTCATGCTCATGAGTGCAGAACAAAATGATCAGACACAGGACAGAGAACTGGGCAGCATTTCTTTAGAAAAGATCTGGGATACTGGTGGAGCCAAAGTTGAACCAGAATCATAGAGTCATAGAAACATTTGATTTGAAAAAGGCCTCTAAGATCATTGAGTCCAATCATGAACCCAGCACTGCCAAGTCCACCACTAAACCATGTCCCTGAGTGCCACATCTACTTGTCTTTTAAATACTCCCAGGGCTGGTGACTCAACTACATCCCTGAGCAGCTTGTTCTGAGGCTTAATCAGCCTTTCAGTGGGAAAAAAAAATCCTAATGTCTATTTCACATGTTCTGGGAAAAGCCCACACCATATTAGAGTAGATAAGTGGGGATGTTATGTGTAAGAAACTTGCACTGTCATAGATATGAGGGACTGAGCTGTTTGGTGGTGCTGGTATTTCCTGGAGCACTGATTTCAGTTATATGGACTGATCAGCCAGGGTTCACAAGAGCAGAGGGAATGAGTAGGAGGAATATGAGTTTGTTTTGTTGTGAGGAAGACGTAGATTAGCCATTGGAAGTGCTTTCCAGTACAGCCAATAGAGAAGCAAAGGCTTCTACCTGGTTCTCTGTCCTGGGCAAGTTTTTGAGAATAATCTAGAAGCCTACTCATGAGAAATCAGAAAGCATGTTATATCTGTTATTATTGACACCGATAATGGCTGATTCTGCTCCATAGCAATGGGATAAGCTGCCTCTAGGTCCTTTTTAACCCTATTCATCACCAAGTGATTCTTAGATGAGCAATGTGCTGTCATTTATACCTCTTTAGAATGGTTACACAATTAAAATAAAAATAATATCCTCAAATCCCTATTCAGAATGAAGAAGAGGGTTTGGAAAAAGGACATTATTGAGAGAGGTATGTTGCCCTGTATAGCAAGATCAATCTGCATGGAAATCATATGTACACAGAAGGAGAAGCATTCAGGTTCTGCAGTGCCCAGAACCTTAATCCTAGTCCTATTTAAATAAAATGTGATACAGTCCTTTGACTCAGATTAGAGGTCTGCTGTGTAAAGAGCTCCTTCCATGCCAAACCTAAGGCAAAGGTAATCAGGAATCTAATTTCTTGTGTTGGTTGGGACTCTCCTTAGTCTATGGGCTGTAAATTTGGATATCTGGACGTCTGTCAGCAGAGAGAGCCACTCTTACAGCAGAGTGGAGGTTTTATAAAGTCATCCACAAAAAAAAATAAAAAATCTGTGCATGCCTGGCCAGTTCAATTGTTTTCCAGAGAATGGGAATGGAATTTATCCTATTTAACCACCACAGCAGAAGTAGCTCACGAGTAGATCCCTTTGTTAAGAGAGCTCAAGCTGACTTCTCATGGAGCAGCCAGGCCGGCTACATAAGGGAAGGGAAGCTGGAGCTGCAGGCAGGGGAGGTGTCCTGCCCAGCGAGGGCTCAGTCCCAGGGTGTCGCAGCCGGGCCAGCGGTCTGGGACCAATGTCTAGAGCCACAGCATGGCTGGGAAGAGCCAGACGTGGGGCCGGACACAGGGTGGCTGCAGCACAGCACAGATGGGCAGTGAGGGACTGGCCTGAGCACGAACAGCTGCTGAGCCCTGGGGAAAAGCAGGGCAGCTCACGGCTCCGTCCACGGAGCTGGTTTTACTGGAACCTGAGCCAAGGTTACAATTTCTGTCCACAGACACCACTTTGCCAGCGCTTCTAAGGCAAACGCCTTTGCCCAATTCTTCACCCTGAAGACATCTTCAGTTAACTTAGGGATCCCTGTTGAGAAGACTCAAAGAAGACGTCGTACTACGAGCTGCATTTCCGTGCCAAACGCAAGGCTTTCTGAACGCCTGTGCCATGGAGACACCCCACTAGGTGGCGGGACAGGAGCCGGTGGATGGCGAACAGGGCTCTGCTCACCTTGGTAGGAGGCCAGAGCTTTTTCCACTGCTGTTGGTACCGTTCCCACGTCACCTGAAATGCCCCAGCACCAGCGCAAGTAAAATTCGATCTCGGGCCTGTAACTGATGCGGCCGCTCTGGGCTCCTGGCCAGCTGGATGCTGCACACAGATACCATTCACTCCAGATACTTAGCATCCACTCGTGATGAGCTGGGGTCTGTTGAGTTCTTAACCATTACAGGGGCTAATCTTGCCATGCTAAACTCACTCAGTTGCCGTTTTTCAAAATGGCACTTGCTCCAGAAATCTTACAAAGCCTGAAATTGAGTTCTGCCATTTTAATCCACCCCTGTGTGCTTTTTAGGTCATTGTTACAGAGTGTGAGCTCTCAGTCTTGTCAATAGGGAAATAATCATCAGAACACTCAGCATGTTAGCGGTGTTATCCCTAGAATTCAGACACTACCAGTGAGTAACCGTTACATTTGGAAAGCAAACTTTGCTGCAGGTGCTCCAGGAAAATGTCAGGATTTAGTACCCACTATAAGGAAATGGGTAGACGAACATTTTGGTCTCTCAAAGCATCACTTTACTATACTGTAGGGGACAGCAGGCAACAGAACTAAAATATTCCATTTTGGAAAACAGCTTCTCAAGTGGCAATCCAGTAACTTGAGGTCATAACACGTCAGCTGGAAATACAAAGCTGCTGTCATTTTCAAAGACTTCAAGGCAGATATTTATTATTTTCTGATAAGAATTTTGTGTCCACTACGTTCCCCAATTCTGCGAAAATCAAAAAGGTACCTGGGTGACAAAGGATATGTTGGGCACTTAGGAGGCATCTCCCAGCTTCTGAGTGATTTCGAATTGCCCTATTGTTTTAGAAAGGTATGGCAGCACTTTAGGAGGTATTAAAAACCGGGAATTTTAAGAGAAGGATGAGAGAAGAAGGTTATATCCACAAATATGCTTTGGGGAAATAGGGACTGATCTGTTTATCTATCTGTGAGATGGCTGATAATCTGAGGCACGTCAAGATAAGAGTAGAAAAGGACCTTGAGAATTCAGTTAGCCAGTCTTCTTTCATCAGGGGGATTAGTTAGACATTCACTTCTCTAGGGAGATGTTTGCTTACCTTGTTTTTCAGATTTTCTGATGCTGGAGATTTCCATCGTCCTCTGCAGAACAAATGATTACTGAAAAGGGTGCTGGGCCCTACCATTCCCCTATGAGTGTTGTGAATATAGGATGGATCATAACCAGTATTAATGTGGACTTCAGGGTCTCAGATCCTGATGGAGCTCAGTGTGCCCTATTCTACACAGACACCTGGCTACGCAATTTCTATATTTATTTTAAAAACCCAACTGTATTATTTGTGAGTACTTTCACACAGGATGAACCAGGGTGTTCTTCACTGTTTGGTCCCTTCACTGGGTCAGTGGGCACATGGAAGTCTCTCTCCACAGCCATGATACTGTAGGTAGAGAGGAAAAATGGAAGAACCAGCTAATTTCATGTATTTCTTCAAGAGCTTTACATAAAAAAGCTGTTTAGCTAATGAATACAATTCAGGGCAGAGTTGCTGAAGTGGTAATAGATACTTCTGTGAAAACATAAGAGCCTCAGTGCTGATCACAAGACTAAACTGTTAATGAAATTTTAAGAAGGAAAGAGAGAATAAAACCAGAAACATCCCTTCCTTATGTCTGTATATACACACACAGAGTAGATATACACACACACACACACACACAATTTGTATATAATTGTTGTATGCCTGAATGTCAAGTGCCATGGGCAGGCTTGGATTCTCAGTTTCAAGAAGGTATGATAAAAGTGGGACCCATATACCAAGAAGAGGGGCAAGGACAAAATATTAATCTGGAATAGGACACACTTTAAAAAGAGATATCTGGGGTGGTAGGTGTGATGGCAATCTTTGAAATTAACAGCAGAGCTGAGAAAATTAAGAGACCAACTATTCACTGTCTATCAGCAGACGGGAAATATGGGAACATCAAGAAAATGATGAGGTGACAAGTTCAGAAGGGTCGAAAGAAGGCTCCTTTTAATACCCTGCATACAGTTACCCTGTAAAACTTATTACTCGAGGACGCCGTGGATGCCAAAAGTTTAAATTATTGCAAAAGCAATTTAAAAAATTTCAGAAGGGGCTACTAAGCACTTCTGACTCAGGAAGAAGCTTTACATACAAGGACTGCTGGAGGTCAGGAAATTTAAGACTGAGATGTTTCCTTCTTCTGCATAGATTTGTATGTTTTTCAGGAAGGAGTTTGGAAGATACCTCTGTATCCTTAAATGCCCTTTATTAACTTGTCAATCATATGCAGCCTTAGGGGAGAACATTTCTAGAAACACTAAGAGGGAAAGAAAGTGGTAAGGAGACTAGGGAATCATCTCTGTCTGTTCCTCTGCCCTGAAATAACCCTTGGCAAACTGTGGGGCCATGCTGAGGTGAGGGAGGACTGCTGCCCATTCTGCCTCACCAGCTCCCAGCTATGCCAATTACATTGGCTGCTACCCTGAGGATTTCTCCTCGTCTGACTCTGCTGTCTTACAGTTCTGACCTGGTTTTGACATTTGAAGGAGCAATCAAAACCTTCCTCACATGTGACAGGTGTTTTAGCTGCCACCAGCTTCCTTACTGTTTAATGACTGTGCTCAAATGCCCAGCCAAGGCAGTGTTGGATATCCCTGAGTAAGTGAAGGATTACAGAGGTGCTGTGAGGTCAGGCTGCCTCGTTTCAACAGTTCCAAGATATCCCATCCACCCATCCTGCACTCTTTTGTACAGCCACAGGCCCCCTCTGTGTGTCTCACTTTTAAGTTGTTCTACATTGTGGTCTAGTCCTGTGTTCCTCCAACTGTGGTTCATCAGGCATTAAATCACAGCAGATTTCCTCTCTGGGACGTCCTGCCACACATGAATACCTCAACCCACAAACATGTATGTAGAGAGAAATGGCTGTGAAAACAAAGCCACGTAGACATAAAGAAGCTGTGCAAAAATACTATGTCCTTGAGCAGAGCAGTTAGAGATAACACAATGCTTGTAGTTAGAGAAACAGAGGCTAAGAATGAAAAACAGAGTGTATGTTAATACAGGCAATTAGAGTAAGCCAATTAAGTAATGTCAGTTGTGCCTATTAAGGAGTAGCTGTCTGTAAGAGTATAAATGTAACCTATCTGAAAGAATAAACAAAGCTTGCGTATCCACTACGTTAGTGGGGTAAAAGCCTTCCCTCCCAGTGGAAAATAGCAACACATGTACATGTGTACAAGCAAAGTGCATCAGGACGTAGAAAACACATTTATGCACATGCAAATTTGAGCACGCATATTCTTCTGCTGTAAATAACAACCACTGTGGCCATGGTAGGTTTGGGTTTGTTTTTCCTAAAAAGTCATGCTAGCCTTCAGTTTTGAGAAGCTCAAGAGTGTGGGTGGGAGCACAGTACACACTTGTGAGCCAACAGAGAAATTCCTGTGTGTCAAAACTGGTGCTTACAGCACCTCCTTTCTGCGATGGCAGTCTGTGCATAACCTTCCTGTCTCAGATTCTCCATGCATGAAATGAGGCCAGTAATGTTTATCCACTTACTGCAAGGTTTCATAGAACAAATCATTGCTACTCTATGGGGATAGGAAACCAAGAAGAAATCCCACTGAAAAAATTAATACATATGGGAGCAAGTGAATGTGGAGAAATGGAGGAGGTGTGGGGGCGTAGCTCTTACAGCAAAAGCAAATGGTTCTCCTCTGAGAACAGCATTAATATGGAAACCATGCAACAGATGCACTATGCTGAACATCAAATATATGCAAATTATTCTGATCATCTTTTTGGTGCATTTTCTCGCTATTCATGGGCAGGTTTGTGCTGAACATCCTAGAGAGAAGCTGCTTTTGGGGAGAGTGAATGTTGCAGACACAGGGTGAGAATGTGCAGGGTTTGATGTGCTCGCGATGCCCAGAGCTGTGCTGGGCCCCTGAACAGCAGGATAGAAATTGGCTTCTGCTTCAGAATCCTCTGGGCAAGGCAAAGGGCTGAGCTCCAGCCAGGCACATAAGAGCAATGGCATGAACATGGGGATAGTTTTTCTGTTAATCTGAGTTTATTATCCACTGCTTTAGATTTCTGCTGGTGGCCAGTGCTATTTAAAGACTTGGATTTCATCCAAAGCCCTCAGTCACATGCTTCACACAAGAAACACAGACAGAAAAATAGCAATTTCTCCATTACTTTGTTGAACAGATCTGCTGCTGCTGAACACAAAAGGCACCATTTCAGTTCCTGCATGCAGTCCTGCAAGCTGCTTCCCTGAGAGGCAGCTTTTTCAGAGGAACAGCCTGATCATTTCTGGGTGTCTTTACTATCTGGAGTCTGACCTCCAGATAGTAAAGGCAGAGGCTAGGGCATGACTTAATTTGCAAGGATGTTTTTGGGTGTTTTTTGTTTGTTTGGGGTTTTTTGTTTGTTTTTATGTTTGTTTGTTTTGTGCTGATTTCTAGGATGTTCAGGGCTAAGCCTGTAAGTATGTTTTTAGGAATCAAAGTATTTTTCTGCTTCCCAGCAGAGGCAGGAGCTTCCTGTGATTCTCAGGTCTTTTTCTTGGCACTCAATTTGGATTTCCATTTTTTGGTTTCAGTCCCTTTATTCATAACATGTACATGTAGGCAGTAACAGACCACATAGAAATACCCTGAAGAATCATTTCTGACAGCTCAGAAGTGCTGTCTATGGGATGAGGTCCCTTTAAGGCCTCAAAGACTGACTATTACAAAGCATGTTCAAGGCCATTTGCAGAAATGGTAACAGCATCAGGCACTGTCCACAGCCTTTTTTCACGGCCAGTGCAATTTCAGTCATATTCAGAGTTCTGAAGTCCTTAATTAGGTTTTTTATATCATTAATGTGAAGTTTAAAAACTTCACCAGTTTAAAAACTGCAACTAAGAGTAGCTATGGATGTACCAGAAAGGCACAAAGAAGAGAAAGACAGACTTGTATTATCACCACAATATTTGAACAATATATTATAGTCTATGTCTCTGTCTCAAAGATAAAAAATTATGTAGAAATGAGCACAATGGTAACTACTGTTAGCTTATATAAAAATAATTTTTATGTGAAAAATATGAAAGCTACAGGCTATATACGGCACACCTGGACTTGCATATTGAACTCATGGATAAATACTTTAGTCTTTTAATACAAATGTCCAGTAGACATCTGAGAGCTAAAGACTGCTGAATACACGAGTTCTGGTTTTGCCTAGTATGAGATACAGTAGTAATATTGAGCTGGCTGTAGTTGGTATATTTTTTAACCACGTAGTTTGTAAGACAAGAGCTGTGATTTTCAATGCAATGTTTTATTTTCCGTGTTCTGGCAAGTGACATTATGGCTTTGTTTTGACTTAGTTCAAATACCAATTCTTATGTTAATGGTATATAGTAAGACAAAACAAAACATTCATATAATTGCAGAAGTGAAAGGCAAAAAAGAAAATAATTCTTTTTTACTACCTAGTCACAGAGTGACCCCACAGTAAGGTCACTCTGCCTTCTCTGGCTCCTGTCTGTGGTCGAAAAGGTCTCTGGGAGCTGATTTTGGAACCTGGCACAAACTGGCTCTGTCATGTGCTACTTGAGGGAAAGTTCAGATGTTCAATTCTGGGCTTAAAAAGAGAGGCAGCAAGAACTAAGATGCAGTTCTGACAGAGAGGTTTTAATATAATTTTTTTTTACCTGTCCCACAGAATTCCTGAATGCCCTCTTGTCTGTGCTTTTTAAAGTTCATGTTTGCAAGCACCTCTTCAAGTAAGTAAGGTTGTGAGTGGGGTGGAGAGTCTCTCTATTTGTGTGTATGTTCTGTGATGGAAATGGAAATGGAAATGGGAATGGAAGTGGAAATGGAAATGGAAATGGAAAGCATTTCAGTATATGGTGCAGAAGATTTTAAAATTGAGACATTAAATATGAATAAAACAAGCCAATCTCAGTCATCAAAAATGCAGTGAATACAACTGTGCCTTGCACCATTGACTCCTGACCCCAATGGCCACAGTCAACTGAAATCAGCAGAGCAGAGCCTCTGGGCTCAGAGCACTGTTGGAACATGCATCTCTGTATTTACAGTGCAATACTGACTGCCAGTGTCACGGGATGCTCTAGGTGTAATGTACTCTAGACAGCATCATCTGCTTCATAAATTCAGCCACATCTTTTGCAGCAACATCTTAAGTGTTGGTGCACATGGAGTATTTTGACATGACTGTGTCTAGGCTAATATTGGAAGATCAGACCCTTGGTTCAGGATGAGCAGTGGATCTTCTTGCAAGAATATTTTGCTCTTGATTGTCATTCAAGGCTTTCCCCCCCATTTTTACTACAATAAAAGTTATGGTCTGAGAACATTACAAAATAATAATTGGCCTCCCACCACCACCCTCTGAAACTAAACCAGCTTTTCAAGAATTTTCATAGTACATTGCTCACAAGGCTGAGAGAGATCAATTAAAACTTAGAGGCAAACCCAGGTCCGATTAATGAACCTGTAATTCATTAACATTTATATGGCCATTTGTTTCAGTGCGTTTGAAGTAAACAAAACAGGGAAAATAAAGGAGAAAGAACTGAATGGCAGTGAGAAATTCCAGGCTTTGACATTGCTACTTGTCAGCAAATTGCAAATACCTCCAAACCTTGCAAATGCACTCTGGGGTTGCTGGAACTGTTAAGAGAGTGGGTAGGAACCAGAGTGCTGTGGCCTGCCTGAACAATTGTTTTCCAGGGAACTGATGTATTTTGCAGTGGATTTAGAAGATTTAATAGGAAAAAACCAAAAACTATTCAGCTGAACTTTCTGGGTAAGCTGATTTTGACCAAGAATGTTAATTAATGAAAATACAAAAATGTTGCTCATTGTTTCTAATGCAAAACAGCAAAACAAAACATCTGCAGCACAGGCAGAACAGCTTTGATTGTAAGAGTCCCAGTTCTGATTTTCCTGCTGCAAGAAGTGCTGCACTTCCAACAGCACACCATGAATTAATTCCTAATGCTGTCCTCTTGCAACATATAAAAGAAGTTTTGAAGGTCTCACTGCTGCTGCAGCTTTGTCTCCTATCATAATTGTTAGGGGATTACAGCACAGTGAAGAATTTAAGAAAATTCTTAGAACTGTTTCTGGGCTGGTATCCAGAAGCCTGTGTTTGGCTAAATTTAGAGGGCTTTTGGGACACAACTAATCTGATACTTGAAACCTGTGAAGTCAGGTGTGTTAACTTTTACATGGAAAAGACAGACCCATAACTATGTGCTAACTTCGTCAGATGAGCTTGGTTTGGGAGCTAATTCCTTCTGCACTGGTGACTTGGGCAGTGGTTAAACTAAGATATTTTTTGCTGATTAGAGACTTGTTGAGTTAATTGAACGACCTCTGTTCAGACAAACCAGATGGAGCTGCAGGAGTCTGCACACCACTGTTATTTTCCCCACCTAGTCTTTAACCACACCATTTAAATGCTTCTGTCATGTACTGGATCACATGGAGTAAGATCATCTATACTGTACATTTCATTGCTCACACTTTCACCTCTCCCATTCCTTTCAGATGCTGTATAATTACTGATCAAAAGCCATTTTCTGGGATTCCTCTATTTCTGGAACTGTTTTTATACTTCAAGGTTTTAGAAATAGAGACCAGCCTGTTTATAATCTTCAAAATTCAATGCTACATTGGAGTCTTCAATGAAAATCAACATAAGAAAAAGTGCTGCCATTTACATGTTGCTGAGATACTTCTGGAAAAAAAGTTGTGTAGCTTCTATAGTTACCTCATTCTCATACACATACAATTACCTCCATTATAGAAGCCTTTCAGGTAGGGAGTGTCATTTGAGATATAAAAATAATAAAAACAGTGGATCTTTTGGAATCACATTCAGGAATCCGGGATGTGTAAGAACTACAAGAGTTGGGGTAGTTTCCTATAAAATTTACAGATATTACCAATCCACAAAGTTTAACTCCATTGAGGGGGAAGTATATAATCCGTTGCTAAGTCCTGTGCCCCAAGTAGCCTGGAAGGATGGCCATGCTGGGTACCCTGAGGTGTGACTGCATAGTGCTCTGGCCTTCCAGAATCCCTCAACACCTCCTCCAGGAACTGGAGACAATCACTCAATCCATAGACAACTTCCTTAGAACATTTCTTCTCTCAGAAACCTGAAAATGTCAGGAGTAGCTTTTATCTGTAGTGCTTTCCTCTGGAACAAGCTACCTAGATGTCTTAGTCCTCATGGTAACTATCACTGAACTGGCAAACCATCTGTTTTCAAAGCATCTCTTATTCTTTTTACTTACAAAAACCCCCCTTGTCATTTCAGACAGTCAAACACCAGTAAAACCTTCTGCACAGACCTGGTCTTCTCATATCTCTCATTTCAATGTTCATTTGCTCTATCTTCTCTTGTACATCTTTGTTACTCTTAATTACATTTTTGTCTCTCTTCATCCTGTCTTCTTGCTGGCTTTATATTCACAATGAAAAGCAAGGAAGTTTGTAGGCCGGTTCTTTGATAAGGCAGGACTGGATTCCCCATGGCCTTAGAGCTGAAACAAGGCCAACCCGTCTTTGGCGTGAATTAGACTCTGTATTCTTAGCTGTGTTGTAAGAGACCATCCAAAGTTCTCCAGTGAGGTTTTACACATGATCCAGCTGGCAGTCTGCAGGCTGCAAGGTGGCTTTGCCTTGCCTCTGTTCTCTGGCCTTGAAGATCAGAAAAAGTTGTTAGTACACTGTGTGAAGTCTGGGTGTTAATGCCACCTCCTGTTCTTACTGCAAACCTGACAGAAAGCCAGAGGTACTAGGATGGGCTGTTAAAGGCAGGATGCATATACTGCAACCCCTCAAGAGGTTTCTGCTCTGCCAGGTATTTATGGCTAAGTCCTGTGAGATGTTGAGACAGTCTAATATTTCAATGTTTCCAACAGGATGAACCCACTTCAAGTCAATGCACTGCTGCTTCTTCTGTGAAGCTAGTTCAGCTCCATCAACTCGCAGAAGCCATGGGTTTGATGGGTGCATTCTGTAATTAGTGGGTAGAACCCACTGAGTCAGATGAGAAAATCACCAGCCTAAGCAAAGGGCCAGAACTGTATTTGGGAACGGGAGGGTGAATATGGGAAGGTAAGGGAGCAAGTGCCTTTTTGGTAGTGAACTGCTGTGTTAGTGCTGCCTTGTTGCAGAAAAAAGACCCCTTTTACAGCTGCGAGGCACATCACTCTGCTCCCTGGTGCTGCCTCCTAAGACATGAACATGTCCAAAAGTTGGTGTCCACTGAACCAAGTGTAGGGAGGGGTAACTGTGGGAAATGAAGAGACATGAGCATGTCAGCTGCCGCATTTCATGGAAACCCGGGATGTCTATCACTGTAGTCTGTGCTCCTTCAGTTGAAGAAAATGAGACAATTTTTTTCCCACTCTGCCAGGCTTTGTTACTAGGAGCAGTGGAGATGTATGTTCCTACCCATGAACTGCTGCTTTGCAGCATCAGCAAGGAATCCCACGGCACATTAAAGGTCCTGAGAGACTTGTTCAGGATGTGGTTTTTGTGACAGACAACTACCATAAGGGCAAAATCCTGCAGCTGTTTTTCCCTGCTGTGCAGAATAACCTGTCTTGCTCAAGGTTAACAGCAATAGCTCATCTCAGCCAAACACTGTTATTAGTTCTGGTGTTGTTATCTTGCGGATCAGCAGGCCTGTGAAGCAGGAGAATATTTCTTCAGAAAGAATCCTGCCTTTTCAGACCTTTTTATTTAAAAAAATAGAGGAAAAAGTTACTTAAATGTTTTATTTGACAAAAGTTTATAAAGTTCATTTTTAAATTTAAAAGGAAGGAAATGGTATTTAGATGTTGATAGTGAAAGCTAGGTTACGCAAATAACAGACTGGAGTAACCAGAAGAAAAGCTGGTTTATTTTAATAATGATTTAATGCAAGACATTCTGTAAACACTGAAGGAAAATCATCAAAACTTGAGAACTGAGAAAGAGAACAGTTAGGCTCCTTTAAGAAGTAATAGCACTGAATGCTTGAAATTTTCCTGCATAGGTAGTTCTGTGTTCTGATCAATCTAAATCCTGCACTGTGAAGAACATGATGGGGTCACCTGCCAGCACATCTCCCTGACCATTGTCTTGTTTGAGTCACATTTCTTTTACTGTAGAACTACTTCAACTGCAACTCCGCTTTCACAGGATAGTCTAGTGCAAATATGTATTTTCCCCAGCAGACACTTCCACAAATATATGTTTCCCCAACAGATGCTCCCTACTATCCCTGGGTATTGAGTACTGCCAGCAAGAAGTGTACTGAAAGTGGTAGAAAACATACCATATGTGAGATGTTATTTGGTGTCGCATCAACCTCTCTGTCATTCATTCAACACTGAATCATCTCCCTTGTGGGAAAGGTTAGGCTATATCTTACACCATATTCTGTCTGGTTTTTAGTAGGACATAGAAAAATGTCTACTTTCTTTGTGTTGCATCTGACAGCATTTAAATTGGCAATGTTTCTTCCAGTCGCTACTGGTTTAGTGCAGTGCAATGTTGGACAAAAGCCTCTGTGAAGCAACTGTGACTGATCTACTGATCCTTATTTAGCAAGGATCTGGGGGATCACCTGAGCTTGGAAAGCGTTTTGTAGTAGTGAGAAGCTTCCTATAGTGCCTTCCTATCTGAGCAACTTTAGTAGCTTTTTATTTGCTCATTCAAATAACTTCAAGCCCAACACTGTGACGTACATAGGAGTTCTTATCTCAGAAAAGAAGACAAATCAATTTCCTAGGACCTGCTGCAAGATTGCAACACTTTCAGAAAATTTTGTTTGGTTTACAAGTGTACATTTACTAGAACTGCCTTGCTGGGACCTTACGCTGTGTGACTCTCATCCACTCAGAGCCTGGAACTGTCCTCCTTTCCTTCACCCTCAAAGCCTGGAACTGCCCTCTGTTCCTTCACCCTTTACCCATTAAAAACAAATAACATGACCCTTTTATATCCACAAAACAATGACACAGTAAAGACCTTTGACTCCTGCCAATGCCAGAGCCTGAATCAGATTATAAAAAAATATTTATTAGAAAAAGACCACAAAATAACATTTACTGTTACTCCTGATTTCACTTTCTTTTCTCTTTGACCTCTGCACAGTAGATTCTGTTACTAAGTTAGAAACTTCAGTTGTCCTGTCATTGTTCATGACATATGCTAGCAGCTGGAGGAAGAAATGTCATTGAATAATTACAGAAAAAAAGGCTGGAAAGATCCTTGAGAGTCCATCCCAGTGCTTGGGCCAGGTAATCCAGATTGTAATTATGTCTCAAAAACAGCTGTTTAAAAGTTTTTAAAAGTTTGGGATGGTGAAGGTACTGCAAACTCCATAGTCTCATTTAGCACTGTCCACATAATTATAAAGTTCTATGTCTAATATAAGTGGTGGACAACAGATAATTAAGCTCCTCTTTATGGATAACTTTCAGTCTTGAAGATTATGTCATCCTAATATTTTTTAAGACTATTTATTTCAATTTTTTTCTTACAGATTGTGTTTTGTATTCCTAGCCTTATTTTCCTAGCTCTTCTCTGCAGGAGGGCCCTCCTGAAATGCACCACACATAGCTGGATGTGGTGCTCCAGGCTGAGGCTTTGCCCCTGGCAAACACAATGGAAGTACTGTTATAATGTCTTACATTTTTACACATGCCAATAACACACTGAGTATCTAGTTTTTTCAACAAAGTCATCTGCTGTATGATTGAAGGTCAGATGAAATGCTCTGCAGAGAGAAAGTGCAAACAATTGAAGGTAAGGAGTCTGTGCCAGGGCAGAGAGCTCTTGACTCCCGTGTCCGGGACTTGCTTTCAGCACAGAGCCAATGGAACACAAAAAATACAAATCAATTATGTAACTAATATTTGCAGAAGTTTCCAAAGGAAAAAGGTAACTCTCCAGTGGTTACAACCAGCAACAAAGCGACAAGGCAGTTTTAACAATACCTGTAGCCGTCTGTGTCTCTCCACTAACCAGTCATTTAAGCAGTAGGAGGCTTGGCAAAACTGTCTTCACCACTGCAGAGACCAGAAGTGAAATTATTTTCCATTTTAAGCAGCAGTGGAAATTGCAAAACAGGAATGAATGAACAAAAAACAGAGCTCCCTGGTAAAATAGTTTGAGGGCTGTATTATTTTGCTTAAAAAAAGAATCAAAAAATGTGTGTGAAAATTTAGGAGCAGTAAGTTGAGGGGTCTGGGAATTAATTAATTAAACTGTAGCCCTACACAGCCCTTTGGGATAGAACTGGCACTTGGATAAAGCTGTTGTAAGACTGTGTAATTGGTAGCACATGGGGAAAGATGCTGAGCACCTAAGTCAAAGCTGGTATGACGCAGATGCCAGGCTCAAGGCAGCTTGCCAGAAGTAGTCCACTATCTGTTGACAAAAGTGTTACATACATCATACATAGTATGAATTGGGTTGAAAATACAACAAAAGACATTAGCCAGAGGACCCATGAAAAAGTCCCTAGTGGTAACAAAAGTTAACCTGAATTCTTCTGTATTCAGAAGTTCACAGCTGAGAACTAGCAACCAAGTACTTAAGAAATGTGATTGGGTGCAAGATATAACATGTGAGCAGGAACTGATTTTCATCATGCTCCAGAAGGAGCTACCCGACTCAAGATGGGAGTAGAACTAAAGTAATCCTTAAAAGGAGGCAGAAATTCTAGAAGTTAGAAAACCAAAGCAGCTTCACAAAAGTGCAAAATTACTCGGTGTTAGAATCAGTCCAAATGGCCTCTCATGCAGAAAGAAAGAGAGGAGCCATTCAAAGTTTCTCTCAAGTAAGATCGTACTACTACTTGCTGTAGATAAAAAGCCTGTAAAGTACTAGCCAGTTATGAGATGTTTCAGGAGGGGGTTAGAATGTGTGAATTAGTTAGAATACCAGTTCTGAGGTGGGAGTTTGTAGCTATGTTCTGTGAAGCCCACCTGCAAAGGCAACTTTGCAACACTGTGATTAGAGCATTACCTCTGCAGGCTATCCATCCTAACAACTGAAATGTCAAAATTGTGGGAATTCTGTAATAAACTTGCTTTAGAGAACTATTTTCGCTGTATGAAGCACTTACGGCATACCGGAACCCAAATTTTGGATTCCTTATGCTTTATCGAGGATTCCATGCAAAGCCACATCCAGCTTCTTAATAAGGGCTGAGCGGCTGTTACCCCCTTTCTGCACCAGCCACTAAGCTTAAATAAAGGTTCTCAGCCTCTGGCCTTGTCCTGAGATTGGCGCGGGGTGCAATCCCTCAGGATGTTTTGCCCTTTCCGGAGTAAGACATGGCATCCGCCTGCAAGGCAGCGGACTGACAGCGGCAGCAGCGCTGTACGGCGGCGGTAGGTCCTTACAAGCACTCCTGGCAGCATTTCAGTCAGAAACAGAAAGCACCGAGCTGCCAGAACGCTCTGCCTTTAGGGGCAGCGAAAGAGCTGATTCCAACAATTTCGCAGAGAGCCCTGGGCTCTGGAGCAGACTAATTCTGGTTGTCATCCAGTCTTCACGGACTGGTCACTGCCACCTGTACAGTGGCTGAGACCTGCCCTTTTGGATACCCCCTTTCCTTCTGGACAGGCGCTGGATATGTATGAATAAAGCAATGTAAAGCTTATGTTCTGAATCCATAATTTCTGCCCTGGTAGTGCAATGAAACATAGTTATAATGGCACAGAACTATGTAACACTACTACTGAATCATCTGTGTAACCGTTGTGCCAAAAAATATTCAAGAGAGTATTTTAAAGAGCAAAGTAGCTATTTAAGCCCACCCTGCTGCTTTCGGTTCCTCCGCACAAAACGTAGATAAAGGATCCTGAGCCGCCTCAGGAAAGCTTAGCCCGGGGACTGCTGAGTCGTCGCTGGTGCACAGGCGCCCGTATGACCGTAAACCGAGGGAAAAATCAGTGTCCTTACAGGTAATGGTGAGGAGAAACCCTGCGGGGCGAGTGACCTGCTCGTTAACCGAGGAGCGATGAACACCCGACACAACCGCTCCAGGAATGCTAATGGCAAATGCCAGCCTGCCCCGCCAGCCCAGCAGCCTCCCAAGGCCAGCGGCGACGGGAGACCTCTGAGTGCAAGGTCAGCGCGGTTAATCTTTTCCCCGAATAATTACAGCCGGCTCGGCGGGCCCTTCAAACCAACTGCGGCTTTGCACCCACCCCTTGCACACCCCGTTCCTGGCTCGGCCCCTCGGGCCAGCCCGCCCCGGGGCGGAGTCCCGCGTTCCCCAAAAGCCGTCGCAGCCGCGGGGAGCGGTGCTGGGATTTGGGAGCAGCGGGGTCAGCGCGGCAGGACGGGGAGGTCGGGCAGGGCTCGTGGGTGAGTGTGGAGGTGGTGGTGGCGGTGGCGGCGGCGGCGGCTGCTGCTGCCCTCAGGTCTTGGAGGGTGGGAGACCATTTTTCGCATGTAGTTTATGCAGTCCTTGTTGCCTCTCTAGACCCGAATCCGTTTAAAATAGTTAAAACTACTCGAGTATACTGGGTGCTTAATATGCTAGCGATGTGTGACTTTGATGTGTGACTTTTCAAGCCCGTTCCCCGTCGGGGAGATATTGAGCTACTCAAGTGATTTGTTCTTTTATGGACCCTGGACTTTTGGGCTTAGTCCAGTCATGCTGTGGTTAAAAGAAAGAAGATTCTCTTCTGACCTCTGCAGAAAGTGTGCGGATGAATCTCTGTATTAATTCAACCCAATGTCCTTTAGTGTTGAGTATCCCCTCTGTCATTGTTGATGTTCAGGGTATGGCAATGTATATTTTGTAAAGACAGTATCTTTCTAGTAAAAGTGGAGACCTTAATTTTTTCTATAATGATGGCTGGATTCTCTTTTTAACTACTTTGCCACTTGCTCAGCTGATACATTCTTCTGAGTAGATGCTTACTATTTCTATTGATATAGGAAAAGAAGTTCTGACTAAGAAGCAAACCAAGAATTTGGAATATAAACGGGAAATAAGACACCTGAGGTCATGGGGCGAAATTACTGGCTGGTGATTCTTTTTTATTTTTTTATTTTTCTGAGAAAAAACTTTCCCTCTTTGCTCTATTCTTTTTTTTCTTCTTCATACTTCTTTCTAAAGTATGGAAATCTAGAAGAAGAGGGCAGGAGGTTAGAAGTTGAAAGATTCATATAGCTAGTTGAGCATACTGGCAGGAGATGAGACTTGAAAGTCTTTCAGATGTACAGATCTTGACCTTCAGCTTGGGATCTGTCAAAGGAAGAGTGTGCTATAAAATTTTTTGCATTAGAGTATCCTATTTATATATTGAAACCAACTAATATTTGTAAATCTGTGTGCAAATTGAAAACTTATTTGACTGTGCTCAGAATTACATAGAAAAAGTAAGCAACCTTCGTTGCCTAGGCAGAGTGAAATATGAAAAAAATAGAAAAAGGATCTATTTTAGTTTTATTAGTGCTATGGAATTTTGATAGATGAAAGCTTGTTTTGGTATGTTGGAGGGGCTTCGCTATCAGTTTTGATGAGTTTCTCAGGACTAAGATCAGGTGTGTAGCGGATAGTGGGCAAACTGAGCTTAGCTTTGTCTCTGTTAATTGAATGATCTGCTATTAATCATGGCAGAATAGGATTATGAAGAACTTGGCGCTGGAACTGGCCTCTCTCTGATACAGTGTCATATCCATGTGGCTCTGCCTCCTTCGTATTGAAAAGTCTAAGCCTGTGTGTCCAGACCTCTGTACCACACTCTTTTTGACAGTACAGTGGGGTGACCTTAGTTGCCTTTTCCTCAGGGTTTGATTTGTTTGTTGGTTTTTTTCACCATCAATGGTGTTCTTTACAGCAATCTGAAGAGTAAGATGGAGTTCTGTGCATGGGAGTGTTGAGTATGTGAAATTGTGTGCTTTTAGCTTCCTTGCGTGTCAGAAGACCCAGATACCCATCATGAAGTAAAGATGATTAAAGGAAAACTAGAGCTGCAGTAACTGTTCAGGCATGCTGAGTGTCTGCAGCTCTGCAAATTCATTTAGGTGCTGGGTTATTGGTATTTCTAGGGGAAGTGACTAAAGAAGGTTCAGCTGTACAAAAGGCAGAGCTAAGTAACTGGTGTATATGTGATATTTTCCAGCTGGGCACTACCGGGTGATTAAGCAGGGGAAAATAACAGGGAGTGTAAGTGCCAAGGGAAGTATTTTTAAGTACAATTTTCACATAAAATTAATTGGTAAAAATAGCTGTAGAATGCAATGTTTAGGGGGATATTATAGAAAATGGGGGATGAAAACCATTTATATTGTGAGGAAGGGGAAACTAAGATGTTATGATGTGCTTGCTTTTGGGAAGAGCAATGTATTGGCTCGACTAGTTTGGTTTTGAAGTTCTTATCTCTTTTCTAATATAATTGGATTATTCTAACATCTTGCCAAGCACATGCTGTAGTTAATTACCAGTTGTGGTCATTTTGTCAAATTTGCTGAATTGACACAATTTTCATGTAACATTCACAAGAATATGAATATTGTGAATAGCAGAAATAGGTCTGAATGGAAGCAAAATGGTGCATGCACCCTTATTTTCTGTCTAAGTGTACCAGCTTAGCTCATGCTAAGTAATGTTGGTAACTGGAAAAAAGGAAGTTCTGTAATTGACTGCAGGATGTAGTCAGACTAGTTCAGCTTAGTAAAAATCCTTGGAGACTATTCACTGCAGTGCTCCTTAACTTTGTGCCTAGGAGACAAACTGGTTTAACCTTTCATGGTGAGGAGAGTAGTGACCCAATACATAGCATATACTGATTTGAACCCAGATGCCTTTCTATGGTATTCCTGTCTCTCTTCTGATTGTCAAAGGTATTAAATATTTGGGTTTTTTTTTTTTTTTACTCTTATGGTTTTTTTCACTCTTTACTCATGTTTGAAAGGCCCATTTTAAATGGACCAGGTACAAAGTTTTTACTAAGTGTCAACATGCATATTTATGACATGTGCTTACAGTAGTGTTAAATCTTCCTCTTTCACAGAAAGAGGAACCAATAATGCCAGCACTGAACTGGAAGCCCTTTATTTATGGAGGTTTAGCATCAATCACTGCAGAATGTGGTAAGTGTTTGCTTTAACTCTTGGCATGATTTTTCTTTACTTGGATGGTCTCTATGTAAAACAAGTTTGGTTCCATGCTGACAATGGTACAGCAGTATATAGTGTTAACCTTATACTAAACTAAAGCATAGGTTTTTGCTTAATGCTAACTGAAGAGTTGCTCTGATCTCTGTTGCAACGTCAGAACACTTGTGTCTGTAAACTTTCATCCCTGGTGAGTCTTGGTTTTGGTATGTATTTTGCCTCTATATTTTATTATTTGGTGTTTGTTTGATCTGTTCCTATATAGTGGCCATAAGTAGATAAAGCTTCTGCTTTGCTGCAGTCGAAGAGTTACACTCTTAACTTGTATACTTTTCTCTTAGCTTTACTGGATATCTATCTTGCACTTGAATGTAAGTGGCTGCTTAGATTTGGACACTTAAATTCAATAGTGAGCAACACAGACTAATTGCTGTAGTGAGACAGTGCATCTGATGTTTTACGCCTGCTCTTAAATGAAACCTAAGATATCGATATCTTTGTAAAGTTGTATCTGAAATGCATGTACTTGAAAATAAAGGGAATCTGGATTTTCATTTGTAGCAGGACATGGTTAGTCATGTGGTGGGCTTGCATGCAAGGTCTGTTGAGTAAAGTAGGTGCAGTATAAAATTACACTTAGAACTACTATTTTGTCTACACAGAGTAGTTTGGGTTGGAAGGTCATCTGGTCCAACCCCTCTGTTTGAGCAGGGACATCTTCAATTATATCAGGTTGCTCAAAGCCTTGTCCGATCTGACTTATTTCAGGGATGGGAAGGATTTCTACTTAGGAAATTTGTGCAAACTTGAGTTTGAAACCTGTCATTATTTGACTTGACTGAATATGGTCAATAATGCCAAAAACTTTTAAGGAGGACAAATAATTCATGAAAGCTTTGCTTGTCTGGTAAGCCTTATTTGAACAGGTGTAGTTAATCCTGACTCCTGTTAGTGCTTAGGTGAGTATGGAATGTTGAGGTGTTCCTTTTCCTAGATGGATACAGTTTCTAAATCCTTTCATTGAATGAAACCATCATTCAGTGGAGACTATTAATTGAACATAACATAGCAGTAGGCTACAGGAAAGCAGTAATAGGAATAGGTATTGCTGCTATTGCTTTTTCAGATTCCAGGCCAGAATCTGTGTAGCGTGTCCTATGGAATTTCTTTGCCTCCAGTGATGTCCTCTTCAAAGGTGTTGATAGAATACATGTGCAAATTCAGTGCTTGATTTGGATTGCAGAGTCCTGTTCAGTGTGGCTGCTTACAACCAGGCAATACTGTTTTGCCTGAAAATATAGTGAATATAGAATGTAAACAGAGGAGGTAGGCAGGGCCTTTAGAAGAAACAAGGTGACAGAATGTGAATTGCTTCTTTAAAATAAAGTCTTGGTAAGAAAGGCCTCTTTCCCATGGGAGTACTTTTATATATTGTGATATACGATAAATGTTGCTGTTTCTTATATGATGTTCTCTGTTGTCTTTGGTTAGGTAGGTACTTCATTGATTTTCCCACTGACTTTCCTTTAAGGTACTTTCCCCATTGATCTGACCAAAACACGTCTCCAAGTTCAAGGTCAAGTTAATGATGCCAATTATAAAGAGATCCGCTACCGTGGAATGATGCATGCCCTGGTCAGAATATGCAGAGAAGAAGGATTGAAAGCCTTATACTCTGGGTAACATTAACTGAGTTGCAGCATGGCCTTATGAACAGTCTATTGATATAAGAATAAGTCCATTGTATGTAAATTTTTGGGTTGCAGGATTACAAGGTATTTGGCTAGCCTTAATCTGGAACTTGGAAGATCCAGCTGTGATACCTTCAGTGTTGCACACTGCCATAACATTTCATGTATAAAAAATGCTCAAACAACAAAACCTACATGAAACAAAATAGCTAAGCATAAGGTTATTCTCTACTGTGCTGCTGCAGTTGTTCCATCTCTCAGTATTAAAATGGAATTTACCTTTGTCTATAAACGAGCATGCTTTTCTTCAAAACATGCAGGATGATGGGGGACCTACATTTCAGACATGACTGCCAGCAATTTTATAGATTACAAGTTGATGCATGGTCTAATAGATCTTCACAGTTCATTCATGTTCTTGCAAGCTCTATTTTAAAAAAACAAACAAAACCAAAACACCTCCAAAGCTTGTTTTGTTTATAGTGAGTTTAAATTGTTGATTTAAATGAACAAACCTTTGTCTGCTAGATATCTCTGCACTACTAGGAAGAATTTTCTTATGAATTTTTTGAGATCTGGAGCATAAATGTTATTGCTGCTTGTTTTTACAGGATTGCACCTGCAATGCTACGGCAAGCTTCATATGGAACTATAAAAATAGGCACTTACCAGAGCTTGAAAAGAATGTTTGTTGAGCATCCAGAAGGTGAGTGGTTATTTTATATTTAATTGAGGACTGATTTTCTTGAAGCTGATTGTTTCCATTTGGTATCTTACTGTAGCATTTGAACAAGTCTGATGAGAAGGCGTTCCTTATACCAGTTACAACAAAGTTAGTCAGCAAGGGTAACTCGTCAGAGCAGGTTTTATGGCTTCTCTAACTGGCACTCTGAGCCATCATCCTGTCCTAAAGTATCTTTAGCTTTGTAAATCTGCAGCTAAACTCTGTTTGTGAAATAGATGAAACCCTCATGATGAATGTTCTGTGTGGCATTCTTTCGGGAGTCATCTCATCATCGATTGCCAACCCTACAGATGTCTTAAAGGTAATTATGTAGCGCTTGTGTTTTTAGTTTTTGATCTCTCCTAAAGTAAAAACAGAGTCCCGATGAATACAGGATTTTTTTTGTAACCCTATTTATTCTCATCTCAACTTCTGAAAAAATCTGTAACATCCTGAATTCTTGGTACCTCCTTCTGGCCCATACTAATCATTTGGAAGTATGCATGAGGAAGGTGAAGGCTGGGGAGGTAGTTAGATCCACATTTTTCTGAGTGTAGGGGGAGAATATCTTTGATGCTGTGGTGTTTGTATGGAAGCCACACTGTATATTTCATCTGTATTTCTTGGTAACGCTGTTACACTTGGATGTTTCTAGAGCTCAAAGTAGGTAACAATCAATTCAGAGGCAAGAGTTCCAGTGAATGCTACTTGCCACTGTATGACTGTAGAGAGTCTTTACAAACCTGTGTCCCAAGGAAATGGTGTTCTAGCATCAGTGCTAGAACATCAATTTAAAGTGAATTAGTGACAACCACCTCTAAGAAATCTGTTAGCTTAGTTACTTGAAAGGGTTGTTGGTATTTATCTTATGAAATTGGAGCTTGTGACTTACACAGCTGCTCCTAATGAAAATGAAGTCATGAAAACTCTAGGTTCTTCTGAAACTACTAAAAAGTTTAATCCTTAATAGTACTAGTGTGGTTATGTAGTATCCTTCAAACAAAAGCTTGTGTTTCAAGTGCGGCTTCAATTAGTTACTTCCTAAATTTATGTCCACATACCAAGTCACTTGTTGACAACTTGTATTTGTAAGTTACCTTGGCAGGTTCCTAGGGATGTTCTTATAAATCTACAGGGCTGAAGGCCATGGCTTTCAGTGGCTGAAACATTAGTCCTTTAAATCTTTCATTTCAACATATTCTGTGAGAACTCTGCAAAGGACATCCTGCAGAACCCATCTGCCAGTCTTATCTAAATGGAACAGTGTACCCATACAGAAATAGAAGTGACTTAATGCAGCTAAGTATTCTGCCACATACTTGTTCAAAATTAGCCACTGTATTTGGATTGTTAAGGCAAAGGACTGCACTACAGTTGTGATCATGTCAGCTCTTGCTTTTATACCCAAAGAAAAATTGACTTTGCATTTGTAACTGAACAGTTTAATCTAGTTTTATGATGTTATTGATTGTATTTATCTTTTACTTGTATCTTCAAATGAATCTCAGATCAGAATGCAAGCTCAAGGTAGAATGATTCAAGGAGGAATGATGGGCAACTTCATACAGATCTACCAAAAGGAAGGCACTAAAGGATTATGGAAGGCAAGTTTTTTTTAACTGTATTCTACACTTCAACTACACTTTGCGAGTTGAATGTCATGTATTCCTACAGTGTTCTCAGCTGAAATATGGAGGATGTAGTGTCTGTCATTCATCATGACTGCTTCAATGCTGGTGTCTCAGTGCTTTTTGGTGGAGAGTTACAGCCAGCTTTGTGTGCGAGGATTAGCTGCCACTTAGGAGAGGGAAGACAAATGCAGGATTCAATTAGGGTGACTGGGTCTAGGAATAGTTTGACAACCCTTTGCATGACACCTCTCAATCTGTATGCTCTTTCGGTTTTAAAACATATGTTAAAGAAGATTTGGAAGCAAAGGAGCTACTGAGCATCCCCTCTAGCTCAGGAATTCTTGTGTTCAATCTTACAGATTCTCTCTTGGGCCAATTATAGTCAATGATTGTATAACAACTGAAGAGCCAAAATGGACAATTGTTTTGAAACAGATGGAAAATAGGAATGTTTTTCTATTAGTGTGCTTTTCTCACAAAGTTTCTTGATCTACAGTTTTCTGTTCATCTTCCTTACTTTGTCAGGCTTCCGGCTAGCAGCAAAAGAATACTGGTTTTAAAGTTTTAGCTGACTGACAATGCAAGAATTGATTGATATGTTAAGCAGGGATGGAAAACAACTTAAAGGACTTGAAGTTGCCATTCTCTGTGGAGAAGTAATTTGGCTGCTATTTCAAATTTGTGGTTTTGGTGCACATACATCTAAGACTTGCACTAATTAGCCATATTTGAATTTGCAATGTTCTTAACACATTTGTAGTGTTCTGCTTTGTATTAGAAGAGCTTGGCTTTTCTAACAGTGCACAAAGGTTGACTTTAAACTTCATCTTTATCCTTTCTTCTGCTAGGGAGTATCATTGACAGCACAGAGAGCTGCTATTGTTGTTGGAGTGGAGCTGCCTGTCTATGACCTTACCAAGAAGCACATAATTATGTCTGGATATATGGGAGATACAGTATATACTCACTTCCTGTAAGTTTGTGGTTGTATAGCTTATGATTGGTTAGGTCTTGTTACAGGGGAGATGTGTATTTTGATTTTTTTTTTCTATCATCTGTCTAGATGTAAATATACTTCTGATGTGTGCATAACTTTTAATGTAATAGCATCTCAAATGGTAGCATGGAAGCTAATTTTATTTAGCATTTGGATTTGGCTTTCTTTTGAAATATGGAAATGTATTTTGTGGGTAGTCTGAATCATTCAACTGTGCAAATTGAGGTTAGAAATTTATATTCAAATATTATTCCCAGGGGCACAAACATCTTTTCCAGCATACTGTATGTAAGGGCTGTATAGCAAATCTTCAAAATTACACTTCTATAGTAAATGAAAAGTAATTTTTCACATCCATTAGCTGATGTAATTTTTTTACTAAAAGCATTAAAAAGTCATTATTATTGTGTGTTTCCTGGGAAGGGGAAATTCTTGTACATCTGTGTGGTAGATCAAATTTCATTAAACTCTTCTTTCATTAGTTCCAGTTTTCTTTGTGGATTAGCTGGAGCCCTTGCATCCAACCCGGTTGATGTTGTAAGAACACGCATGATGAATCAGAAAAGCCAACAACATGGGGGACACTCAGCCTACAAGGGCACTTTGGATTGCTTGTTACAGGTAAGTAGTTAATGTATCATCATAAATAGAAATTGCTGCCACCAAGCAAGGGTTTTGCTGTAGATCTCAAAATAGTTCTGTATTCCCTAATAACTTAGATATACTTTTTGCCATAATGTTTAAAAGGACTATGCTGTCAGTAATGCACTCAAGTATGAATAGTATCCACTGTCTTGACAGAAAGGCAGAAAGAAAGTTAGTGTCTGCTGCAGAGCCTTACTTCCTTTGGGTGCTTGGATTAGGAGAAGAATGCTCTCAGCAGCACTCTTTTGCTCAACTTTATACTATGTCAGGCTGACAGGAAATTATCACTTCATAGGTTAGTCCTTGAAGAACAAGCTCTTCTGAAACAGACAGTTTTCTATGTTGCTTATTGCATAATGGAAAGCCTAATACAGCCAGAGGCAAGGTCAGCCTCTGATTTTGATTACTTTGATTTGGTTGCTTAAGTCTCTAACTTTGGTATGAGATGGGACTATGATAGCTTTTTACCTGGAGAAGTATGGCTAATAAGCTGTTGTTATCCAACTGTTGACTGAACAGTCCAAGTCACATTGTCCACTGAAATTTTTTGAGGTCCATAAAGCAAACTGAAATATTTCAAGGGGCTGCCAAATGTTAGCTACAGGTTTATATGCTTCAAATTTTAAGGGGCTGCCAAATGTGAACTGCAAGTTTACATCTAATGAAATGTATTTCTTTGTCCTGTCAGACAATACATTTAAATTAAAGTTACAGGACTAAGCCACCCCCTTGTCTAGTACAGTTTTGTTTGCTGACATGCTGTCTGGATTTTTCACTAAAAAAGAATTATATAAGTGTGTTCTTGTTATGCTTTTTTTTTTCCCTAGACATGCAAGAATGAAGGCTTTTTTGCTCTGTATAAAGGGTTTTGGCCAAACTGGTTAAGACTTGGTCCTTGGAATATCATTGTATCCTTTCTACAGGAGTGCAAAACTAAGTTAGCCATACAACAGCTTTTTAGAGAATTACTTATTAGTGTGGGAAGTGTCATATCAGCACAGATATTCCCTTTGTTTATGAATGGAAAATTGTGCAGTTGACAGGTTTTTTTAAGTCAACTGCTTCCAGTCAGATTGAATTTGTGATTCACAGAGTCAATACTAAAATATGATCTTGCAAAATAATTTTCTGTTCTTCCAATTTCATACCTGTCCATTGTTATGAGTAGTTTTAATCAAGGTTGACCAGGTGAATTGGAATGGGGGCTGAATTCAGAACTGGGGTAACTGTTGGCAGTTACTTTTATCTTAGTCACAATTTTGGCTTTGTTTCAAGAGCCAGCTGATCAGAGCCCTGGGAAGTGGGTTGGTAGAAATGTTTTTTACAATAAACAAATCTTCTTTAGTTCATCAAAGCTAAGTGAGTAAAGACTCTTAAGGGCTTTTGCAGTATTGTCCTGTCTCCTCAGTCCTGGGTTTAAGATCCTGAGGAGGAGGGATGGAAAAGTAATTTGTATCACCAGCTGTAAAGCAAGTTTCATTGTTCTGCCTAGCGTTGTGTAAAAAAGTGGCCAAACTGCAGCATGGCGTAGGAAGGAACAAGGAGTGGAACACAGCTGCACACAGATGCAGCTGACCTTCAGTAGTGAAGTGACTAATTTTCACTTCATGAACAGGAAACAGTTTTCCTTAATCAGCTGTGCCAGTTCTTTCTGACATATGAACAGCTGAAGAAATTGGATGCCTGACAGGCTGAGCTGTGTATAGAATTCTGTTAATGTACTGTCTGAGTTCAGAGCAATGTGCAAGTTGTCTTGAGTGCTCTTTATTGTCTGAGCTGCTGGCCAAAGGAAGAGGTCACTGAGTGAGAAGAACCTGGAAGTGATTTCAAGGCAAACTGGCTCCTGTAACCATGGTTTGTGCATGTGATTCAGTGGATGATGGGCACTGTTTATCAGACTGAGCCAAACATGGTAGAATACCTTCTGTCAACTGTTTCAGTGTTCTTGAATGTATAGATTTGCAATGCAACTTCGTGCCTCTGAATCTCAAAGCACGGTGTTTTATAAGAGTCAAAGAACAAGTTGTTTTACTTCTGTATTTTCATAAAGGAAGGAAAAGAAAAATATTTCTGTAAAGGAAAAAAGTATTTCTGTAAGGGAAGATGAGCAGAACCAAGGAGCTGGGCTTTTCCTGCTTTCAGAAATGTATACAATTTGACTGTAAGGGCTAAAAGCTTCCGCTTAACTGGAAGTGTCACAAGACATCTTTGCCGACTTTCAGGTTGGCAAAATAACTACTGCACTATAAAATGTTTCTGGTTTTGAAGCTTTCCTGTGTTCTAAGGCTTGAGATGTCTGCATAATTTTCTGGGAGTACTCCGGCTTCATTAGCAAGCGTGGTTGACAGTTTTGCATAACTTGAAGAAAGTTTTTTTTTTTTCTTCCAATGTATAATTCTTGATTTTAGCATAAGTGATTCTTCAACATATTCATATGGAAATTGCAAGTAGGAATGAAGTTCAAATAAGTTCATGGCCATCTGCTGATCCTGCAGAGAAACTTTCTGTGCCTCTTCCATCCTTGTGAAGATCTATCAGTTCCTGGCTGTTTGACTCTGAGCAGTCAGGCTCTGTCTTATGGGGGCCTATGTGGCAAGAGCCAATTCCTCCAAAAGTGAATCTACTATAACGACTGCTTTCCCTCTTTAAAAAGACAAGTCCAGAACTAGTGAACACTTTCATATACCAAAGAGGCTCAAGTTCCTGTTACATGCAAAGAAACACTTGATGTAGAAACAACCACAGCTTCTATGAATGTTACCTTTAGGCTTAAAGGTATATCAAAACTTCAGGGTCATTAACTCAAAGAGTTATATCAAGATGCTTAAGTGCTGTTGTTGAATTCCAGGAAAAAGGAATATGTGAGATGCAAGTCATGCAACCTTTTGTTTGCAAAGGGCAGCAAAGCAAGATCCATAGCTTTGGATTTTTGTGGCCTTATGTTAATTTTTTACACATTTTTCATAGACTCATGCATTCCACTTGAAATTTTATTGAGATATCAAAATTTATATAATCACTTAAAATTACTGATTTTAAGTTCACAAATAGATTTTATTTTTGATGCACAAGGCACTTTCCTAAGGTAAAACATTTTCTATTTATAGGGGTATGCTGATGTGCAGTGTTTTCCCTTACAATTGTTTCTGTGCTTTAATAAAAAAACCTGTAAATATTTTTGTATGCTATGAAACAAAGTATATGTTTTACATTTCAAGCATTCAAACCATTAAACTGTATTTGAAACTTCAAGACTGAAAGCAGTTCTAAGTCATGACACTTTACTTCAAGATACTTAACAAAGGAAAGCTGTTGCTGGCATTGAACTGTTCCATGTTATTGGTTATTTAGCCAAGACATAATAAAGTTACTTGTAGTTAAAAGCTTGTGTTACTGTGACTTGTGTCTGAATAACAAGCACTGACTACAGGTTTTTGCTGTTCTTTGGCATATCTTAAACAGCAAGACCAATTTCCCCTCTTACAGAAACTGGTTAGTCTGAAACAGGTCAATCAGCTTAGTTTTGTGTAGTAACAGAGTAAGTTTATCACACTTGTAGCCAGAGTGGATTATTTGAGATTGTGTGTGGTAGGAAAAATGTCATGAACTAACTCTGAGGGGGATGAGGAATCTGCCACTTTGGAGTGACAGTAACTGTACTGTACCTGTTAATCTGTGGGGAAGCTGAAGAGGGCTAGCAGGACAAGCTGGGCTGGAATTGACTGCTAAGCCGCAAAGGTAACAAAGCAGTGAACTACTTGTTCAGACTATGAGCAATGTGGCTGAGAAGGCCAATGGCATTCTCTCCTGTATCAGCAACAGTGTGGCCAGCAGGAGCAGGGCACTGACCGTCCCCCTGTACTCTACCTTGCTGAGGCTGCATTTCAAGTGCTCTGTCCAGTTCTGGGCCCCATAGTTTGGGAAGGATATTGCGGTGCTAGAGTGTGTCCAGGAAAGGGCAGTGGATCTGTTGAAGGGTCTGGAGCACAAGTTCTGTGCTCCAGAGGAGGGGCTGGGAGAGCTGGGGGTGTTCAGCCTGGAGAAAAATGAGGCTTGGGGGGACTTCTAAAGCTTCCTGATCGCTTCTAAAACTTTATTATAATAATCACTTCTAAAACTGCCTGAAAGTGTAGTCAGGTGGGGTCGGCCTCTTCTCCCTAAAAAACAGCGACAGGATGAAAGAACAAAGCCTCAAGCTGCACCCGGGACGCTTTAGGTTGGGCATCAGGGGGACTTTCTTCTCAGAAAGGGTCACTAGACATTGGCACGGGCTGCCCAGGCATGCGGCGGAGTCACCGTCCCTGGAGGTGTTTCAGGAATGACTGGACGCGTTACCCAGTGCCATGGTCTAGCCGACATGGTGGCGTTCGCTCACAGGTTGGCCGCGACGATGCGCGGCCTTTTCCAGGCGAGTCCGTGATCCTGCGGACACTCCTGGGGACGCGGGGGTGCCGCCGCCGCCGCCCGCGCTCCTCCCAGCCGCCAGGGGGCGCCATCCCGGCAGCCCGCCCCCCATGACGCACTTCTCTGTCCCGTGCCCATGACGCCACTGCCACGCGACGCGGCGCGGCAAGCTCCGAGCCTCCCCCGGAAGCGCCGCCCCGCTCCCGGCGTTCCGCCGCGGTCCCGGTGCCGCTCCTGGCCCGTGCCGGTCCGGCCGCCC
>VWYI01030448.1:0-36851 GCA_013399455.1 Anthoscopus minutus | reverse complement strand
CGTCCCGCCGCCGGCAGCATGCTGGAGCCGCCGCCCGCGGAGCCGCCGCCCGTCGGCAGGGACGTGCGGGACCGCCTCAGTCTCTGGGACCGCCGCCCGCAGCCCACCGCGCCGCTCAGCGACCGCCAGACCGACTCGGTGCTGGAGCTGAAGGCGGCGGCCGAGAACCTGCCGGTGCCTGCCGAGGTGAGGCGGCGGAGCTGCGCGACCCGGAGAGGCGGAAGGCGGGAGCGAGGGCGGGAGCGGCCGCGGTGCCACGTCGCCAGGCGGACGGGGGTGGCGGCCCGGACCGGCTGGGCCTGCGGGGATGAGGCCGCTCCCGCGCTTTGAGGGGCTCTGAAGCGTTTTCCGCTCTAGATCGTGCCCACAGCCGTGTCCCCAGCCTCTCGCGCTCCCTCAGGAGGGCTTGCTCTTCCGGGAGCCTCCCCGAGGAGCCTCATGCCGCCCGGCCGCCCGCCCTGGTTGGCACGGGTTTGTAGGCAGCCGTGGGAGCTTTCTCATGAGAGTCTGCGGACTTTCTCTGCCTGCCCTCTCTGCTTCCCTCAGTCCGCCAGCATCTGTCCTGTTGAAGCTGGGAGCTTTAGTTGTGGACTTCATTCTTCGGCCCTCTTAAATTGATCTTTACCAGTGCATAGCTGCTGGCGCCAACGTTATTTCCTGGTACGAAGTGTTTCCTCGAACGGACTGAGGAAAGCCAGGAATAATGGTAAAAAGATTAATGATTTGTCAACACCATAGAGGGCATGGTCTCCCACTGTATAAAATTCCAAACACTAACAAGGTGATTATTTATGAACACTCCCTTGTCTGCAGAGGGTGGTGGAACAGAATGCTTGCATTCCTAAGTGCACTTTTCAGGAGGGAGTTTATATTTAAATAGGGTCACTGTAAGATATAGTGCCATAAAATCAACAAAGCTTGCTCGCAGCAAGTGTGTGAAAGCTCGGAATTGCAAAAGGGAGAGTGTAAAGCACTCCTTCCTCAAATGCATCTGTTTAATTTAGTCCTTCCTGGTTTCTTTTTTTTTTTGTGTAAGCAGTATGCAAAAAGTAAATAGTGGCAGGCATCCAAAGTGATTATAGAAGGATGTCCTGCTATCAGAGGATGTTCTTAAGAATTTAAACCAGCTTTCCAACAAGGCAGATACTGTTTGCCAATGAGAACAACAGCAAGTCCAAGACATTGAATTCTTCAGGGAATCGGGACAGTGATGTCCTGGTTGTCCTGAAACAGCAGGCTCTGATGGATTTACCTTTCTCTCTGTATTAGACATGAGAGAAACCCTGGCTCCCCTGCTGGGGTCAGCCCTGTTTTGGGGGGCAGGGTGGAGAGATGTGTGGAAGTTGGACAATGCATGGCAAACTGTTTTTTCTCAAATGGTTGGAATCCTGATAGGTTTTTTTTGTTGTTGGACTAGTATTGCCAGGCAGGGAATATTTTACTAAGTGAATTGTTTTCTAGAGGGATACCAATTTGTAGTTAAGCAGTGTTTTCTGGTTTTACCCTACTAATGTTCTCAGAAAACATACAATTCATTACCATGTAATTATAGAGGGTATTATATTAGTTAAGTGTATATAATAGTATTTTTTTTCTTGGATTAACTTTATCCATATCAGCTAATTAATAGTCTCTGGTCATATTTAAATTAAATTATCTGAAGTTAATTTTTTCCATGTTTTTCTAGCTTAAACAAAATAATTGTGGCTAAAAAACCAATTCCTGTTCTGCAGAGCTGTTCTTTGTCTTCTGAATAAATTATGTTAGCAGTCTTGAATTTTCCTTGAATGTCTGGCAAAAAAGCCTGACAGTTCCTGTGTGGTGTTTCGAAATGTATGGATGCTGTAGTTGGTGTAATGGTTGGATGCAGTGATCTCAGAGGCTTTTTCTAAACTTAATGGTTCTGTGATTATCATACTGATAGATAAAATGTTCATTGCTTTTTTTTCTTCAAAAGTAGATGCCTGTCATTTTCTCATCTTACTGCTTTGGATTGCTTCATAGTTGAGCTGCACATATGAATTCCCAGTGAGTTATCTGACCAAAGTTTGTGGTGTTTTGTGAGCAGCTTCCCATTGAGGACTTGTGCAGCCTGACGTCCCAGTCGCTGCCTGTTCTGCTGACAGCTGCGGTGCCAGAATCCACAGAGGATGTGCTTCTGAAGGGATTCGCAGCACTAGGGATGGAGGATGAAAGAATTGAAACAGCACAGCAGGTAGGTGATTGACCTCCAGGATGCAGTAATCTTCAGAGGATTCTTTTAGTTTTTGTGTGTCTCACCTAGCTTTTGGTGGGTTTGCTAAATCTTTTGGGCCACTTTCAAGATGCATAAGAGGCAGCTTGGGGGGAAAACGGCAAAGAAGTCTGAGCTCTGAAGTGACAGGTACTTTTTGCATTTGGAGTGGAATCTAGTGTGAGAATAAGGCACTCCTTCAGTAGAGTGGTGTGGCTTTTGAAGTAGAAGAATCTCCACTATCTAATGTGATACCCTTGTTTTTGTGCAAATAAAGCTGATGAAATTCAGTCTTTTCCATTTTAACTCAGTGAAGGAATAGAATGGAATGTTTCAGTTGGAAGGGATCCACAGTGAGGAATTTGTTTCCTAGATTAATAACTGAATTCTGAAACAGCTCTGTTTTTAACAAAAGCTCATCTTCATTTCATAGATCATAGATTTGATTTTTAAAAAAATTGATCGTATGTGATATCTCTATTCACACCATAAAATCTCTTCTAGTTCTTCTCCTGGTTTGCTCAGGTGCAAGCACAGATGGATCAAGATGAAGGTGCCAAGTATAGGTACGTGCTCTGCCTCAGTTCTTTTCACTCTAAGGAGTTCTACCCTTGAAGGATTTCATCTTGTCCATTAATGTTAGCACATGTTCACAGTCAGCTGGCAGGGAATGGGGAAGTGTGTTGGGGCAGCTGAAGCTTTCCAAGGCTGTGTGCTTCACTCCCAAAGGCCATTGCCCAGGTGGCAGTGCAGTTAAAGGGGGATGCAGATTTCCTTCTGAACTGTATATTTAGACAGATGGAAATTAGTTTTGGGTTACAAACAGGGCTGTAGACAAAGGCAATCTGAGAGCTTTCCTATGATTTTCAATTGCTGCTGCCATTGGAATGGCATTCTCTGAGGGCAAGACTGTGTAAGCAGATGTGGATGGTGGTTATTTCTTTTCTCACCATTTGGCTCACCAGTGACTGCTGTCATTCTGTAGCTGCATTCCCTGCATTCCTTGACACTTTGCGCAGCTCCAGTTTTGAGTTGTGCCATTGTCATCTGCTCCTGTGTAACTACTTTCCCATGATGCTCAGAAGAGCCCTTTCCCACTGACTTTGATAGTTACTCCTTGGGAGTCTGAAGTACAGCTGAAAGGCTTACCTAGATCAGCTGGTGGCCTTTATGGAAACTGGCTTCTGTTTTGAGACTTCACAAAGTCAAAACTTGTTTTTCCTCTGCTTTTCTTTGGGCTATTTGTTTATCTTTTGCTGTTACATACGAGGACATGATTTTTCTTAAAAGCAGAGAGTGAGGCATATGATCTGATCATTAGGAACTGAAAAGGAGTAGCAGGCTTGCACATGTCAGTTGGCATGTTCATAATGGTGCAGACAGGTGCTCAAGTGGGCCATGGATGCACAGGGGTTTGTAGGATGGCCAGTATGCTACTGTCTGCAGGAGGCTGAAGATGCAGGAGGAAAATAAATGAATTTTTTGCCTGTTGCACATGGATATAGGGAATTGTTTTACTCATAGCTTTGCAAGTGGTAAAGTAGAACTTAGAAATTTTAGCTGATGTCCAAGAGTAATTAATTTTTAATATGCTTTAGGTAAGCTGAATGCTTGACATAAGGCTTAGTTATCGTTTAGAATTTTTGTCTGCATTGAGCCTTAGACAAATCTTGTGACATTAGACACCAGATCTATTCCATCTAAGCCTCTTTCAATGTTCACCGTAAGTTTTGAATCCTCTAGATCTACTATAGGAGAGAAAAAGTAATTTCTAAATAGAAACTGAAAATAATATAGAAGAGGCCCAAATTAACACCCCTGTTGAGAGCAAGGCGGGTGGAATTTGGCTGCTTGCAGAAGTCACTGTATTTGTGTGCTGCCTGATTAGACAGAATTCACATGCTCCAGACCAGCTGTGGTGCAAGCTGCTGCTTTCTAGGTAGGCTTGGTATAAGGAACGTCAGGGGAATGGAGTGGCTATTCCAGACCCTTCAGCTCTGTTATTTCTGAGGTGGTGGAACATCTGCTTATTGTGCACTCTTGCTTGATGCAAGTGATCTCTTATTCCTAGAGAGAGAAAAGTGGCAGTGGCCCTGTGGGCAGCTGAATTTGCAAATACAGAAAGGGAAATTTTACATCTGTTATCTGTTGATTCTCTTTTTTCTAGACAGATGAGGGATTACTTGTCTGGGTTTCAGGAGCAGTGTGATGCTATCTTGAATGATGTGAATAGTGCCCTTCAGCACCTGGAGTCCCTGCAAAAACAGTATCTTTTTGTGTCCACAAAGACGGGAACACTGCATGAGGCCTGTGAACAGCTTTTGAAAGAACAGGTAATCTTTGATGGAAGGATTACTTTACTGGGAACTACTAAGACATCTTAAATGAAAGTTTCTTTTTCTTGGGCTGGGAAAACATGTGAGCTGTGATGACCATCTGTCCATTTGGTTTGGAGCTAGTTTTTTCGGTGTGTTTCACCTGCAACTGGGGCGTCAGGCTCTGCAGTAAAATGTTCAGTATGTGTCAGTATATGCTTTAATGAAGAAAGCTAGCTGAGGGCAGCTTTTGTAACTGATGCCTGACAAGTGCAAACTGTATTGCAATTAATAATTCATATCACTTACAGAAGTATTTTCAGCTGGTTAGTAAAAGATCCTTAGAGTTGGGAGCTCATTTCCCAGATACTTTCTTTTTCATGATGAACTGCTGCAACAGTGATACAATGAACATATATTTTTTTATAGTCAGACTGAATAAGAGAGAACTTTTTTAAGACTCCAGTCCTGAGATACAAGATTTTTACAATTCTCTGTAATACTGATGGCAGCACTGCTGTTTGTATGCAGCATTGTCTGTGGGATACTGACAGACCTGTAGTATATATTACCTTAAATACACTACTGAAAATAATGTGCCAGTCTCTAGTAAGAGAGCAAGTGACCACTGCTGTATTCTGCATCTTTTGTTGTACTTTATTTGTTGCAAGTTACTTGGAGCTGTTTGGCAACGATGTTTGCTGAGAGCTGAAAGGGAGGCTTAATGATTTTATACACACATGTATATATATATGTGTGTATATATATATATAAGCTTCTTGATAAGTTGATTATTTTCTTTTACTTTTTATTTCCTTAATAGTCAGAACTTGTTGAACTGGCTGAAAGCATCCAGCAGAAACTTTCATACTTTAATGAGCTGGAAAACATCAACACTGTAAGTATTGTTTCTTTGTTAATCGTCTTAGAAAATGAAAGTGTTGTGTTCTTTTGAACCTAGTCACCAACAGTAATGTACTTGAGTTCCTTACAATGATGCTTTGTCTTGTTTTCCAAAGAAATTGAATTCCCCTACGCTGTCCGTGAACAGTGAAGGATTCATTCCCATGCTGGCTAAGCTTGATGATTGTATTGCATATATATCATCACATGTAAGTCATTTGTATTAATTTTAGTTAAATTGTCACAACTATGTGTTCATACTTTCCTAATATTTTTTTTTTCTATAAAAATTTTCTCTGCCAAATACAGGAAGAAGTTAAGGATGGTGCTTTATAAACTTAGGAAATTTTTGTTGAATATACTTAATATTCTGCTTAATTTTTGTAAAATGCTGCTTTTATTTTGTACAAGCTAGCTGGTTATGTGAGTATTTTAAGTTTTGATAAATTTTTGACTCTTACTATTTCTATTTAAAATGGATTTTTTTTTTCTTTCTTTCAGCCAAATTTTAAAGACTATCCTGTATATTTGACTAAGTTTAAACAATGCCTTTCTAAAGCTATGCACCTTATCAAGACATACACTGTGAATACACTACAGAACCTCACAACCCAGTTAATGAAAAGGGTAAGGTGAATCAGTAAGTGGGAAGTGGAGCTGTACTGAAATGTCTATCATAACATCAAACAGTTCTCTTATTTCTTTGAGGGTGGGATGTTTTTTGTGAAATTGGATCAGTGCTCTGGTGTTTGTTGTCCAGTACTCAGCCAAATATGACAGAGACCTAGTGATCCAAAAGATTAAAAAGCAGTAATAATTAAAAAATGATGGAAATTGAAGGAGGAGGAGTTGGTGAATTGAAGTAGGTGAGCAGTAAACTAGTGAAGGCCAGGGATGGATGAAGGACTGTGTTAGAGACACCAGACAGCCAGACAGTTTGCTTGCCTGAGCCAGTGTGCACTGGAGCTCTGAGCTGGCTGTTGGTCTGTTGCCAACTGGGGAAGGTATTCAAGAGAAATAAAGGTACTGTGGTGTTTTGTTTTGGAGATTGATTGCTTTGGAGACAGAGAGATTGAAGGGAATACTTGAAAAAAGTATACAGGAGCTGAGTGTTATAGGGTGGTAATTGTAAAGCACAACTCTGAGTTCAAGCTGTGATCACTTCAGTATTACATTCCAGTAAATATTGTTGGGTGCTTTTGATCATTTATTCTGCAGTGATTTGTGTAGCTGCAGATAACTGTGCCAGGTTCCTATTAGTTTTGCCAGCAGTTTTTGTTTCATTTTAAAATGTTGACAGTGATTCTGGGGTGTCCCAGGGAAGAGACCTTGTCCCAGGTGTTTACTCCCCCTCACTCCAGTGTGATTTAGGCATAAATGTGAGCAGGGAGGTTTTCTGGTCTCAATAAAATGTTGATAGTCTCTTGTTGCAGAATTCTGGCAGAGCAGAAAGGAGAGGGGAATGTCTTTTCCTCTGCACTTTCTTTCTCCAAATAGTTGTTGTGTATCTTGTGCTCAGTTCTGTTACAGGCAAACTTGGTGCCCTGAGGGATAATCAATGAAACTGAAAGATGCTAGAATTGAGAACTAGCATACCTGAAAGAAGGGAATTTGATGCAGTGTTCATGGAAACTTGTGAAAGGATACTCCATGAGTAAAGATCTTGACTAAGTGGCATTGAACATTTTTTGTATTTGGATACAAAGCTATGTTTTATTTAAAAAAATACGCTATCATATCTTGGTTTGATGCCAATGAATTGCCCTGACTGAGCTGAATTTAATAGAAATGAACATCTCTGATAATCAGTGTGTCTACAGAAAGAAGTGTGTAACCTAATTTCTGGATTTGAATTGCTGCTTAGGAGTTTTAAGTCAGGAAGGATATGTGTTTTAAGAGTCAGATGACCTTTTCCTGCCCATGTACATGGGGCTTTTGTGGATATTTTGTATACTTTTAAAAATCAAATGGCTTCTTCTGCTTGAAGTGCAGTACTGGACCAGTGTTTTTCAGTTGTGATCAAGTGTTGAGTTTTCTTGTTGTAACAGAACAAGACTGTCAGGACTGGAAAGAGACTGAGATCTGGATGTTCTTTGGTGGTGCACATGTGAGTGGAGGTTTTAATCTATGTTTGTAGAAGGATGATGAGGTTGCTCACAGGGATGAAAATAGAAGGTGGGAGTGGTAGATTTCCTGTCCCCATCATCTAGTTTCTAAAGACCATCTCTTCTCTCTCACTTCAGTAGGGATAAGGTGAAGAAAGCTTGGTGTGTACATTGGGTCTCTGCTCTGCTTTGTTAGTGCTAGAATTTGTCTAAGTTCAAGCAGTCTTCCCTGCTGGGCTGGAGTGCTGTAGGGGGAGCTGCCCCAAGACTTGATATTCTGGTTGGAACTGGAATACAAGCTGGAACTTAGCTTCTCTGCCTTGGGACTGGCAGATAAGAGGGAAATTTGTTCCATTTTAGTACTACATATTAAGGACCAACAATCAGTACTACTATGGCAGGTCCAGAGAAAATTGTTGTCTCTAATGAAGAATGTCATAATTGCTGAAAACGTTCCTTTTCCTGTAGAGACTGTTGGATGAAACTTTTGAGATGGATTTTGTTCTTCCATCTGACTTTGAGTTCTGAAACCAGCACGCCTTTGTTGGTGGGAGGGAGCTGTTCCATTGGAAGTATAAACATAAAGAACCAATACCCTGTTTTAGAGCCTAATTATCTCAGCCATTATGTACTAGAAGCCAAATATAGTATTTTTCTTTTTAACCAATTACTCATCTCTTCTTTCAGGATCCTTCAGCTGTGCCAAATTCTGACAATGCCTTTACACTCTTTTATGTGAAATTCCGAGCAGCTGCTCCCAAAGTCAGAGTAAGTAGCTCTTACTAACTTTTAAAAAGGAAGTTATGAAAATGAGGTTTGAATTTATTAGTGTGAATAAAAGGATTGCATATTGTGCAAATGTGAATGTCCAAAGATTGCATATTGTATCCATGGAAAAATACTTCAAACTCTTTTCCAATGACACCATAAATGTAATTTACTGATAATACTTCTTTTTATTTTTTTTTGAGTAGACTCTTATTGAACAAGTAGAGCAAAGATCTGAAAAAATGCCAGAGTGAGTATGTCTACATAATTTATCTTCAACAGTTTTAAGTTTTGAAAATATTTACTTTTGTTTAAGTACTGTTAAATACATTACTTTTTTAAAAGAAAGTTTTAAAAATTGAAATTACATAGACCTAAAGAGTGTGTTAGAATGTACTTTATGTGTGCCAGAAAATGATCTTAAGAATGCAGTTACTGTTTTAATATCTTGACTAGGTACCAGCAAGTTCTCAATGAAATCCATCAATGTTACCTTGACCAGCGAGAGCTTTTGCTTGGTCCAAGTATCGCTAGCACTGTTACAGAATTAACCAGTCAGAATAACAGAGATCATTGTGCTCTGGTAGGTAAAGCAATGATGTGTTTTGTGAATTTTGTTATGTTTTAATCCCCTCTCCACAGGTAAAATGAACTTACTTAATTCAGTCATTTACATGCAGAATTGTTACTGTTGTCTGTGAGTTTGAATCATTAACATTCTACTAATATTTCCAAGCCATATATGTTTTGTTTCTGTAAAATCTCCACCCAGTTACAAACATCACAGAGGAGGGAGGATAAAAAAGAAGCATAAAATGTGGTTTCTTAAATTTCAGGAACAAAAAAGGGACAGGAGTTGTCCAGTGAGCTTCTATTTGGCTAGTAACGTCTTTTCAGCCCAGAGTCTTAGAGTTCATCTCATTACTTTTGGATTTTACAAAGCTTCAGTTTAATCATAGCTCTAACTATCATAACACAATATATAATATATAGTAATAATACCTGTAATATCTCTTGTGATACTGAGGGAAGAAAAAGAATTTAATAATAAAGTATTTGTATTTCTGTGAATACAGGTACGAAGTGGTTGTGCCTTTATGGTCCATGTGTGCCAGGATGAACACCAGCTTTATAATGAGTTCTTCACAAAACCAACACCAAAACTGGAGTAGGTGGTACATGCTGGTTTTGTTTTACTGCATGTTGTATTTAGTGTGTTGTGATGTAGCAGACAATATTAAATGGCAAACAGGCCTGTGTTCAAGTGGTTTGGTAAGAACTAGCAGGATAAAAATCCAGCTTAATCACTTTAAGCATAGAATTTGATGTTCTTGTGTTTTCTTTTTTCGTCAAGCAAAGATGATAGTTCCTATAATAGCTCCATAAATAATGTTTGCAAATGCTCTGTAGATAGTCTGAAAAAATGAAAGATATTCAGGTTCTTTGACAATAGCTATAGAAGTCTACAGCTCTCAGCTGTTTTTGTACAGCATCTTTTGCACAGCCTGTTGCACAAGTACTTTCATTTGCTTCGATCTGAAATTAGGCTGATGAACTCCAGCTATTTTTCCAGAAGGATTTAGTAAGCTACCCTTACTGTCAAGGAATAGTTGCATGTTGCCTGTATTTGGGCTGAACAGAAGGCAGGTAGTGGATGCCTGATGAGAACAGTGTCCCAATCTCCTCTGCCTAAACCTAAAAGAGGGAGAGGTTGCTTCACACGGTAATTGCATTTTAAAATTATTGTTAAGTTTTTTACAACAGACTTATAGTAGTAAAGCAATTGAATAGATTATGCCCCTCCTCCAGTTTTCTGGTATGTTTTAGTAATGATACTTGATTTTGAAATTTGGCTAGGTCATGTTCCCTTGCTATGAAGATCCTAACTAAAGTATATTCCTATTAATATAACTGAGACACTGGTTTTGAGGGTTGCAATGTCTTGAGTGCAGCTAGAGTCGAACAAGTGTAACCTGAAAAATTCTGCCTTCTACCCTCCCCATCCTTCAAAGCTAAAGGAAAACCAAAGCTGCATAAAGCCTCACTAGAGATAAACCACAGTGCCAGAGTAGGCCTAGTCTTTTCTGAGGAATTCTGGCCTCAATTCTCTGAGGAATTGTGGGCGTGCTCAGAATTTGAGGTGACCAAAATAAATTTGCTCAAGAATCAAGCTCAAGTTTAGCCATCTCAGTCCAAATCCTGAAGTAAACATCCCTAATTGAAATCAGTGTAAAATGTTGTTCAGCCAGAAATTTTGTCATCAGTGCTGTTCACACTAAGAATGAGAATAAACTTTTGATTTTTTTTGATTTTGATGGAATGTGATTACCTAATTTCCTAAGAACTTGCTTCCCTTTTTCTTTTTTTTTTTTTGCCTACATCTATAGAAAATATTTTAAGAAAAATGTTCCAAATAGTAGCTACTTTATTAGGTTTCTCTTAGCATAATGCATAGTCTTATTTTCTTCTCTGCAATGTTAAGCTGCTCTGAACACATTACAGCCAGGTGTCTGTGTAGTGATAAGTGTTTAACAAAATTCTACCCAAGAGTAGAGATCTGAGATTGAATATTGTATTTGATAATAAGGCTGGTGAAACTTTCTCTTTTGTTTCTGCTTTAACATGGAGAGTTACTGTTCTATCAAGTTGCTTATAGTGCTGTAAGATGCAAAGGAAGAGGCATTAAAAATGTTTCTTCTGAGTATTCTTTCATAAGCATTTTAGTTCCCTGTCTGAGGAACTGAAGTGTCCTTGTCCTGTTGATGGACATTCTTTGTGAATTAGAAAAAACAAATTGTGCAATAAATTCAGTATTTTTATCACACTGGGATTACTTGAATGTTCTTGATGTTTATATTTCCAACTCTTTAAGTGGGAAATGACTTGAATTTTCAGCTACTAGCAATAGCATTAGTGCCTAATATGTGATTAGTGAAGGGAGCACTGAGAATGACAAAAATGTCTAAGAGTGAGTGCTTTTGGTGTCTTAAACAAGATATGCATTACTTTGAACATGAAAGAAAAAAAGATGTTGATGTGAGACTTCTGATGTGTCACTGCTTTGATATTGTAACTTCAGTTAGATTGGAAAGATGTTGGAAAGCTCTGAGATGTTGGTAGCTATTACAGGAAACATTACCAAACTTCTCCTCCTGTGTCCCTGGTTCTAATACACTATTGAGTACCTGGAGTTAGATGAGTCTTTTCTCAAGGGGAAATTTGGGTTTTCTGAGCTCAGCAGGAGCATTTTTTTACACAGAAGCCAAGTAAACCAGTTTGCAGCATCTTCCCTTTGAGTCAGGTTGAGTTGTTGGTTGGCGTGTGTAGATTTTTTGTTTGGTTTATTTACGTTTTTAAAATTTTATTTTAAAATTAATTAAAAGCTGTAGCACCATTTTTAAGCAGTTGGTAGGCCATGTCTTTTAAAAAAGGAGAACTTTTCCTACTTTGTAGGAGATAGTAGTCTTATGTTTTAAACAGTCTTGTCTGAAATCTTCTATGACACTTGTTTTCTCACCCTGCTTTTAAAAATCTTTGTCACAAAATAATCTGTGTTTGTGATAAAATTTTCTTTTGCTTTTGGGGGGTCCTGAAAGTATTTTGCTTTGTTTTATTTTTCCTTCATAGTGAACTCTTGGAGAAGTTGTGTCTTTCATTGTATGATGTCCTGAGGCCAATGATCATCCATGTCATTCACTTAGAGACACTTTCTGAACTCTGTGGGATTCTCAAAAATGAGATGCTTGAGGATCATGTACAGAACAATGGTAACTCATAGATTGAAGATGATTGTTTTTAAGTGTCTTCTTAACTGATAAAATTCTTAATTGCATAGTCAGTAATTTTAGATACTTTCTTTCTTTCTTTCTTTCTTAACCTAACCACATCTTTTACATGTGTAAAGTTAATTACGCTTTTTCATTTATAGTGCAGGTCTGTATCTTTGGGTCTGTGCATAGCATCATTTAAAGTAACATACTGATGTGTCATGTTTTGTCTAAATTTTACAAATGCTAGCAAGGATCTACCCAGTGCATACAGATGCACCAGGTTTGCTTTAAATTAACTTTTCAAATGAGCAAATTACTTCACTTGGCCCAGCTAATGCATCATCCATGTACAGCTTTTTGCATAATGAGGATAAAACAAAGGAATGCAAACTGGTTTTTTTTCATTTCTCCTTAATGTCCTGTTTCCCAGACTAGAAACTGTAACTTCAGCAGAGGAGTTAAGTAGCAGTGTAGATTTTAGAGTTTTGTTAAGTATGCAGAGCTCAAAGTCTCATAGGAGTGAGCCAACGTGATGTCTCATTTCATAGTATGACCAGTGCATAATGGAATCCTTTCACAGTCTTTATTGCAGCAGGCAATAAACAGAAATCATCCCTGGTAGCTGGTATATCACTCAGAGTAGCTCTTTGTCGCTGAAGCTGTGCCAGCAATCATGAAGAATTGTTCACTTTCCTGGAAGTATAATTGTAACTGTGTTGGGAATGAGCAAAAACTTGCTGACTTAACCTTTTGGCTTGTCATAAGAAGTGTCTTCCTACTGCTTAAATTTGGGCTGATAAAATAATTCTTAAATTCGATGTGAGCTTTGTGTCTTAAGTTTGATGCTTTGGTTCATATATTTTTATCAACTCCCAACAGTCACACCACGGATATTGGCTGTGATAGAGCCAAAGCCACCTTGCTTTGTTGTTCCCACCAACATTCCACTTAATATACCCAGGTCTGAAATAATTAGAGCCCTTAATTCTTACAAGGCATTTGATGTCATCAGATTGTTCGTATCCTAATGAAAATCTGGGGAGCCAAAGCCACTGCAGCATGGAGCTCAGTAAATTCCTTGTTTTCATAAATTTGTCTGTGTGCCTCTGTTCCAAAAATAGCCTGACTCCATCTGCAGCAATCCAGGTTTTTATGGTCCTGTATGTGATACTTCAAACTTGTGTTTCTATAACCTTTTGCAATTAACAAGTTTGTGCCTTTTCTTACCTTTGTCAGCTGAACAACTGGGTGCATTTGCAGCTGGTGTCAAGCAGATGTTGGAAGATGTACAAGAGCGCCTTGTCTATAGGACACATATTTACATTCAGACTGACATCACCGGCTACAAGCCTGCGCCGGGCGATCTCGCCTATCCTGACAAGCTGGAAATGATGGAGGTACAGCCTCAGCTTTTTCATTGTCCTTGACTTTGTACATGCAGTGTATGCAGTTGTGCAGTATAGTGCTTTGCAGCTTGGGTTTTCCTGTTCTTAGGTGTTTTTAGTGTTACTGGCATTTTTAAATTGAGACCTGCTAATTAAGTTATGACCCTAAACTAGATGTCAATGTTTTATGTCAAACTTAGTGACAATGGCAGTAGTTCTCACAGTTAACAGTTTAATCAAAACTTCAAGCTTCTGAATTTTTATCTACATTCATAAGTAATAGGTATTACCCAATGTATTTTCTAGTTGAGCTGGAATTGAAGAGATGCTTTAGACAGTCCCAGTTAGCTGCAAGTTTGTTTTCAGAATTACTGATCAACTGTCTTTTGGTAGGCATGTGTGTACCCTGTGCTCAGGCAGTGTGAGAAGAGACTTGCTTTAGATAATTTAACATGTTAGCAATGGCTTCCAGAAGTGTTTTTCAAGTACTTATCAGTATTAGCCATTTTTTCAGTCATTCCAAGCCCTTTGAGTCAATATTCCTGTTGAAATGTATCAAACTAATTCTACTTTAAAAGGTTAATACTATAGTGATGGAAGTTTCAGGATGGAACAACTCACAAAAAGAAAAAAATGCCCAATGATAAACTTTTAATGAGTTTTTGACTAGAACAAGCTGCAACTGCATGAAGACTGCATGGAAGCAGTAAAGCATAGTTAAGATCCCTCTCCAAATAACTATTGCCGTTCACTTTATAATGGGAGGCCCAGACTGTCAAGGGGCTGAAGTAACTGAGAATGACCTTTCCAACATGGATGTCAAGATCCAAATTTTATTGCTGTATTCTGCTTTCCACCTAGTTGCCAGAATAGCTGGTGGTGCTTAGAAAATTGTAGGACTTAGTTCCAGCTGACCAGTTGGTAGAGAAGCTCCTGTTTGACTTGAGAATCAGAACATTACGTATAAAAAACACAGAATATCTCTCTCTCTCTCTCTCTCTCTCTATCTGTCTCTCTCTCTATCTGTCTCTCTCTCTATCTATCTATCTATCTATCTATCTATCTATCTAATCTCTCTCTTTTCCCTCTGCCTACCTAAAAAATATGTATTTTACTGTGGGCTGAAAGAAATTAACATTGTGTAACTGCACCTTACTGTGCTCAATTCTTGCCTTCCTACAGACAGAACACTGTGAGAAAATTATCAGTGGTGAACCCATGTTGCTATGATACTGTCTTTATACACACCTAAAGCTTTTATAGTGCTACAGTTTGTACTTTGGCAATTTTGTGGGATATCCATAGGGTTTTAAATCCTGAAGCTAGCAAGTTTGAGTACATGCTCTTTTTACTGAAAATTTAAGGACTAATAAGCATCTTTAGGCGAGTTATTCTGCTGTTTCACTTTACGAGGCCCTATTTTGTAACAAAGGTCCTGTGGTCCTTCAGCTAAGGAAGAGAAAGTTCATTCCAAATTGAGAAATTATGCTGCTTTTCATAGATCCGTGTAAGACTTCAGTTTTTGCTGTTTTGAGATTCATTTTGCTGCTGATTGCTTTTAAACCTCAAAACCTTTCTATTTAGAGAGACCTTCTGTCTTAGTAAATTAATTATTAAAATGTTAAAAGCACAGGGCAGAAGTGTTTCATGTGCTTGCTGTTCTACTCAAATATTAATGCAGTTCTTTACCCATTCTTGCTGCCTTTTATTGCTTTGAAGCAGGCCAAGCAGTGGAAAAGGTTGAAGTGTGGAAATGTTGAGTAATGTTAGGGGAATGCTTTTGGTTGAACTCCTGCAGGGAATAAACTAGAGAGTACTTTTGGGCCATTTGCACGTATCATTTACAGAAATAAAGCCAGCAAAAATGATCTGTATAAAATCCAAGTAAGTGTTGAATTGGGTTTCCCTATTTTGAACTTTTCTTTCTAGGAGGCATTATAGGTCATTATTGAGAGATCAGTAACACAGGCAAAATGAAAGAACAGTGCTTTACACAGATATGTATTTGTGACTCTTTACTGTATTGCAAAATTTCTGCTGCTATTTTGGAAGCCTCTGCATATTTCTTCTAAATATCTTTGAAACACTGGAAGCGAAGTGTAGCTGATTTCTTTTGCAATTCAGTGTGCTTTTATCTGTTGTAACCAAAGCAGTGTTATGTGATATTAAAGTATTATTGTGTATCTTTCTTTGCAGCAAATTGCACAGAGTTTGAAAGAGGAACAGAAGAAGCTGCCATCTGAAGCTTCCTTTTCAGATGTCCGGCTAGAAGATCCCGAGTCCTGCAGCTTGGTTAAATCTGGTATGAAATACCTGTCATATTGTCAAATTAATGCATAAAGCTCATGGAATGTGAGCATTAACTTGAACCATCTGTGAGAGACTTGCATGTGTCTTAAAGGGTTATTTTCCTAGGCAAATTCATAAGCAGTTTTGAGAAGTGAACTTTGTCTCAAAGTTTTAGTTTTGTATTTTTCAGAGAAACAGCCTAATCTTGTTCTTTTGGTATCATTTTTTTGTGCTTCCAGTGCAGTCCATGTGAAGCAACTACTTTTACAGCCAGCAGCATCTATTACACTTAGTGTAAACCTATAATCTAGTATACTTAGTATAAACCTCAGCTTTTGTATTCTCCACTGAAAAGTATCCCTGCCATCAAGATATATACTTGAGGATGCTTTTGTTTGTTAGCTGTACTAAGATGAGAAAGGTGATTTGGTGTGTCAGTTACATCTCTTGAATTTTATAGATATTTACAATAATTCAGAATTTAGTCCTTGATGTTTTAAACATGTGACCCATGTGTCTGTGAATTACAGCAAACTGGAATAAAATTTTATTAAATGTGGCTGTTCTGATGCTAGTCATTTGAGTGTTACAAATTTTTAAATTACTGTCAAAGATCCATGAAGAATTTCTCCTTATATTATATCATTAGTCAGAGTGGTATAGTACTGTTTCTCCAGAAGCATCTTTTTCAGCTCTTTATCACTTGTTTCCTGTATTCTTTTTGATTACATGGTAGTTTCTTGCTTTTGGCTTGGAAGGTATGCAGAGGTGTTTCTAGCTGGACTCCACAAATCCCATTGAGAATGGAGTTCATCGTACCTCAACCCAGGTGTATGGAATTTGCAAGTCCTGTAAATCTCACCTGCACTCAGGAAATGGAGGGAACCTGTATGGTATAATTTGAAGATATATGTCTGAGATAATTGGGATTATTTGCCCTTCAGAGGTGTCTTTCTCCCATTTCAGCACCTTCAGGAGTAGCTGAAGTGACTAATAAATGGCCTTAAACTGATAGCCTAAGATTTTGCTTTCTAATTACTATGACAATAAATTTATATTTGCAAAAGACAGAAAGATATTACTGAATTATTTCAGATGATTTCTGCACTGATCACATAAACACAAGTGCATTTTCCATCAGTAGGTGAAACTACAAAAATATTGCTTTTTTCAAATGGTTGGTATTTGAAATCACAGTTCTGATGCTATTGACTCAGCTGTTTCCCAGCTTGATTTGAGGACAATGAAAATGAAAACAGGCTTCTATCTGTTAGGTGTTGTGAAAATCCATTTTGAGCATACAGAATTATTATGAGGGTTACCCAGGAGGAAAACATTTTGTATTTGCAACAACCTCATGACAAAATTGGTTTTGCTGATATTTTTACAGTTATTAAAATTATGTTCAAACCCTCTAATTTTCTGCAACTGTTTAATCCATATAGGATTATCCCCAGCAGAAAGGAAAACATGAAGAAATAAAATAGAATGTTTTTTTCCTTTTTTTTCCTAAGCATTTCCTGTAATTCCTCTTTTTCCTCTTCTGTACTATTTTTTAGACATGCCTGTAAAACTAACTCACTATAAAAGGTGGAGCTAGGCCACCCCTGAAAGCAAATGCATATCTTTCACAGGCTTCAGCTCTATTCACATCAGAAATCTAGTGCTGATCTTCTCAGAGAGAAAAAAAAAATTAACCTGTTTGGGTAAAATAAAATGTCATATTTCTGTGTAGAGAGTGGAAAATGCAGTCGATATTACAGTCTCCTTTGGTTAAAAGGACAGATAGGCAAGATTTTCATGTGTGTATTTTGCTTTTAAACAGGTTCAGCTGAATCCCTTAAGCCCAGGCATCAAAGCACAATTTCACCTGCAGATCTGCATGGAATGTGGTATCCTACTGTCAGAAGGACTCTAGTGTGTCTCTCCAAACTCTACAGATGTATAGATGTATGCAAAAATTTCTTATCTAATATTTTATGTTATAAAATATGTATTTTAGGTTATAAAAGTTAGAAAGTGTGTGGAGCACCATGTTTAAATATTTTAATATAAACTAGGAATGGACAATTACTGGCCTCTAACCTCTTGGTCTTTCTGCTGCTATCTTTATGTGAACAAGTGACAAATTTAGGTCATCATTTCCCAGACAGTTTTATATTTGTAGAATTAGAAAAACAGCGCCGATTTGTACATCTATTGCTTTTGCTGTTACAGGAATAATTTAGTGTCTGATGTTCAAGATACTGGTCTCACCAAAGCTGAGGAGTGAATAGGACAGAAAAGAAATAGAAAGTTCTGAGTCAATTACAGGGAATGATTTTATTGCTGAAATTACTGGGTGAATGTGTTTGTGTGATGTCTCTGGTCTTCAAAATAGTGACTCTACCGCTTCTACATTTTGAAAACATTTTGAGGTTTTTTTTTGTGGTGTGTCTCTTCATGTTCCAAAACATAGGAACACATTTCCAAAGTTTTAAGACAGTTGAAGTCTTCATGTCTAGCAGAAACAAAAGCAATGCTTACTTAACACATATTTTAAGACTTTCACATTAGAATCTCTTTTGTGTTGCTCACTTAACAGCATATAAGGCTGATAAGTCTCTGAGGAGGCTAATGCAAGTATTTTTGCTTTTCTGCATGTGTTGTATCTTTATAAGATACATTTAATGGATTCCAAAATATCTTTGATGGGTCTTACAGCAAACTCCTGCCAAGATCCTCTTGCTAAAAAAGAAGCTGGAAAGTACTAATGCTTTATTGCTTAAAATATCAATCCCACTAAAGATAGATTAATATTTTCCCTTGTTTTCAGCTAGACCTTTGTAAATGAGGTGATTTCTGCATTGTTTACAAGGCTTTTTTACAGTGTGTCTGCGCAGAGGTTAATTTAGTTTTCCCCTAAGACACTGTAGCAAAATTGGTAGCCCTTGCCTGTGCCCTGTAGATAGGGAAGACATGAATGAAGTGATGCTGGCAAGTCTGGGGCAGTCAGGGCTCTCCTGTGCTCTCTTGCAATGCTGGTGGGGGCAAGCTGTGTTCCTACGGCTGGCTCAGCTGTAGGATCATATTGCTGCCACTTAAGGACTTGCTCCATGTCCCCTGGGCCATGGCAGCTGTCATGTTTGTTTACTAAGCTGTCACAAATGTGAGGTAATTTGAGTCTGCCTGAGGTTAAGCTCACAGGAGTGATCTCATGCCTGTTGCAGATGTAGCTTGCACGCACAGGTAGTTGCCCTGACACACTGAGACGTCGGGCAGGTTACCCAGCACACACCGTTCATGCTCTTGGCTCTGAATGTGTGAGGTGTCACTGACCATGTCACTACCAGGTGCCAATTCAGAGCTGCAGGGTGAGCAGGGCATGCTTGTGTGGGTACCTGCATCCAGCCTGAGTGCTTGTAGCAAGCTTTTGTATGCGAATGGTCCATCTGGTGTCACTGCATTTAGCCAACATGTTTGTTACTAGTTAGTCTGGTTTTATAACTGGTTACCAGTTTTATAAGCTGGTAAACACGCCATTCACAAAGTGCAGCTCTCAAAATTCTGCCTAAGGTTTGCCAACACCTCTTTTGTTGGTCTGATTTTTATTTCCCTGCAGAGGGCAGTATTTCAGGGATTATCGCAAGAAGCCTTGTCTGCCTGCATTCAGTCGCTGCTGGGAGCTGCTGATTCCATCAGCAAAAACAAGGTCAGAATCTGTGCTTTGGGTATGATTTCCACAGCCCCCAGCCCCTTGTATGTCTAAAGTCACGAAGCAGCAGTTCAGAATTCTGTTAAAATCTTAGTCAAAGCATGTTGCTCTGCCCCCAGAGACTTGATGGATTTGCCAGTTCTTAGTTCTGTTTAATGTATTGCAGGGCAAAGATAATGATTCACATGCTAGCCTGTCTGAGAAGGTGGAATACAGATCATAGCAGTCGTGTTTACAGACTGCTCTAACTCATGGGAATTTAGTGAAGTGATGCCTAAAGAGAAATTTCTGCTAAGAGAGGACTTTGTTCTCTGTATTTATTTTCATTGTCTGTTACTCTTCACTTTTTCTCTGCCTCCATTGTTTGAGTTTTCAAAAATCTTTCTAACTTATGTTCACTGGGAAAAAATTTTAAGTATTCTCTGCACAGAGCTGTATTATGAAAAGTTTTGGTCTCATGTGTTGCTCAGAATCCAATGTGGACTCATCAAGTCATTTAAACTTTAAGTGTATTAAAGCGGAGTAAACTTTCTTTTCCCTGTCACAGTTCCTTTAAATCCTATAGTAATTTGCTAATTCCTAACAGCCAGGAAGTGAATTAAAAAAATAATAAAGTCTTAGTTGCCTAAAATTGTTGGATTTTTATAAGCAGTAAATATGTAGTAATGAAAAAGATTCCAGTTCTGATTGGAAATTATCTCTTAAAAGTGTTTCTATTGAGTGTCCTTTGAAAAATACCTGTTAAACATAGCATCTTTAAAAAGAAATTCAAGCTACATTTCCCTTTAGCTTGAGCAGATAATTATTTCCTGTGTAGCTGATTCAGAATTCTGCAGTTAAATACCAATTCCAGCACTGTGTACCTGGCCAGCATTGACTTAAATGTATTACAGAGAATGGAACTTGTCCTGCAATGAGCCCTAAAGAGGTTTACCCAGAACTAGGATCTCTACCACTTTGTTCTTGATGCATGTTAATTTAATGTTATCTGGTGAAATGATGCATATAAGAATTAAAAAAGAAAAGCCAAACCTAAACCACTCAAGAAGCCCTTTCCACCACCCATTTTTAGTGAAATTTCTGTTTGTTGAAACTGCAGATTTAAATTTGATTTCTTCTTTTCTGTTTTATTTAACATTTGATCAAGGAGAGGTCTCCTCCAGCTTGCAAAAGCAAATTTGAATTTTAGAGTCCTCCATTTACCTCAGTGAGCCATGATCTTTAAAGATTAAAACCATCATGCAGTATAAATCATATATCTAAAATAACAAGCAGTGCAAAACCAATCATTTCAATGGTGTGAACTTGGCCTTTTTTTACTCTTTGTATCTTTGCTGTACTGTTTAAAAATTAACTAAGCTTTGTGTTTAATGACATGAGAAAAATGCGCTGCAAGACCTTTGCAGAAAAGCACAATTAATCAAGGTTATTACAGGAACATTAGCTTTTTTTAGTCATTGTAATGATGAAAACAAATTTAGAACCTCGTATTTTTCAACTATAAATTATATGAATTACACGAAAGAATTCCTCTCTCTGCAGAAGAATACATTTTTATTTTTCAAATAGTGGATACCTTTACTTAATGAGGACATTTAGTAATATGGCTGTGTAATCTAATTCTTCGAAGAAATGGGAATAAAGTCTGCTTCTGGCGTGCAGTGTATTAGGAATGGTACAGAAGTTGTTGATCCCAGAGTGTTGTTAATGACACTACAGACTAATGGAAAAAGCTTATTAACTAATAAAAGTGGAAATGTTGAAACTTAGCTTTTCATTGAATTGTTCGGGTTTTTTTTTCACATGTAATGCATGTTCTTTCTCTTGTGCTGTAGACCCAGGTTGATGGACAGCTTTTCTTAATAAAACACCTTCTGATTCTTCGTGAACAAATTGCTCCTTTCCACACAGATTTCACCATTAAGGAAATTTCCCTGGACCTTAAGAAAACTAGAGGTACTAAACAGTTGCTGGCTACAGAATGGGATGGGATTGTCCTCCCTTTGTGCTAGCAAAAGTTTTGGGTTTATTTTATGTTCATTTGCAATGACCTGTATGCTTTTTCTAATCTCTTGCTTTTTTCCTAGCTTCTCTGAAAAAAATCAAAACCATTCTCCTGCTCAGGGCAATTCAAGATGTATCTCTTAAATTCTTTATTTTTGTATGAAATGCATTTTCCTGCTTTCACTGCTGACCTAACTCATTTATCCAGTCTTTTTTAAGAACAGCTAAGTAATCTACATTTCTGTTGCAGAGATATCTTTCCTCTTTTCTGACTTGCTAAAGGATTATCTTTCCTTACTGCTGCTTAGCAGGTGAATCTAACAATAGATAACCAACTTAGATTGAGCAAATTACGATTTCCAGGACCTTTCTGTGAGATTTTTCTTTTGAGAAAGATTTCTTATTTTGCAAGTTCAATAAACAGTATCGCTATTACGGTATTATGTAGCAAGCATGTCTCTTGTAGAAAAATAGAAGTAGTGGCCATGGTCATGGTTTTTGAAATTGTGCTGTTGTTCCCTTGTAACATTCAGGAAAAAAGCTCTCAATACAAAATTGAACTGTCATGCACTTTCCAAGTTTTAAGGATAATGGGAAAAATTACTGGAAGCATGTCAAGTTTCTTTCTATCCAAGCCAGAAGAGAAAGCTGAAGAAATAACTTCTCTTTCCTGCTAATATGCTGCAGTCTTAACTCTGAAGCAAGCATTTCTTACACTAATCATTTCACTTGTTGCATTTGAACATCAATGAAACCTCCTACCTGTTGAGTGGTTTCTAGTTGACTGGAGGTTAAAGGGCAAATACATCCTTTTGGTGTCTTGCCCTGGCTGACACACAAGTTTGTTCTCCATCTTCATTTAATGGAATAAATTTTTGTGCCAGCCAGTGCTTTGCAGGTGGTAGTGGTAAGTAAAGTAACACTTTCTTTATATTGTGTGTTGGTGGCAGTGGTGTTGAAAAGATGTATGATGTGCTTAATTCTCACTGTGATATAGCATAGGCCAGTAGGGCTTTTATATTTGGGATGAGTTGTAGAAGAAAAATAACATGGCTAGTTGTTTTACTATGTTCTAGCCAAACTTGCTGCACACAGGTTTAAGATTTAATTTGGTATTTACAAATGCAGTAATACTGCTTACTGTAAAAGCCATGCGTTTGCCCCGTTTCTTTCAAGTAGTATAATGTTAAGGTTCGTGGAACTAAAGTATTTGGTGGGAAAAAGGCTCATAGTCTTCTAATAAGAATTTGGGGAATTTTTGGAATTTCTCAAATTGCTGGTAAACAATTCAGAGAACAAAAATCTTGATCTGTGTTCACCTTCCTCTCACTGCATAGGAGTGCAGATTCTTAGTTGACTGTAATACCTACAAACCTATATATTTGGTATTCTCTGTTTATTTTAATGCCTCAAAGAGCACTTTTTCTCTTATGTCTTTTTTCCCCTCCCCTGTTTTATACAGAGTACAGAATTCCTTTTGAAATGAAAAAAAAAAAGATGGATGTGTAGGATGATAAATGGCTGACAGTAGGGTAAAAAGCTATACTGCAACTAATAATTTTCTTTTTCCCAATTTGACAGCATCCTATTAAGATTATAGGTGTAATTTCAGTATCTTGTGTTAATTACAGACATTGTTGCTTTTCATTCTTGAGACTTCTTTAGAGAGCATAAACATGAATGTTTACCAACCTTGGTATTTTGTTGTTTGGTCCTAACTAAAACAGCTAAGCACAGAGGAAAAAAGTGCCAATTTGAAGTAATTTCATGCAACTACAGTTGGTTTTCCCAGGCCTTGTGTGAAAAATTTTGCACATTGCTTATAAAGGCTTAAGTAGCTTATATAAAAGTGTTCCACTAGAAAATACAGTAACAGGAAGAGGAGAGCTTACACAATTTTCATGCTCATAGCACTGCAGTTAATATCAGCAACTTATTAGTTTCCTGTAATGTATTTATCTGTTTAGACTGTGCAACTGTTAAGTACAGCTGTACCATAGGTGCCATTGAAAAGTAGTGAATTAAGCCTTGTGTGCTTCTGTGCATGTGTGCATGTGCATCCACTCCCAGCAGTGCTAGAATCATTAATGTTACAGTCATCATCATTCATGCTGGGCCATTTTTTGTGCATAAATGAATGATTAGAATTTGTAGTTTCTGGAGCTGAGTGGCATTGACTTAACAGTGTGAGTGACTTTTTGATTCACAGATGCAGCATTTAAAATCCTGAATCCTAAGGCAGTTTCAAGATTTTTTAGACTAAACAGCAACAACGCCTTGATACAGTTCTTACTGGAGGTAATGTGGACTCTTATTGCATTAAGAAAAATTGGGTCATGTAATGTGTCTCTGGCAAGTAAAAGAAGAGAATTGTCATTCTCTGTTCAAGGGTACTCCAGAAATCAGAGAACATTATATCGACTCCAAGAAAGATGTAGATCGTCATCTGAAATCGGCTTGTGAGCAGTTTATTCAGCAGCAAACCAAACAGTTTATAGAACAGCTGGAGGAGTTCATGACAAAGGTACACGTGTTGTATGTTTGTTAAGCTAACTGAGGTACTTGTAGGATGAGCAAATTGGTATTTAAATTGGGTATATGTCAAGCTGCTAGGGCTGTGTGATTAGCTGAAGGTAACGTGCTTTCCCTTAAGCTCCAACAGCAATTTTCCAGGCATTCTTGAGATTACACGGTTAAAGGAACATGTCATTGTTTTTAATAGCAAGCCTTGTGTTCTTTGATCAAGAAGCTTTAATTTTTTCTTGAATTAGGAACAGGTGTGTGAAGGTTGGCAGGAGCTTTTCTTTTTGCAGGAACTGCATTTGTAAGCCTTCAAAAACAGTCTTGGGTCATGTGTGTTCTTGAGGGAGGTCTTAGAGTATTAGATGTCTTGTCACAATACATTTCTTTCTAGAATCTGCTCTAGAGGCCAGGATTTCTAGGTGTCTTGAGAAAACCTCACAACAGGATCTATTCTGAACCTTAGGTCCTGAGAATAAGTGACCTCATGACTGGGGCTACAGCATTTTGTGGCCTGTAGATATCCCAGCTGCTGTTCTTTTGAGAATTTAGGAGATTACAGTATTTTATTTACTCATGCCTGTCATGTTGGGGTAGGAGTCACTGGCATGCCTAAAATACAGATGGGTAACCGGTGAGATTGATAGACTGAGTGATCTCAGTTATTCATTGGGAATCTGGGGAGTCTGACAAAGCTGCTTAAGTCTCTTTTGAGGTTTTGTATCCTTAGGTGCTTAAGCATCTTTGTAAATTTAATTCCATTTTGAATTTTACTTTCAAGAATTGATCAGGGTTGTAATTTTGAATTGCATTTCTGTCAAGCTGCTTACCCTGTGTGTTGTTAAGTCAGGTCATAGAAAAGACAGAGTAGTGGAGATTCTGTACATTGTGGTATTTAAGAGAGTTGTGCAATTTTTACTTGGTCATTTTGTTGTGAACTCAACTGAAAGAATAATTATTTTGTTGATTTTACTTGTTTTAGGTAGCTGCTTTAAAAACAATGGCCACTCAAGGAGGTCCCAATTACAGTCTTTCACAGCAACCTTGGGCACAACCAGGTATTTACTTTGGTTTATATTCATGTTACTATTAAGAATCTGAAGAGGTGGTCGGAATAACTTGGACTGAGAGACTGTGATTGATTTTGAAGAATTCTACGTATAAGAACTGTCTACCTTTTTATTGCAATTCCTGACTTCCATTTTAACTTCTGTGCTATTTGAAATGTCTCAAGCCAGCTCTAAAAACCTGAAAAACTTCAGAATATGTATTTAATTGGTGCAGTAGATGAATGTATTGAGTATTTCTCAAGCTGTGATTGTTCTTGCATGTAAACATCATTTCTGCAGCTGCATACAGAATGTGCTTCAGGAATTGATTACATTAATGATAAAGCTTTTGTTTTTGTAGGAAAGAATGAATCCTCACTGAAGCCCTTATTGTCTGTACATTTGGTATTTCCTTTTTTCCAGTTTTCATGTCACTGTGCAAAAATGTAATCTGGGTTTGTTTCCCTCTTTTTTTAAAACTCAAATGTGAACACTTCATGGGAACATTTGGAGCAGTTTTAGATGCTCCTTGGTTTTTTTGCTCTTCACATGACAAAGTTGTGCTTCTGGGTAAAAAAATCTCTTTATTCCAAATCATACATTGGAACCTTCTGTTGCATCATATTAAGATGCAAAGCCAGCCATGTTCATACATAATTCAGTGCTGCTTCATGGGTCAGACGCTCTCAAGGGCTAACTCAAACTTCTACTTAACATCCTCTGCTTCTTCAGAAGTATTTTTAATGTTTGTTTGGACATAATTATGTGTGTAGAAGCAGATTGGTGCAGAGCTTCTGCTGTTTCCTGAAGTCATTTGTCTGGGAAGTGGGACTAGGCAGAAAATTTAGATGTGGCAGAAGTTGAGGAGGGGAAAAACCCACATAGGATATTAACTTCAGTATTTTAAAACGACAAAATATATTTTTCCCCTGCCCTTTATGCAATGATCTTGTAAAATCATTAAAATTCCTAGCAATAAAGAAATAAGGTCTTGTCTGATGGAGGATTCCTCTCTGGTTAATTCAAAATCCAGATTTCTGTGCAGCCTTTCCTCTCACAGACATGGCCTGTGATCAGTAAGGAGGAATTTGTGATACTCTGTTCTCTTTACTAGCACTGTTTCCCAGCAGTTTCTTTTCCAGGTAAGTTTTCTGGGAGGGAGCTTATGTAGAACTTCAGTACTGTTGGAGGGGTGTGATTTCAGAAACCTCAAGAGGGTGTGGTAGCTTTCAGAAAGGGGGTGGGTGCATTTTCTGCAGGGAAAGGAATCAGTGTCTGGCAGGCTGTGTCCTGTGGTGGGTTTGACACTGCACAGCTGGGCACCTCCTCTCTCCCTTCCACTCAAACCCAGGCGAGTGGAGGTGATTTTCTGGAGCGTAGGTTTCAGTGAGCAGAACTCCATTTTAGCCTATTAAACATATTTTCTTTTACTTTCAGCAAAGATCAACGATCTGGTCTCTTCCACTTACAAGACAATAAAAACAAAGTTGCCATCAACTTTACGAAGCATGTCCTTATATTTGTCCAATAAAGATACAGAATTAATTCTGTTTAAGCCAGTCAGGGTAGGTATTGTTCCATGTTTTCCTGCAGATGTTTCATGGTGCTATCTTCAGCTTAAAAATGCCAAATCCAAACAGCTGTGCTGCTCTTGGTTGTACTATACAACACACACATATTACAGGGAAGTAACTGCTGCTCTTTGTTGTGTACATCTTCCACTTGGCACCAAATGAGCTACCATAAAGAAAATTAATTCTGTCCCTCACCAAACCAGTCGATTTTGGTCAGTTATGCATGGGCAGGAGCACCAGAAGCAGAGAGGAGGGTTCAGATTCAGTGAAAAACCTGCTGTAAACTACCAGAAGAGCCAAGCTTGAGTTTTAAGCTTCCAGGTTAAGTCTTTAGGACTCAGTGTTTCACTTCAGCACATCTTAGCTGGAGTTTTATCTCACGACTAATGTGGATTCCTTGTAGCTGTTTTGGGGCTTGTTTTAGAAAAGTTCTTGAAGCTTGACTGCTTCTTCCTACCTGGTCACTTCAGTAGCTATTCTGTGTACATTGTGTTTGTTCTGGTTCATGTTTAAGGTAGGTGTTGTGTTTTTTAATATTGATGTTTTCTTCTTGCCTTTAAAAGAATAACATTCAGCAAATGTTCCAGAAACTCCATGCTCTGTTAAAGGAAGAATTCAGTAATGAAGACCTCCAGATCATAGCTTGTCCTTCAATGGAACAGGTATATATTGAAGCTCCCTGTTTTATCAGTTGCTATTTCATGTGGCTGGCTTTATAAACATTGATTTTTTTTCATTTTTCATATTTCCAGTGTTTAGAATCATTATTTATTTCTTATCCCCCTTTAATCCTGGATGATTAAACGTTGGGCTTTATCTGATCTTAAGACTCTCAGCTAGGAGGAGACTGTGTTTGGTTGGGTTTTTTTAATGAATGTCTAATAGATTTTCTTAAACCAAGGCAGTGATTGATGTTGCTGGGGATTGAGTTGTACAGCACTGTACAGCAAAGAGTCTTGCCATTTCCTGGCATTGCCTTCTTGGAAAGGTATCAAAGCCAGTGAATATGCCTTTAAAAAGCCTATGCATTTGAAGGCAGTCTTGCTTTTGGCAAATACAGAAAGCAGCAACTTTTACATTTAGGAAGCACAAGAATGAATTAGTAGAGTGCATTTAAAGTGAATGGTACTGAGAAAATGTGCAGATTTTTATGGAAGTGTAACCCTACATGGTCTTTAGTCTCAGGGATAATTTGAGTTAAGAATTCCCTGTATTAGGATTCTCTGTCAGAAATCAAGTAGGCTTTTTAAAATGCCGCTTTGACCTTAGTAGTCTAGGGAATGTGGGTAGAATCTTGATTATCACAGGATGCCAATATTTAAACAGGTAATCTAGTTCATGGATTAGAGGATGTTGCCTGCAGTGTGCATGGCCACAGGAATGTATGATAACTGTCCTGGAGCACTGAGTGTGAGTGAGGCACCATAAGGAGGTAGGCTTATCCTGGAGGAGATGGCTTCTTCTAATTGCTTATCTGATGAACCTTAGGTTAACTAATCTTACAAACTGCAGTGTGTGGGAAACCATATTATGATCTATGGGAAACAAATACTGTGAAGGATCCCAAATGTGTTTCATTTGAGGTCAATGGTAACATTTTTTGCCAATGTGCCTGTGTTTTGGAATATCTTGACAACACATGAAGTTAGCTCAGGGAGTTTATCACAGTAGTTTGTGACTGCTGAAGTGAGTGGTCAACATGATCAGCATGGTCAACAGTTGCATTTAAATAGCCTGTGAGTAGGCATTTGACTGGAAATTTTGGCTGTTGCTTTGTAATTGTCTTCTGATGAATGTGCTCCCCAGGAATCCTGTTCAAAGGTTAAAATATGACACATCAGTTCTGAAACTTGGCTACTTTGTCTAATGTAGGCTTTTGTTTTGTTTTTCAGGTGAACTTATTGCTGTCGATGTCCAAGTAGCCCAACAGTGCAGCTGCTTGGAATAAGCTTCATCCAAATGCCAGGCAGTGAAAGGAATGCAGAGACATTTGCTTGAAGTAAACGAAGGATCCCACTGTGCAGTCAAGTCTGCATCAAAACTATCTGGGCTGCTTTAACCCTCTTTTAGGGAAAAAAACCAAAATGAACAGGTTTGTTGATTTGGTAAAGGTCTTCCTCTTCATTGGCTTGAGCAGCGGGCAAAAGAAAATGAAACAAAAACCCCTTTACTAATCACTCATATGAAAGCTCAATTACTGCCTTTTCCAGATATTTTCAAAATTGAAAACCTTTTTTATTTGTTTTTTTAATGTAAAAACCATTGTTGCTTTCCCTTAGTGAGCTGATATATGCAATGGAAAGTCACATTTTCAAAGAGACGCTGGAAATACAGTGCAGGGAATCAAATGAGAGCAGCAATAGATATTTGTGAGACTTGGGAGATGACCACATTGGTATGACAATTTGACTTAACGCAGGCATGCTCTGAATTTTAATTTGACTGCCCTGAAAATCCTGGTAGTCCACCATGTGCTTGAAAGTAATTCAGAGATTCTTGCATGGGAAAGCTTAATTTCCCACATGTGAAGTGTTTCTTGAAACACTGGTTGGGCTGTCTTTCTTACACTCTTGTGATTGAGGGCTGTGAGGTCTGACCTGAAGTGTCATACTCTAGCCTTTCTCCATGTGAAGAGTCTCAGATCCTTGGGATTTGCAGTGGAAAGCTGTGCAACATAATTTCTGTTGTTTCTGACGAAACCACGTATTTTCAGCTGCTTTACAGCAGTGCTTAGCATTGAGGTTTTCAGCTACCTAATTTTAGGGCAGAATTGGTTGTTTTTTGCCTTTCCCAAGATCAGATGATGGTGTCACATTGCTTAAAGTGGGAATGGGGTCTGGAACTTGCACAGCTGGCCTTTGTGCCGTGGAGAAAGTGCTAATCAGGAGTTTTGGGGATGCCTGAAACTTGTGCAAGGCTGTCAAATCTGCATTGTAAAGAGAGGATAAATATTCCGGGTACTAGTAAACAGCTCATGCTGTTGAGTGAGCATTAATTGGACATTAGTGTGGAAAGCTGGATGCTAAATGCTTGGCTCTTAATGGAACGAACACTTCAGGATGTCTCGGTGTGTAAATCTTTGTTGTGCAGGACATGAAAAATGAAAATGTAGTGGGTGATGTGACAGATTTTTAACTTATTTATAAAGTCTGTTCTGTATGCGTTTGAATATGAAGAAATTTCCTTGCACATTGGTGGTATTTTGATTTAATAATTTTCCTGTTATAAATAACAAGGCTGGAGTATAAGATGGTAGGATTGAAAGCTACCACAAGAAGTGTTACAGCAATGGTGCTGAGATACATAAATGGTACTCACAGGACATTACATGACTCCTTAAAAATTAAGTAAAGGAACTAACAAGGAGAAAAACTTGCACTCTCCCTTTACTTATGTAGAAATACAGGCTGTAAAATAATGCCTAGTGCATTGTAATATATGTATATTTGTTTTTTATAAAGTTTTTCAGAAGGACTGCATGGTCACTGTACAGAGTTATGACTGACTTAATACAGACATTGTACAGAAGAGTTGTGAAGGATAAACCATAGCACTAGTTGCTCTTGTGGTTGGGATCTTTTATCCTCTTGGAGTACCCAGACAGCTCTAGGACAGCTGGATTAGAAGAGCAATCAGTTTATACAGCCTGTTTGCTAAATGAACATTTGTTTAAACGTGTACAGTTTCAGATATTTACGTTTACAAATAGTGTAAGTACTTTCAAAAGATTAATTTAAGATGCTTTATATTATCTGACTAGAAACTTGCTGTTTTTAATTTTTTTAAATAAAAATGTTGCCTCCTATTTTGGTCCAAGAGTAAAGCTTTATTCTGTATCCTGAGGCTTGTCTGTCAAGATAACTGTAATACAGAGACAATAAACATCCTGTAAGCACAAGTTGTGCATTGCTGAGAAGTGTTCTTTTTTTATCAGTAAGAGAATTGAGTTTATTTGGCACAGATATATACCTGAGTGCTGAATGTTCAGCTAATTGTTAAATTAATGCCTCTTTACGGTTATAATAAAAGTAAATTTGTATTTTCTTTACTGACAAGCAGTCTTGTGTGACTAAATGGTCTCTTTCCTTGCAGTTTTATTAGGAGGAAGAAATCACAACTGTGAACCACAAGAACATATTTTAACTAAGTTGGCTTTTACTAAGAGAGCTTGAGAGCTGGTGGCAGAAAACATGAGTGTTACCGTGTTTGATGACTGTTCGTGCCTGGTTATTCACAGATTCATCTACACTGAGTTTCTCATTACCCTGCAGTGCTCTTCTGGCCCTTGGTGGTGTAAAACACATAATGCAGAAGCTTGTAGTTTGTCCCCTGTAATGTCAGTATGAAGCTTCCCTGCACCCTCTGGCTTTCACAATGTCATTTGAATGAACTATCAAAGTAAAAGCTCCTTCCCTGTGGAATTTGGCTTCTATCTGAGAGGTATGGGGCAGAGATGTGTGACTAGAGCATCCTGGTCACTTGGGTCTGGCCCTTTGGATTGCATCTTGTAAATGAGGTGAATGCCTGGCCAGCTTTTGGACAACAGTGATACCTGCAGGAAAATCTTAATGCTGTACTGTGTGTTTTCCAAGCAAAACTTAATAGTCCTTTTGTCAAACTGCGTGTTTGGTATTGACAAAGTGATGTGGGTGTGAAAAGGAGGAAAAGTCTGTGCTGCTACTGAGGCAAATCCTAGTGATGGCAGGTAGATCCAGCTCTGCCTACAAATGCTGTTTTCTCCTACTCTTGTGCATTTTCATTCTCTTTGAGCTATAAAACCAAGCCAATATGTGGAGCAAGTGAGGTCTTGATATAAAGACCTCAAAGCAAAAACAAAAAAGAATCAGTTGGTCCCTTTCAGTGGTGGCCAGCCATGCCACTAAGTCATGGGTATTGCCATCAGCTGGAGCCCAGAAACCCAAGAGACATCTTGTGTTCCCCCTCTTAGATTGTCCCCGGTCCCTTTGCCCAGGCTGCTCGTTGACATCCTGTCTGCATCAGCCCAGGTGTCTCTGGCTGAGATCCAAAGCTGTTTGGTCACACTTGGCACAACCAGTAGCCAAATTTCCAGTTTCTCAGCTGCAGTATGGAAGCCATGTGCTTCAAGGCAGTGTGCATTTGGTGTGTAACTCTGCTGATCAGACTGGGATCTATCACATGCTGCCAGCTGAGGCAATCCTGCTTATGCTGGTGTACAGATGGGCATTGTGAGCTTGAAGAAAGGAGCTTTGTTTTTATTGCAAAGTGACTGTTACCACCCTGATAAGGGGAAGTCGGTCTGAAATGCTGATGTGACTGCTTGCTGTGAGCACTAATTCCTTGAGTTTCAGTATTTTGTGCAGGTAGAAGATAATGAAACGCGAGGCGTGATGTCACTGAGAAAGAGATTGCCAAAAGTATTGTAACACTCATTATTGGAAAGCAGGCTCATGAGCTGAATGTTTTTAGACTGAAGGAGGAGCTTTTCTTAGCTTTCTGGCTGCCTAAGTGGGTGACTTTTCTCTCGATCTTTCAGCTGCAAAGTGAGCCCGTGCAGAATGAAGGATGTTAACTCTGAGGGGGGGCTGAGTGGGAGAGCCTCCTGCATCTCTTGTTACCCAACCTTTCACCATGCAATGTGCCATGGGTGCCCTTTCCCTTCATGCCCATGGAGCACACTAACCCTACAGCTTCCCCTGGGAGCTGATCCTCTTCCAGCACACGTACAAGGGGACTGAGGAGCAAAGAGTTAAACACAGNGTGCCCAGAAATAGTGGGACAAGGAAGATGACTTTCTTATCCAACAGAGCAGATAGTCCTAAGAAAAAGTCTGAATTTTGGGGGGGGTCAAAGAGCAGTAGCCAGAACTTTATGGTTCTGCACATTTGGGGCCTTGGCTCGCTGCCACCCTTCTGAACAGCTGCCACAGAGGTTGTTTCTATTAGCAATGTGCCTGTGACCACATAGGGTCATTGCTGTGGGGGCTGGCTGCATTTGGTGTGTGATTGAACCGGGGAAGACAACTTGAATCCTTCCCCCCGAGGCCTCAGCCCCCAGCCAAGCATGGGCAATATGTGATTTCAGTGCTGACCAGTTGTGTTTGCCTCTAGTAAGGGACAGGGTTACATACCCGTAGGCTGGGACAGGCACCAAACAGGGTTCAACCCTGGCCAGAACATTTCCACCTCTAAGGGTCAGAGATGGGAAACCTGAGTGGGTGGCAACAAATACCAAAGGATTTTGCTATTCTTCTCCCCACTTGCTTGCTTCATGTTAAGTGAAATGCTGTTTAGATAAAATCAGAAGCTTTGTGCTTATATTGACATTTAATATTAATGCTTTGAAAAGAAACAATGTTAGAAAATGGATTTGTGAGTTTTGTTCTTACCCTTCAGCGACAACATCTCAGCTCTTAATGCTTTCCCAGGAGAGAATTTCATTAAGAGTCACACAGGCAGGAAATTTGGTTTTGAATGAAACAGTGATTTTTCTGCATGAAAATTTGTGACCAGTCCCATGCAGCAGTCCCAGGTTTATCTCCACTGGCTGCTTTCCTTGCTGCTCTCCAAGGAGGTGGTAGGCAGGAGCCAACCAGGCAGGGATATCACAGCAAATGGTCACCAGGAGCTGGGACCCCACATTGAAACAGACAGGATTGTTGTGCCTGAGGAAAAGTAAGTCAATTTGATCCTGAATCTGGGATTTAATGGTGATGTGGCCTTTCTGTTCCATGGTGATGGACTGGAAAGGAGAGCTGTGAGAGTGCTGGCTGAAGTCAGGCCAGATCAGCGCTTCTGGTGGCCCCTTCCCACCCCAAGTAGATCCCAGTATGTGAGCCCAGGGTAGCCCTGGGGAGAAATACACAGCTGGGTGAATTTAGACCCAACAACTTCCCGGTCCCAGATACCACACTTTATCTGCATTTGGGCCAAATCTTCACTTTTCCATGCAAGAGTTGCTTCTGGGACCTGATGCATGAAGTCAGGGGCTGTATTTTTGATAAGTTTTTGTCCTTTGGTAAATTGCATGCTAAAGAAATCAGATGGCCCCTTGGAGAAGCATAAGGCCCCGAAGGGCAGAAAAACCCCTTGGATGGAGTATGGGCTGTGTGTGTAAGTCCCTGTCACATGGAAAGGGGAGATTAACTCAAACCCTTTGTGCTTGATTGGTCTGCCAACACCCTGAGGATGGGGACATGCCATCCCCGGTGATTTCAACACAGTTGCTGATTCAACAGCAGGACATCTTCCTTTACCTCTTGCTTTTCAGCTGCTGTGGGGCTTATCAGCTGGAAAGTAGCACTGAGTTCCCTTCTCTGCAAGGGTTTCAACAGAGCCTACCTGTGGTGCCTCCACTCCACCCTCCCTTAGTTCCCCTTAGATTGTGCTGTGCTGTGTGTGGAAGGTCGGGTATGCTGACCCTGTTGCATCCAGGTTGTAGCAGCTGGATTTTCCTCAGCAACTTCCACACTGTTATCTTTTTTACCCGGGTCTTTTTTCCACAGTCCCTCTCTTTCTATTGCACGTCTGCAGCTGACAGTCCCTAAAAAGAGGTCTTCTGTGTGTGTGTGTGTGGCCTTGCCAAGCTACAGAGGAGAGGAAAAGGCAGCATGTGAGGGAAAACAGCCCATATTTACACATACAAATACAAATTGATGCTCCCCATCTCATGACAGCCTGGCTCTGTGTGCTGAAGCATCCCCCAGCTGTGGGCACTCAGGGAGTTTTATCATTCACAGCATGTACTGCATTGGGATTTTTCCTGCCCAAGCATGAAGAAGTTTATTCTCACCAGGCTGCAAGAGTGGCTTGGTCTCCCTCAGTCCTACCTTGTGCTGCAGCTCAGAAGAAACAACAGGAAAAAAAAAGCCTAACTTTGCATCTGTGATGTGTTACAGCACTGGCCATGGGCAAGCCCGAGCCTGTCCATAAGCAGGACAAGCTGTCAGTTTTCTCTTTTCCTCCCATCAAAACGGTCACATTCTATTCACAAATATCAGAGTGGTCGCTTGGCACTGCCCTTCATTTGCAGGTGCTGGGTGAGGCTGGGTGTGTTGCAGCAGCCAGCCCCAGCTGGGAGGCGAGCCAGCAGCGGCATGTGGCTGACCCCGACGGGAAGCGTGCGGTCCTGCGAGGTCGGGAGAGACTCGTGGCACGTCAGTGGTGGTTTAGTGCTGCTCAGGATCTCCTCGGTGTCGGGCTGTAAAACCTGGCTGCTGTGTGATGGATGGAGCACCAACATGTCTGCAGGCAAACGGCAGGACTGCAGGAGTCTGATGGAAGCATTATTGCAAAAGCTGTTTAAAATGATTTGTAATAGCTGGTTAGACATTTAAGATGCCCATTAATTAGCTTCAGCACAGGGAGGACTTGTAAAATTGAGATGGGATTTAGTGATTCCCCCAGATATGAGCTTTCTGATGGGAAACTTTGGAGACTGGGAATAGGATGTCAAAAATTATTATTTGATGGCTCAGATGCTTGCAGCTTTTACTAAAGTCATCACTCACCTCATATAACAACTTAGACTGTAAGAAATTGGTCACCTAAGTAATTCTTTAGTGGGCAACACTCACTTGAGGTAAGAAACAATCTAGCAGCAACGTTGACCTAAAGCTAACCAACTCTATTGCAGCTGCCCCTCACAGGTGCTGATAACAAGCCCACATTTTTCCCATTCTGGTCACCTGGGGCTCCACGTGGAAGTGTGGTGGGGATGCCTGCCTGGACAGAGGGGATGGGGTTGTGATGCCCAGGGCCTTCTTCCGCCCTCCACTGGTACCAACACCAGAGCTCTGCCAGACTATCACACTCTTTGCTTTCTACCTCACCTTGGGTATTTTTGTTTGTTTGCTTACTGTTCATTAAACTCTTTCAAATAACTGAGGAAAACTCATCCTTCACTTCTGTGTTTTCACATTCCATATGCAAAGATAACTCTTTTTATTCTATGTTATTAGCTGCTCTCCGATGATATAACTTTCTAAGGGCCCTCTTTTCATCAGAAACAAAAGTAATTTATTCTGCAAGGTACTGACAAGGAACATAGAAACATTTATTTGCTAAGGGCTTAGCTCCCAGCATTACAAGGGAGCAGGGTTTAATACTTTCTAATAGAAATAAGCAGCATTAGCACCTGCTTCTCTGGGAAGCATGGGGAGCAGCTAGGAGAGGGAGAAGCAGAGAGGTCATTGTTAATGCCGCAGTCAGTTCTCACTTGCAGAAAGGGACTGTGCTTGGGCTTTGTCTGTGGCAGGGACTTGAGGGACTGGTCCGCAGGAGCTCCCAGGTGGAGGCATTTTGTACGCTTGAAGTGGGTGACTCCAGCCAGAGCTCTGGCACCAATTTAATAACCTGAAGGTGCAGGCTTTGGCTCTGCCGAATAGCTAAGAATTCCTTCCTGCTTGTAAAGGATAGAGGGGAACAAAAAAGCAACAAACTGACAATTTTTGTTCCTGCTTTCATTTTTCAGGCTTTTTATGAGGCTAAAAAGACAGTCCCAGGCAGGCAGATTTGCTACCCCTATATTTCAGTGTGGGAGAGCAGTATAATGTGCTTCTATGTCCAGAATAAAAAAGCCAACAAAATCATTGATTGTGTGATAAATCACAGGTAATTTTCTTGCATGCTGGCAGAAACTGCAATGCTGTCTGACTAAGGAAGGGAGATGAGAATCAGGCAGGGAGGAGAGGAGCTGTGCTGCAGGGGCCTGAGCTGTCAGGGAGATCCCCTCCAGCCCCTGGCTCACTGGGCAGAACTTGGGCAGTCCTTGCTTGCCCTTCCAGGGTCACAGAATCTGGGACAACAGGGCTTGGGGCACTGCTTCTCTTGGCAGTGGGTTGGAGGGGATGTCCCAGGATATCCCATCCCTTGCTGGACTCAGTAGTGATGTCCTTAGTCATGAATTCAAGGCTGCCTGAACCCAGTAAAGCTTTTGCCTGTGCTGTTAAATTGTTGGCCTGGGACCAGGCACACAACAATTGTGATTCCTAGCTGAGGAGCCTAGATCTGACCCTGCTGGGTATTGTGAATGGAGTAGCTTGGTTTGGAGGGCGGGAGAGGTGAATGATATGGAAGTGGGCAGAGTCTGTTTCCATGCTACTGCCATGGAATGGTCACTGTCCCTTTTTGGCAGGGAGAAGCTTGTGCTACAGCCATGCTCACACTGTGCAGATCGACCCACATTTTCCTGGGGCTGTTCCTTCTGACCAACCACTGTAGATCTAGATTGTTCTCATAAAGGCATATATATATATATAAATAT
>VWYI01030447.1:4740-22944 GCA_013399455.1 Anthoscopus minutus | reverse complement strand
CCACACAAGTCTTGTGAGTCTGCATTTCCAGAAGAGGATTATTTTGGCCACATGTGAAGGTTATCACAGTAACGGTGGTAATCAGTAAAAGTTACACAAACTTACATTTCTTTTTTAAAAAAATCATTTATTGCAAATCAGCTTATAGCCAAAAAAACAAAAAAGAAATTTTTGTAATCCATTTTCTATTACTTGCTAATTTCTGGAACACTATCAGAAAATCTTGAGATGGATTTAATAGGCAAACATAACATGAATTTACTGAGTCAGGCACCCATTTCAGGAAGCTTCAGTAATACATTAACTCATTTTGAGCTGAAAGTGTTTTCCTTATGAAATAATTATTATGTAAGTATGATCCTGATTATACAGAACCTAATCTTAGGGGGGTTATTTTGAGCTTCTCCAAATTTGATTACATAGTAATTGTTAGACCATAAAAAGGAAATATTACTTTCAGGATCCATTCAGGCTCAAGTTTTATTCCCTCAACTCCTTACTCCACATGATAAAGTTCTAAACCAACCTGCATCTAATATGTCTTTTTCTAGTTTCAGTTTTTTGTAAAACTTATCATCTACGCAAGCAAGCCTACAATCACATCTTAAGGGGAAGAAAAGCATCTCTTCACTGAGGAAAATGTACACATCTCTTTTTAACAGATATTTAAGTGAAAGACTGTGGCAAGGATCAAATGCTCTAAATCAATGTAACAGCTTCATTAGGTCACAATTTTCTATCAAGCAAGCACAAGAAGCAATGAATTAATTCTACCCCCATTGCTGAAGACTGTGCTTCAATACATACCTAACAAATTAAAATGATCTCTCAACTTTTGACTTAAAACCAAAGGAAAATTATTTGGATGTAGCTATCTATGTAGAAGTCTGCAGTGAAGTGCTCAGGTTACAGTGGCTTTACACTAAACACATCACTGTGCACTCACCCAAAGTGTCTGCTCACATTTTGAGAAACACTAGTCTGCTGACTAACAAATATTAAGCTGTCAAGACATGTCAATTTGGATTGTAAAGACAAGAGAAATCTCTACAGCTACCCACAGTATGTTGCATTCCTCCATCTTCCTGTTGGATAAAATCTGTCCAGTAGCCATAGGCTCATGTGGGTTCAACTGCAGCTGCCAGGCTTCAGACAGGAACATTCAGGATGTTAGGAGTGCGTTTGAGTAGCAAAGTCCAAGACTCTCAGAACAAAGACAAGCCTTCAGTGAAGGCACCCAAAAGGTTTTAATAGCAAAACAAAGCTTAACTTTGCTTTTTGGTTACTGATAATATCAAATAAACCAAAACATCTGTGCTCACATGATGCATGAAGGACTTTACAGTGGAGTCTACTTCATTACTAATAACAGAAATTATTTTCACAGATCACATTTTCCTACACAACCCTCCAGTTGCAAGCTCTTTTCCTTAAACCTTACATACATTTTGTGACTACCATTAAATAAAAGTCAAATTAAGTTTGAAAATAATATTGAATTGTTTATAATTGTAAGACCATGTTATTGCTTGTGAATTTATAAAGTTATGGAGAAGCATAATGCGAGGAGTAGATGTTTCTTTCACCCTAACACTAGATTATCCAAAGCTCATTCTCAGTCTTAGCACTGCATTAAGTTTTACAGAAATATAGGACACCTATGTTAATATAATCCAGTTCAATAAAGCCAGCAGAGCTTTGGTTATAGAAAAGCATTTGCTTTTAGAAGTCAAATCTTACTAAAAATTTTCTTTGTACCCAGAAAAAGTCTATTTTAATTCTCATATTGCTACCAACGCCATTTCCAGAACACTGCTAACCAAAATATATCACCTAAGTAATAAATACTTCTTTATATAATTTCACTAGGATCATTTTTATTAAAAATAAGTTTAAGTATTTTAAATGTATATATCTGGGGACGGTAGAGAGAAATGACCTTCAGCAGCCCTATTTTTACATAAAACTGATCCATTTACTATAGTTAGTACAATTAAAGATTTATTGATTTAGTATTGCATCTCATAATATCAAACAATTTATCACTTGTGTCAAATAAAGCTAGTAAATTTACTCATCAATACAAAGAACATCCCTGGCCCATAAATTCACACCACCTTTATCAGAAATAAAAGAATAGTATTCTGCTTAAATGCCACTCTCCAAAATAAAGAAAGAAATAAATAAATCAAAAATCCAACCAACCCCACACCAACCACATCACCACCCAAGGCCTTATGCACCACAGGAAAAAAAAAGTACAAATTTTTCTCTTTTTTTTAAAAGTGACAGCAAAGCAGCTTTTAAAGTTGGTGATCTCCTGGGCTAAGCTGAATTTCTACTTAAGCATTCTTTTGTTGGATAAGATTCTCATTGAAAGAACTGGGGAAATTCTTAGAAAAATATGTAACTGCATGGTTTATAAGGAAAAAAATATATTTTACATGTTCTTTAGAAGAAAGAGTTTAGGGCATATCTGCAGAACAAGAAACCAAAATTATCACAGCACTCCCCTGAATAATACCTTCTGCTTCTCAACAAGACTATTTATCCCAAAGGTTATGTGCTGTGATGCAGCTCTAACAGTTTGATTATCTAAGCACCCTCATTCAAAGCTCAACAGGGACAGTGTCTCATGTTATGTAGATGTAGCCTAAATGTCAGCATCTGGAAGAGAGATAACACATTACAGGTATTTGTAGAAAGATGATCAACTTCATTTCCTGTGTCTCCTCTGATAAGGATCTTGCACCAGGTTTAAACTGGAAAATACCTTTTTAAGAAAACTGCAAGGACTAAGCATGACTATAGCCTCTGTTCTCACCAAAAATCCATAGGGTTTTTTTTATAATTATGCATGATGTAGCAAATACGAAGTTGTAGGTTAACAACTAATGATTTTTCCTAGTCATAAAATATTAGAAACACTGTAAAGCCTTTGAAGATGAACCATTCAACAGCAGAAGAGTGGCCATACACCAGGAGTTTTAAGATACAATGTATAGAGTTCCATATGTGGTAAGAGAACAAGGAATGCATTAAAACATATTTGGTATTCCAAAAGTATAATCAATAATTATGATACTGTCCACAAACAGCATGCTTATCATCATGGCTGAAAGTCATATGGTATTGCACTTCCTTACAAGCTCCTTTGATCAAGCTTCTTTCTGTGACATCTTCCCTGACAAACTTCTACAAATTGACTCAAAGCATTAAACTGAGATATTTAATACAAGATCCAAAACCGATGAAATTTAGAAATGTTTGCATGATATGAGCTTCATGTGACAGGAAAAGCTCACCTTTTTTCTATTCTCCCTTCAAAAAGTAGCAGATTTAATATATACTTTCCAAAAATTATATTTACTAAATAGAAAACATTTTTTATCTGAGGCAAGAAGCTATTTTGTAACTCTACATTCACACTTGGTGTTAGCTTCTGAAACAGGTATTTTGAATCATGTTTCAGTTCTAGTATACATCTTTACAAGTCTGGCTAAGAAAAATAAACCAAAATCTTTTTTATTATATTTTATTATTTTCTCAACAGAGAAGTTGAGGATTTCCTCAACCTAAGTGTTCAAGGCCAAGCTGGATGAGGTTCTGGGCAACCCTGACTAGTAGAAGGTGTCCTTGCTCATGGCAAGGGTGTTAGAACTAGATGATCTTTCATCCCTTCCAACCCAAATCATCCTATGATTCTATTGACCTATTTTATGAGCAAACAGTTTACTGGGTGCCACTCCCATAAATCACTTGGATCAGTCATCAGCTTCTGAAGGTTCAGTCTTAACATTAGACACAGCCTCTGGACATTAATGGAGCACAGATCAGATTCATCAAGATTGTCATGGAATTTCCAGTCCTAAGGCTCTGAAGATTTGGCTACACCACACAATTGAGCTGACCTAACACTGACCATAATCCTACCCTGAGCATGAGCTCAGACTAGATGACCTACCCAGGTCCTTTTTAACAAGTCTTCCACAATGCCACAAACACACAATAAATAATATGGCGGACCTTATCCCTGAAAAATTCCAATAAGATACACTCTTGTTTTTAATTTCTGATAAGGGTACACATTTTCAGTACAAGATTCTGCTCCCCCACATTAGTTTCCAAGCTTCTCAAGAGGATACAAGCCATTATCTTTTGCTATTCCAGTTAACTGTTTTCTCCTAGCAATAATCAAGCTCCAAGACACTGTTCACTGTGTTATTTGTAGTGTGAGTCTCAGCAGCCTCAAGTGCACTGGACTCTTAAGGGAAAGCACATAGATCTCTTAAGGGGAAATTAGTCAAGTGTACAATGTTGCCTGGAAAAGCCTATCTGGCACTTTTGTTTGGGCAGCTAAGTTTCAAATGTCACTTTGACTGGCAAAATACTTGAAAGAGGCTTTCCAACAAATCATCTTCAAAAATTCTTTATCCCCTTTGAAACAAAGGTCATGAATCTCTTCCAAACCCTAGCTTTGATCACCCTAGTCTCCACAATCAGCACAGCCTATAGCAAATATTTTAAACCCAGAAACTGATAACTAAATGTGCATGCACTCAGCTCCTCCATGTGAAGAAATTCTGAATCCAAATTGCAAAAAAAACTAGCACATCTCAAATAATGTAATGTTTTTTAATCTCTAAGTTAACCTTTACTTGGCCTACATTTAAGACTTGCCTCTACTAAGAACAGGATCCATTCAATAACTTTGTTGATACCACCATTCATAAAGGCAGTCATAAATAAAACAGAATTCAACAATTCTGCATCGATTACATACAAGAAATCCACTCATTGCTTTCTTTCAGAAACCAGATTTTATTGTTACAGAGTAGCTCCAAAACAAAGAAAAACCTTACATGCCAAGAGGAACATGAAGAATGTCATTGCTTTAGAAGAAATAGGCAGGAAAACAATACATTGTTCTACATTCTAAGTCTTAAGGCTGTATTACTCTTGCTTCCAGGGGCAAAGAATATTTTCAAGAATTCCTTGCTAATAGTTGGAAGAAAGGCATAAGTGTAAAAGACCTAGGGAATGAGTATCATTGTGTACCTACTTCCTCTTATAACTTAGCCTGCTGATGTGAAGTCAAAATTGTACAGGTCTATAACAAACTCAGAGACCAGAGTACCACTCTTAGTTGAACTTTTTCCTTTAGGCCTTCTAGTTTTCATCAGTTAAACATACCTAAGTGTCTTTAAACTAGATGAAAACTAGATCCTTCCAGATGCAGCCTTCAGTCCTGAAAAGATGAATTAGCATGTCAGTATTCAAATAATGGAGATTTACACAAGTCTGGAATGAGTTCCAGCATTCAAATTAATTACACCTCAACTGTTACTCTTTCTCTCTTTGACAAAGTCTCTTTTTTTGCTAAGAATTGCAAGACTATCAGATAAACCAGTCCTGGGGCATTTAAAACTTAATAGATTCAACAAAAACAACCCTGTCTATAAATAAAAATCCACTAACATTGTGAAAGCCAGTGGCTACAGGCTAGGACTTAAGGGAATAGCTACTTGGCAAGTACACGTTAAGTTCTTTTCGTCATTGCACATTGAAAAGATTTGGAAGCTTAGCCTATCAGTCCAGGTATTCCTATTAATGCTTATATTTGAGCTGGTCTTGCACAGCCTTTGGTGAACATGAAGGATTTCCCTCAACTTCAGGCAATTGGTTGTTTAGCAATCTAAATAGGGTAGAAAAATACAGTACTCATCATTCCATTTTAAATTATTGAGGAAGTAACAAAAGTCATCAGGAACCCTGGAGTGCTTTCATGCAACCAAATGTCACCTCTTCCCATGCAGCTAACACTCTCCCTCCCTCATTAGAAAATCTGCTTTTCAGAGATGTCTCCTTGCTTTGCAATACAATCACTGTTAGCACCTCATGCTGTATTTGCTTTCAAAAAATTGCTTTCACTAAGCACACAAATTTCACTAAATTGGTCACAATTTATGACACTAATTTTAAAAAGGAAGAGGATCACTCATCCAACCTATATTTATCAGGGTCTTTTTCCCCAATGGACATCAAGGATAAAATTCTAAAGAGAGCAAGGAATAAGGTATTTTCAAAAAAGAGATATGCTCTCTGTACAAACTAAACAGGCTGCTGGCTTGAAATTGCAGATTGAGTTATTTCTCAGTTAAATCTCGGTTTTTTAATATAAACTGCTCCATATTTCTTCCAAAACAACTTCCTAATTCCAAATTAATAAAATTAGAGCATCCACACCAGGTGTTTCAGAACTACAGAGTATCTCATGAAGGGAAAACACCATCCCACAGCCATAAATAAAGCATCCTCTCTGATAAAACTTTGTGACCTAGTTCCTACCCTGGCTAGGAAAGGATTTGTGAAAGGACATGCACTTCACTTTCTCATTATCAAGACAGTCAGTTAAGTTTCTAAATTAACAGATTTTATCAAGTTTGTATATTTGCATTGACCCCTTTGAAATACCTGTGCAGAAAAAATTTAATCCTCTAAGCCTAACTCCGACTTCCTTGAAAAACAGAATTAAGGAGGAATATTAATCCTTAAAAGCAATAATTACACTATTAGAAAAAGGCCTAAGGAGAGATCAGAAATAAGCACAAAAATAGAGACTTTAGGTTGTAAAAATGTTAATATGCACATTATACATTTTTTACATCAGTATGCCACCTATATATTAGACAGCTAGCTAGAAAGTCTGTGATATAAAAATGACAGATCTAGATAAATAGTACATTATGGGTACAATGCACAATGAAATTGTGTTACAATGTGATCCTGTGTGATACGTACCCAGACAAAACCAACTGAGAGAGCAAAAAGATGTTTTTGGTGGCATTTTATTCGAGATTCAGCATGCAGTCTAATTTTTTAATCCTGTCACATTTTCAAGGCTCATATACCAATTAGATTTTCAGAGAAACATGCCTCTGATTAGTGAAAACTGGTCTCTCATACGTGCCTCAGAAGTCTGCTGTGTCACCTGATATCAGCATCACAACAGCTCACTCTCTGTCACCTCACAGCAAGTCTATTGCAATGACTTTTAAAACTCTCCATTGAAGCCTTTCTTCACATTTCAATTGAGCTGATGGTACATCTTTATCATTTCCATATAATGCTTTTACCTTCAGAATAAGACACTTGTAAGGACTTTAAACTACTTTTATGGTTTTATTCTAGAACTTCTAAGTACTTGGATTTTTTTCCACTTGGTTTCAACATTTTTTATCCTATTTAAATATAGCCAGTCAAAACATAAAAATCCCTTCAAAATTTATTCAGTACATATGAAAAAAAGCTTATGAACATACAAAACAAAAAATTCGTTCAGGAGCAACACAAGAGAGCTACAGATCCAAAGAATAAACCTTAGGCCAGCCTTCCCCCAGTTCAGCATGGTCAAAAGGATTTCCTGGTTTTTTTCTGTCCATTTTACAGCAATAATCCAAATCCCTTTGGAGGTGCTCTAATTTTACTGACACCACAGGAAAGGGAGACAGGTAGAAGGAAGAGACAGCAGGAACTGCAGTTACCATCCCCTGAACACACCTCACTAGAGCACCTGCACACCAGGCAGGAGAGGCAGCCAGCCAGCAGCTCCTGTTTCACAGGTAGCTTATCAACTATTTCAGTTTTTTGCTGTAATGCATGGTGGAATAACCTTCAGGGATCTTTACACCTTTAGGAAAGGGCAGCTCTCAAGATCAAACAATATTAAGGACATCCTCTAAGACTTCTCTGCTAGAGCACGTGCTGCCCACCTCTATCGCCAGTTCCAGACATTCCTGGGAGAAAACTACACACAGAAGACAAAAAGCATTTTGGGTAAAAAATCTTCTTTAGATTTTTATTTTCTGCTGTTCTTGTCTTTCCCTGCCCCAAACAAAAATTAGAAAAGGGAAAGCACAGATACAAGACAGCAAGTCAGGAGAAAGAGCAGCCTATGTCACATCACCATCACTGTTCTGTATTCATACATTTATAATTATTTTAATGTGTACATCTAAAAGACAACTGCATCAAGCAAGTTTCCTTCTCTTTAAATTGTCTTACAGTAACACTCCCTCACCATACTAAAAGGTGAGCCTAATAGCATTGCACACTGACTCAAGCAGAGCAGCGATGCATTTTCTACATTATAAAAACCTAATAGGTAGAGGCAAGCCTTCTGCTTTTAGATAATTTTATTTTTAGTTCTTCTAAACATACTTTTATCCATCTGACCCTTACCTGACTTCCATACAGCAAAGGTTTCTCTCTTCTACCTTCATGTCAAGTAGTATATGCAAGTACTTTTGGCACAATATCATTAGGCTATAAACATTTAACAGTTGCTCACACATTTCTGAGAAGCAGAGTGGTGTTCTTTTTACCCAATACTAATGGGAAATTTCTATCACATCACAAATTGTAATTAATCACACGGCATGAAACCTGCATTCAAATGGGAACTTTGCTATTTACATTTTCTGCAAACTCAGTTTGCTTGCAGACACACATCACAAATAAAATAAAAACCCATTTTGAGATCCCAAACAGAACATAAAATGACCAGCATTTGATCATTTTCCTGATAAGGTGTCATGGTTTAACCCCAGCTGACAACCAAGCCCCATACAGTGGGATGGAGGAGAAAACTGGAAGGGTAAAATTGAGAAAGAAAAATCTTGGGTTTAGATAAGGACAATTGAAGAGGTAATGTAAAATCAAATCAACTCAAGTAATTAATTCAAGCCGTACCAAAGCCAGACCAAGGATGTTCAGCCATCTCCACAAAAGCAGGGGTCCCTCACACGTAGCAGTGACTTAGAAAGACATACACTATCATTCCAAACCTCCCCTTGTCCTCCTCCTCCCCACTTTCTGGCTGGGCATGGCACCACTGCCATGGAACACCCCTTCAGTAAGCTGGGCTCAGCAGTGCTCATCCCAACCCCTGGTGCACCCCCAGCCTCTTCACCAGCAAGGTGGGGTGAGAAGCAGAAAAGGCTTTGCACTGCTCAGCTGTGTCAAAAGCATCCCTCATCCCTGTGTAATCAACACTGTTTCCAGCAGAAATCAAAAATTCAGCACCATACTTGTCACTGAGAAGAAAATTACCTCTACCTCAGTCAAAACTAGCACATTACAGTCTTGTTACTGGATCCTTCTTCCACTGTGATTTGCTCCAGGGCTGTCACAGCACACTTCTGCTGATCTGCTGAATACTCCAACCACTTAAAAAAAAAAAAAGTAAAAACAAAGCCTCTGTGTCTGCTGTAATTGAATTAACCAGCTTTTTTGTTTACTACTTAATTTACTTCACACAAATGCCATTGGGAAATGTTGGGGAACCTTTGAGAATTCTGTTGCTTTTCTTTATATTCACACACTTGGTATGGGCTTCTAGCTCTCATAAAGATCATGGCCTCCCAAGAATATAGTGTATATGTAGTATATCCAGCAAGAAGGAAGCTTCTTCAAAAAACTGTCATTTACAAAAATAATAGCAGCTGCAGTTATACTAAGGATATGTTACAAGACCTGACCACATCTAAAATTAAGTCATGAGTTCATCACAATCAAGTTATAAATAAGTTATTGGGAAAATATTGCACATGGTCACGGATACAGTACAGGCAAAGAGAACAAATTGCTCATTCTAAAGCAGCTAGTCATTGCTACTCCATTTTATTAGCCTTCAACATGATTCAGGACACAGCCATGTTAGGAATCATGCAGGCACAACCAGATAAATTCACCAGGGAGTAGCAACTCCTGTAGCTGTTAACAGGGACTTGTCAGTAGTTGTGGGGAAGATGTCATTCAGTTTTGACTAGAAAAATGCCATAATTGTCATAATAGCTAGTTTAGATTTACTTACATACTGCATAAATCACTTTATATGAACACATGTAACCACTACCACCTGTGAAGACAGGCTGCACACTTACCAAATCAAGACAACTGTGGCAAATATCCACTTCAACTTCTAATTTAAAGGCTACCAGGGGCAAATAAATGAGGGACCAGGCTCATGATCTCTAGTAATACACTCTTTATTCAGTAATACTACAGTTCCCCCTTTGTCATACTAAGCCTTCAGTCAGTTCTCCTTTCAATTCCATTTTCAAAATACTCAAATCCATAGAAATCATCTGTGAAGAATAGCTCTTAGGTTAAAGTTGACAAGAAGTCCTGGAAGAAAATAATTCCTTGATATAGCTTAAGAGAAAATGAGCATGAATATGTATAGCATAAATATAGCTCTTCACAGGTCCATAAGGAAAAGAAGTTATGTTTCCCAAAAAAAAAAAAAAGACACAGCAATCCAAAAATCTCTTCACATGCCTTTCCTGGGGATCAATTCAGTACCTAGTAGTTAGTCCAGAAATGTCTTCATTCCCTGTTTTAAAATATTAATTCCTCTATCCTTTCAAAACCAGCAGAAAATACCAGGAAGAGGTTTAGTCACTTTTAAGCTATTTCAAATGTAGAATGTAAGTGCTGCCTCATACAACCTAGCGCTTAAATTTGTATGATATTCAAACACTATTATAACCAAAAAAGTGAAAATAGAAGAGACACATTTTTTTCCCCCACACTTCTTGTTTAATGTCTACAAAATTTGTTTATTTATTGCAGGACAAAAGACATATATGGAAGTTTTAGTTGTACATTGACAGGGACAAGAACTAGCTTGCCAACTGCTTCTTCTCATGATTATAAGCATATTAAAAATTTAATTCCAATATTAATTAGTTCTCCAATTACTTTCTTTCATAATGATTTGCTCTTAAGATACACACATTAAGATACCCGGATATTGTGTTTTGTTAATTTTTAAAAAGTAAAACTCTGACTGTGCTGGACTATAGTGAGGCAGCAGGTCCCAGCTGAAAAAATACAAGTCAAAAATATGCATTTCACTGTAAATAAGAGTATAAGTACTTCTTGCCAGTTTATTTATAATGTACTAGAAGTGATAAGTGATTGCTTTTCATGAAGAGGAACTGAAATGCTAATTAGCATATTTTAAATAAGTGTTTCAGTTTATACAAGTGTTTACTTGCAACAAAAAAGGATTAATATAACTCTCTTTTTCTACAGCTGCATTTAAATTTACCACTTTATTGTCTTTATACAGAACTTGTTTCTTCTTGGAAAGCCAGTGTAGTGGTGTATGCAATAATGCTTCTAGATTCCTAACTCTTGAAAAAAAATAAGTCAGTGAAATCATGAATTATGCAATAGAGCTTAAACCATTTCTTCCTACTCATCGCCAGAATTAAAATTCCCATTTTATGTGCTTTCTTGTCCAATAAATTGGATTGACAATTCCACATGAGTGACCCCTTGACTGATATCCAGCTAAATAGTGTCCCTGTCCAAATGTGCTGCTTTCTAAAGAACGTAGAGCACTAGTTTCTAATTTCTTTTCATTTCCTTCCTCCTCCTCAGCTCAGTAGGTCACTACATTAACCCCACCTTTGATCTGCAAACAAGCCATGTTCAAGACACACATCATTTTCCAGATGCAGACAAAAAGATACAGGCATACCCCAAATTAATAATCTGTAGCCAGTATGGCAGGTAGCTTTCAACTAGCTATCACAAACAGAGCTCAGCATGGCTTCCAGACCCAGTTAAGTTTGGCTTGAACCAAAACTCCCACCACCAAGGAGCTGAAAAGTGCAACCCCATTGCAGTGCCAGCCAGCACCATAAATCCAGGTACTTCCAATGCAATCCATAAAAAGTCAGGGAGGACTACTACTTCAGATCCAGTTTGGATTAACAAAATTAAGTTATAAGGCTCTAAAACCTCTCAAATCCTACCTACAGGGATCTCACATTTATTTGGAGGCCCTGGCAGTACTGTGCATATGAGAGCTGTTCTGTCAAGTCTGTAGCTCTGTCCAATTCATTTCCACAGAGATGCCAGTTTACAACTGACAAACCATACATGCTTTGGTACTCATCTGTCTTTGGTCTTAATCTTTAAAGGAAATCAAATATTGTAGCCCTTCAGCTCAAAAGCAGTCTCATTTAATCTCATAGGTTTCCCTACAGACAGGAATATCCTTTTTAATTTTCTAGTGGCTACAGAGCACTAAAGAAAATAACCCACCTGCACATCTTTCAGGCAGCAGTGTCAGCCACTGAGGCAGCATTTTATGCATGGCTTTAAGGCTCAGATTTCACCCTCCCTATAGGGAGAATTAGTGAACTAGCATGAAGCTGATTATTTCATTCTTAATGCATCCTTGACTAAAATCATCATATTTCCCATGAGGCAATAAAACTAAGCCAATATGCTTAAATTTTTTCTCTCAATACACATTACAAGGCCTTAGGAAAGGTAACCTTTAGAACACAAGCAATTTCAATTTGACAAAGACCACCTGTCTCAGAAAATTCAGGTCCTTTCAGGTTCAGGGAAGTCAGCAGAAAGGTAAATATCTAATTCTCTGCTCACCCTCCTTCCTCAGATACTAGGCTGAGAACTGGAGGATTCAACTTTGGTAGTTCCAGTTCTCGGAGGATTTCCATGGACTACTCCTTTGAAACATAGAACATTTAATTAAGTTGGAAGGCAAACCAGTTAGAACCATCAGGAAAGAGGGCTCACCAACAGATCTGTATAAAGAACTCACAATTCCATTTTCTCTTACCAATGACGGATAACCAGATTTTTATTATCAACTCTGGACTTGCTGCACAGGACATGGCATACTGAGCAACAGCAAGGACAAAAGTGCTTACATTTTGAAGCATTTGTAAAATCTGAAGAAATAAAGTACAGGGTTCACACAGAAAAACAAAAGACACAAAGTTGAAGACCAGCTGAAATGCACATTACATCCATGAAAATTTATTTCAATGGTTTACCATAAAATTTTTAAGTTAAAATCCACTAGTAACTACAGATTATTGCTGTTTGAGTCCACTGCATGCAACATATTTATTTCACTCTTAAGTTAAATCTCAGTGCTCACATTTGCAGTAAAAATCCACTTAGGCAAACAGAAACTCTGTTTTATCAGCTAGAATTTTAAGAACACATACCAAACTTAAAAAATTGGGAAATTTCCACCATTGAACTTGGCACAACATGAAAAGAACAAAGTCAAAATTTGAATTGCTAGAAATGTGAGCACACCTACTTTATTCCAGCTCACACAAAATCATTTATTTTTGTAGGAGCAGCTTCACCCTCAGCTAATTTACTGTTTAGCAAACAAGGTAGCATATTGAAACCAGCACAATTATACCCATCAACACTTACTCAAGATTTATATGCACATTTATATCAAGACTAATACAGCCCTTAAAGTTTCATGACTAGCTGCTTGTGATGAGGATCTATTTTCTCTCTAGCTACACCACAATTCATGGGCTGCCATCTGGTCCTCTTAAAGCAGCCTTACAGAGACAGAAATATAACAAACTTTCATAGTTCATCTTCACAGTAAGAATAAAAGTAAAAACTGCTTATTCTACTCCTGTAGCTATTTATAAAACTACTTATCCCAACATGCACATTACTTATCATTTGTATGATACACAACAGTCTTTATGCTGAAATAAGATTTTATTCTGTATTAGGTGACTGCATCTTGTGCAGAATGCTTGCTGGCTACCAAAAATTGTTTGCTATTCTGCTTTGAATACCTGACTCAGTAACTGACATCAGGAGCATCAGTTTGACATGAATATGTAGATATGGGAAAATCTGTGTTCAAAAAAAAACAGACTATGATGAAAAGTCAAGTTTGACAGCTGGAAAGAAGCCTTAAGGCTCCTCTTCAAATCAAGTTTGAGTTTTATTCAAAGGTCAGTGTCACTGTGACCTATTTCAGTTTTCTTCACTAGAAGGATTCAAGAATGTTTTGAAATACAATTGGTCCAGGCATTTGGAGAAAACTTAAAAGTTGGTTAAAACTTATCACTGCATGACCAGCACAATGCCTGCTCAGCATGCCAGTTCTTGTGACTTAAGGGGCTTCTTTATATCATACATTTTTGCATTAAAATTTAGAAAAAGTTTGAGTTTTAGAATGTTGCAAAAATGCCTCTATCAAAGTGGTCAGTATAATGAATACTGCCTCAAATATAATATGCATCTTTTTCACCTAGCATTACTTCAAGCAACTTGATTTCTTTTGTGTTTCAGAAAAGTCAGTGATTTTCGTGCAGCTGGTGAATGCCAGCCAATGGTAATTAGAGCACTTCCATGAGAGAGACCAAAATGATACCTCCCAGTGATTTTTCCTTCCAGATTTCCTCCAGCATCCTCTAAAGATGACATATCCTGTTTGTTAAGTCTGATGTGACTACTGCATCAACCAGCATTGAAGAAAAGATCCATAACTACCATCTAAAGGTCCTAAATAAGACAGTTCTTAAAAATGAGTTCTGAAGATATAGAAGACACTTCTGCTCAAATTCCTGTCAGTTTAAGACCTACACAAACTGACTATATGAAGCTCATTCCTATTTCATCTTTCAGGTTATTGCAGCTTCCAATTTAGATCTTGGGGTCCTGCCTAATTATAGTTGAATCCTCTACATCTTTTTATGGGAGTTACTAGCTGCATTAAAAGTATACTAGAGTCATAGCCTTCCTTGAAATATTTTACATTAAAGACCAGAAAAGGTTTAAAGATACAGCAAGCATGCATGAAGTATCCGACTTCCCCAAAAAAGTTTGGTCTAACATTTTCTGCTTGCATGGACCCTGTTTGGGAAGGGATCTAGACCAGGCAGTGTTTCTAACCACTTCATGTCTTGCAAGCATGCTAAGTCACAGGAGTAGCTAGAGCAAGATACAAGTTAAAGGGTTCTCACTTCACCTGCTGCAAAAATAAACAAATCTTATTAAGATAGCAACCTATATTTTCCTATACCCTCACCCCTCCAAAAAATCCCAAAAACCACTTCTATGGCAGGTATCTCCTGGCAGACCTAACATTTTCTACTTTGTTCTGAAGTTTAAAAATCATGCAAGCAAGAGTTTAATGGGAAAAAAACCTTAGGTGTTTTAAGATCACATTATATACTACTACTTTTTGTATTAATTACCTCCCAAAAGTATACCATTTCCCTGAAAATTCACAGGTAAAGTTCCTTTTTATCAATATTACTCCACATCCCAATTAAATACCTTAATATAAGAAAATAAATGTAATAATAATCATATTTCCTGATACACTAACTGCAGTTCCCCCCTTATTTAAAAAAAACATTGGTAATGCTTGTACCAAAGAAGTATTTCAACACTTTGCAACTTCAGGGCAAGAGATGCACAAATGGTAAAACAGACATTAGTTTTATGGGTAATTTAGCCAAACAAAATTTAATGTGAGGCAGCTTTAGCATAATCTAACCCTTATAGACAGGGTAACATCTAAACAATGGCATCTCTCCCCATTTCAGTGAGAAATTTTTTGTTCAGCACATCTACATACAGAACATTTGGAGAGAGTGCCTCTTTGCATCAGCACCTAGCTAATTTCAATGCAAATCACAGCATTAAACACCCCTTTACAGCAAGAGCATATGTCTGACACCTGAAAGAGAACCTAGTATTCTTCTTCCCCAGCACCTGTAGGCCACACAGAGCTATTTTGCAGCTATGGAAGAGGTATGGGAAAGGGCTGGGCATTCACAGACTACATAAGCAACTAGGAGTTGGTTTACTGGAGCTGGAAATTCTGCTTGCAACTCCCTAAATTCATAACTGCTACTATGCATATTAGTGTTTCCATCATACTCACATAGACAACTTTCAGATGATGTTAAGTCACCAATTCTCCTTCCATCAAGGGATGGTTTAAAGAGTTTTTACTGCACAGATTTTGAGCAACTCTTTCATCCAAGCTCACAGTTACCTCATGGGCAAGCACCTTCCACAAAAGCAGGTGCCAGTCTTCAAGAAGCTGCTGCAAAACTTAAACCACTATCTCTGCTCACCCACCCAGACCCAGACATAAGCTTCACTTGCCTGTATGGCTGACCAAGCAGGACAAGAACAGCACTCAGACTGGAAAGAGGTATATCCTGGCTGTCTCAGGGGAAAGCTAGACTTCAAAACAAAGTAAAACATGCTGAATTGAGAGAACAGTGAGTAAGAAGGACATAGTATTTTTATTTCCACAATCAAGTAAGGATAATTAGTCCATCAGCATAACTCATGCTGTTGGGAGAGTTGTGCATAGGATGCATAAGGTGTGCATATAGAGAAGGAGGAGATGGTTCAATACCTTACAATTTAAGCATATTTTCAACCATTAAAGAAAAGTATTTTGCACATTAGCAAAAAGCATCTCCACAGGAAAGCCTGTTCAAACTTGACTATACTGTTAATGCTCTAGCTGCTGTAAGTAAAAAAAAACTACCCACACAAAACAGAAACATTGCTCAGAATTTCACCCATTTGCATAGATTCTTTTTTATGAAGTAGAGCAATAACCTCTAAGCACAATCACCTGACAAAGGCATCAGATATTCATTCAGTTGAATGACTCTTCATCAATAGCAACTTTAAAAACCTTACAACATGAAAGCACTTCCTCAGCCTTTGCACATTCCCTTTTTAAGGCAGCCTATGTATGCTTGCAGAAGCATGGCATTGTGGAATGAGCTCATCCCAAGTGGAAAATCATAAAAATTTTACCCAGAAAACTTTTTATTAAGTTTTCTTTGTCCTCCTTCTTCTTTTATTACCATGGAAAACTCCTCATCACAAGCCAGTCGATCACAGCTCCCTTATACCAATAAGCTACAGCTACTTTTCTCACATAGCTATATACCTAATTACATTTCTTTCAAACTTCTCCTAATGGAGTCATGATTCCTTCTCAATTTATACAAACAGCTAGGAACATTCACAGATTATCTCTCCTGTGTTCAGAACTAAAAATCCAAATATGCTGAAGCATACTACAACACCACAAACATGACCACACCTATGAGATTCCTCTACTTTTATTTTTCTAACCCTACTTCCTAGAGCTTTTCTCAAACAGAAATCCAGAGCCCTTCCCTAGGAACTTTTGTCTGTCTCTCTTTCTTCCTCAGCTCCTGAAAAAGCAGATTCCTACTTACCCTTCTCTCCTTCAATGTCCAGGGAACAAGAAACTTGTAGCCCACTTATAGCATTCCTCAGCACAAAAAAACCATCAGCGTCAGGAAACCAATCCTCTCATTACCTTTCCTACTGCAAGAGAGGCAAAGAACATGAGGTAAACCAGAGGAAAACACATGAAGAGTAGTTGAGCTTTCCTCTCCTTAGTTTTAGGTGCAGGTGTCACCTGGCCTGCCCACTTTCACATTGGAGCTGGATGGACAACACATGCTCCATGGGGCAGCAAGGAGGGCTGGCTCTATTTGTCAATACATGCCATGAGTCTATAGCAACTTTAATGGGCTGTCATAGGTTAGAAAGAGCTGGAATGTCAATGACTTAGTTCTTTCTAATGAAACCCTGACCAGCTTCCATTTTTACTTAGAGAAAGCTAATGGCATTGCTTTAAAAAAATCTTTGTATTTAGTAACTATCTTCTATGAAGTAGCAGCTCAGAGGGGTTTTTTTTTAAGCTTCCCTCAAATGATCTATGAAAACTGTAGTTCTGTGCAATCTGGAAAATATTTTCTTAAATAAAATACTAACTCACAATCTTTTTGTAGGAAAAAAAAGTCTTCGTTATATCTTCTGGACTTAATAGAAACAGGATAGACAGTCTGTGACATTTTGATGTCTCAGGAATTGCTGAATATTCTTCTTTCACTGACTTAAACCCTTTGCATATTCTGAAAAGCCAAAGACTGGCTTAGAGTCTATGAATCTTATGATACCAGAAAGGAATTGACTGAATAAGTCTTAACTACCAAAACATGATGTGCTAGCACCAAGGAGAGTTAATCCCAACCAAGACTAATCTTCTAAAATGAATCACCTGAGCCAGCTTTAACTCTAGCTGGGCATGTATATTATAGCTTCAGCTGAATTATTACTTTGTAGTTCCTCCCTTTACCCAAAGCACTAAAAGGGTCACATTTTATTTAGTGCTCCTCTCAAAAAGAAAGAACGAAAAAAAAAGCTGAAACGGCAATAGAATAGCAGGCTTATGTTAAAAAAAATTAAAAAGCATGATGCAGTATCTCCTCCTGTCTCTGCCCCACTTTTTCTTTGCCACAGGGGGCCACATGA
>VWYI01030443.1:0-25009 GCA_013399455.1 Anthoscopus minutus | reverse complement strand
TTAAAGAATGCCACTAGGTCACAGGTACAGACGAAAGAAAATGTTAGAAAATATTTCTTCTGTCTCATGTTAGAGAGAAAAGTATATATGGCTGCATAAAGTCTTTGGTTGCCAATATCACTAGTGATGCTTTCACAACATGAATTTATTCAGTCAATTAGAAGTTGGAAAGAACTAGGATTCACTGAGAGTTATCTGCTGTTTGGCTGGAAAGAGCACAGCTGCTTTGATCTCAGATGATGGTGCCATGACTCTGCTTGGCAGAAATTCTCTTTTGCCCCATCCGTAGTTGATGGAAGCAAAATTCCCAATGGATCAGGGTAAAAGTCAAATGCTGTTGCACACATGTGAATTATACACTTCAAACACACAGGTATTTTATGAAAGGCTGTGTGAAAAGGCAGTATTTACACCTCTCTATATCATCCAGATCAATCAACAAATACTTTGCAAGCTCATTTAGTTAGATGAATAAAATAGAATTCAGAATGCCTTCAACATATTGATAAGCTGTTGACAATAAAAGTTGACAACAATAATAAAAAAATATTATTCTATTAAAATAATGATCATCTACATTCGGTAAACAGAATTCAATGAAAATTATTTTGTACAGAACAAGAATGAGAAAAATTATTCCAAATAGAATGGTGCAAAAATCTATTTTATATCAGATCCTCTAAAGAGAAATATGCATATTTTCATCTGTATAATTTCAGGAATATTATGCAAAAAAACAGTTCTAAGGAACTCACCATTTAAATGATTAATTTATAGCCACAATATAAATTAATTTCCTTTCAGAATGAAAACCTGTGACTGAAAAGAAAAATGAATGAGAAGATAAAAGTAATGAGTGATACTACTAACTGAATTCATTGTGAAAAGCTTAAATCGATCCTTATATAACACACATACATTAAAATCTAAGACCAAAAATAGTGCAGAAACTTGAAAAATAATTATTTTGTTTTAATTATTGCTCCAAAGTTGTTCACCCATCCTGCTCTGGGCAAGCCGCTATTTTCCTGCCAATGAAAGTGAGAGATAACAGCTACTATGTTTCAGTTTTATCTACCTCATAAAGATATTTTGGAATCATATGTCTAATACAGACACTTATGTTCAACCTTACAATTAAAACATCTTTTAAAAACCTGTTGAGTGTATGGCAGCAAAACTTTAAAGGCTCAGTCTTGCAGACCTTGCTGAATAATGCAGAGGCCACTGTAGCCTCTTTGAAGTCAGCATGACCACCTGAATGAGTTATAGCACTGGAACAACTCTGAAAGGCTAATTTTGCTGGCTATTCTTAGTTACATGAATCAAATAACAGTTTTGCCTGCAAGGTACTAAGAGTGACTCAGTCATTAGTGAAAAGAATTTCAATCGTTTTGTTCAAAGAAGTAGATAGTCAGCCTGCAGAACTGTGAACCATTATTAACAATTATTGTTCTCTCTCAGAAAGTACTCCCATCCTATTGCTACAAAACAAAATGGGACTAGTAGAAAAGCTAACAGATATCTGATAGTGTCTCATATATTTTTGGCTTTAAGGAAAGCTATTTCATCTTCTTTGCTGGTGAAGAGCATAAGATCTATTTTCAGTACAAAGATATAAAGTGTGGAGAAAGGGCAAGTATTAACTCCTATTGAATCACAGAGATTAAATTTTTTCAGCCTTGTTAGATAGCAATGACTTTGTCTTTCAGTAACATCAGTGAACCAATTCATTCTATAATAACAAAGCATTTTAAGCAAACATTTCATTGACCTCTTCAGATCAGAGAAATGGCCAGTGTTCAAAGCATGATATTTCTAAAAACACATATGTCCTTCTTAGGGTAGAAAACTCACATGTCATCCAAACCACTCAAAACAAGGATCTAAATACTCGTAAATGTTTGGGTACAAAGGGAAGTAGTTTGGGGAAGGGAATGTGTCAGATATCAGAAATACACAGCAGTAGATAGATTTCTTTCCTCCAACACAGAAACTAACAAGGTTTTGTAAAACTGTTCACAAGGGTAAGTATGGGAAGTTGCAAGGAGATTCAGAATTTTGTTATCCTGTTAGGATTTCCAAGAGGAAAATTCAACAGCTTTTTCCAGTTCAACAGAAAAAAAATTCTGTTCTCTGTGAGGAAGGACAGCAGTGTTACTGGGATAGAAAGTGGCACAGGTATTTTAGGCCTCTGAATAGTTATGTCTGCTATCAGAAGATACTTAAGAGCGAAAAAATTATTTTCCCAAATTCTAACAATGATGTTAATTTTGGATCAAGCAAAAAAGAATTCTCTGAGGAACACCTAGTGGATTTTTGTTGCTTGTAAAACTTTTCCAGCTAATGGATATCTAAACTTGCAGCAGAGACCTAAATTGGCACTCCCAGACAGAAGCAATTCCATCCAGTCTGATTAAGTGATCATGACAGTGTTAAGGAATTGTTAAAAACCAAACTCGTGAATAGAAGTGGAGTGTAAAAATATTTAATTTAAATACAATGGGGAAATAAAAATCAATACAGACAGATATTGAAGAATATACTGTCTTGTAGAAGGGATTGTTGAGAAGAAGAAATAAGGTAATAGCTGTATAGCTTAGAGAAGGCAAATCAGTAAGACCAGAACTCTTAGAGAAGCCACAAATGAAGGGTCCCTTATGATTATTCTTCCCTGTACATGTATATCTAAGCAGTAAAATCCTCATGCTAGGAATTAGCTGTAGGGCAAAAGAACCCAAAGGACAAGCATAGCTATATAATAAAATATATATTACATAAAGAAAAAAGAAAATATTATTTAATCTACTAGTTGCAATGCAAGAGAATGAAATACATGAGTCATATGCTGCTATTTGTAGTAACAAAATGAGGTACAATTTCTTCAACATATGAGAGAGAAAATAGCTAAGCATTATTCCAAATCTGAGAGTATAGATGTGGAAGCAAAAAATCACTGAAACAATCTGAATGTTCTTAAAATGCAGATGAGAAATATACTCTGGATGAATAAGAATGTTGTCTGCACTAAACACTGCAATAGACTCCTAAGATATCAAGTGGCAAGGTATCAAGTCCTTATTAATACATAAATTAAAGGAAATCAAATATGACAAAAATCATAGAATGCTAGTGAATATGATAGAGAAGACAGTGTTGTAGAATCCTGTTTAAAACAGAACGCCAAGAAGAATTGATTGAGGGAGAAAGTCTAAGACATAAATTTGCTGTCACACTAAGTAAAAGAAACACTAAAATATTCTTATTTTACCTATTTCATTAAGAAAGGGAAGGGACCACAGACCACATCTAGGTTCCAATAATATTTCTTATGGCAAAAATATGAAATGCAAGAAGAACAGAATATGAACAGAAGTTATCCATCAATGGCTTACTTTAGCTGAAGAGTAAGTGAAAGGATGTCAGCAAAGAACTATCAACAGGATGAAAATACCTTTAGCAAACAATGAAGAAAATTACTGTAAATAAGAGCCTTAAACAAGGGTTTCACAGCCAGTCAGTTTAGAAGTGAGGACAAATATCTGCTTGCAAACAAACACACCATGAGCCCAGCCCTGCTTCCCAAGCTCCCTGCACACACACTGCCCTAAGGTGCCATATGTTACTGAACAGAATATACTCAGCTACAGCCAGTAGGAACCATAAACCAGCTGGTTTAATCAGTTTCCTAGTGTCAATAGGGACACAACTGCACAGCTGTATAATGTGATGAATGAAAAACTCCAATTAGGAAGGAGTAAAATGATACAGCTCTGAGGTACCTGCCAGGTTTGCCAGCAGAATAAACTAATAAAAGAAATTTGCAGGTCTCTGCCCACTTTGGCATCTATTACATATGTCTCACAATAAATATTGCAAATGATCAGTTTACTATTGACTAACCATTTACTGTAAACCAGATCCCTCTCAGCACTCTTGCAATCTATTGTTAGTGTAATAAAGGCTTTTTTTCCCCTCTTTTAAGGTGAAATGCAAGACATTAATTATATGCCCTTTAAATTTAAGACAGTGGGAATATATGTACAGTTGGCAATAACCACTATTTACAGATAATGTCGTAGTATTGCATCTTGAATTATCCAAAGATATATGACTCTAGTTCCTAGGTCTCAGTCATTCTACTCTGTAACTACCCTTCTCTGTTTAATTTGATTTGCTAAATTTAATTTGATTAAATGACAAGTTCTGGTTTATTTAATTTTTCCTTTACCAAGAAAAAATAGTCAATCCCTTTTATAATTTCAATATATATTAATCTAGGGCTTTTTAATTTAAATATTTTTATTTTATTTTTAATTTGGTTCATCAATTTTCAGCTACAGAGCTCTCTAAGCTTTTGTTTCCTGGCATAAGACAATTTCAAATGTTCAGCTGGAGTTTGACAGAATTAATCAGTCAAACCAACCACATTCTTATACATATAAAATATTATCATAACATTTAGCCTTCCTGCAATGAGCAAATTTTGGCAAGGTATTTTATAACAGCACTGTAACCAAAGGTTTTGAACTCTTGTAGCCTGAAATATTGCATCAATCCCACTTAAGTCAAAATTTAATGCATATATTACACATAAAATGTACAATTACATATAAAAAATCCTTAAGCAAAATACAGTATCCCATTATCAAAGCAAAAGTATTCAATAGTCACTGAAGGAAAAAAAATCATCCCCACCTTGTAGAAATAAAGGAGTTGCAACTTTATTGCACCTTGTCCAGAGAAACAAACTCATTCAGTGCATTAACAGTGCCATCATATTTGAGGTATTTGAAGCTGGGGAGAATGCAGATATTTGCATGTACTATATTTAACTTCTTTGAAGTGGTTTCACAGGGGACACATCTGTAGGCATAAATAATAGCTCACCTGAGAGCCTGAAATAAGGTAGTTAATAATCAATATTCTCTAAGAATTTTTTTTTATCACTATCATTTGAATTAGCTTTGAGAAATCCCTTGAATCAGCTCCTACATTCAGGGAACACAAAATGCAGATGGGCACCAGGGATATGGTCAGTGGATACAAAACTGCAACAGACCTGAAAGCTTAGGTTTAAGGAATTATTTGAATGAGTTAGCTTTTAAACTAAGAAGTTTTGGTACTTTGGTTGTATTAACAAGGTTAAATACCCAAGTTTTCGCTCCATTCAAATATATTATATTAACCTAACACTGTGATACAGACCTTAAGATAAAATTAAATCAAAACAAAACAAAACAAGGGATGTTTTTATAATTAAGGATCTGTTTTGAAGTGCAGTAAGACAAAGGGGAAAGAAAGTGTGGAACAATGTTACACCCATGGTCCATGCAAAATAAGACAATGGAGACCAAAGTATTTCTCTGGGAAAAGAAAATAAATTTTGAGTAACCACTTCTGTGATTTAGAACACAAGGTCCTGTTAAGCATCTCAGGAACCCAATTGTGTTTAAAAACATTGTCTTGATTTTTGGTGACCTTCTTTGTTGACAAGCCTGGCTCCTTGGGGTTGCTTGGGTGTTAAAAGCTTCTTGCTTCCTAAAATCTTAAAAGCAGGATATTAATTTTTAATTTAGAGGTGTGATTATTGTCTGTGATACCATGCAGCTGCAGTTCCCTTAGACAGTCAAAAAACACGCGAAGGAAAAACTGCAGCGAGATCCAATTCTCAGCATCCCTTATAGGCCATTTAATTTCTAGAAGGTTCTCCCTTCTGCCTGTCTGAAGAACAACCAGATCTGCTTAAAACTTTTAACATATTGGCTAGGAAAAAATAACATTTGATGGAGAGCTAACAAATCTTGTTGGAATATAATTTTTACCATAAAACTACTGTGGCATTTTTTTAAGCTGCAGCAGTGAGTTTCCACAGAAATCAGCCCAGGACACTGGACATTTGAAAACACCACACAGCACTAACAGTCACACACAAAGCAATCTCTTGTCAATGCAAAGCAGAGCTGATCTGCACTGACAAATAAGTCTGTCAGGAGCAGGAAGTGTCTGGCTTGTTGCATCATTTTGGGATTTGCCAGTGTTGGCAGGACTGATGACGTAACCTGCAAAGCCATCAGATCTAAATTTGGAAGTAAATAAAAAAAAATAAAGAGAATACCCAAAAGACTGCAGCAAAAATAGAGGAGAAAAGTACATACCTGAAGAAATAATCTTAGACAATGGCATTGTATACATAAAACTTCAGAGACCTTACCTGGAGTATTGTACTTGAATCTGGACACTTTGTTAAAGAAGGCAGACGAAATATCTGGAAACTGTACAGGATAAAAGGCTGATTAATTATTTTGGAAGTTATAAATACTACTTGAAAAGAGGCTAGAAAAATCAGATTTATTGTCATTACAAAGAATTAAGATAAAATGATTAAACTGTATAATATTTTGAAGGACATAGAGACAGTTTTTATCATCAGCTACAGGAAAAGCAAAATTCCCTCAAAATGAAAATGGAAACTGAAAGGATCACATGAGCATTGAGAGAAATCAAGAGACAAGTGCACTTTGAAAGCAAAAGCAGTCTTTAGAATGGACTAGAAACTACATTAGTAGAAGAAAAGATTTCTGTAGCAACTGGTATGTGGGGAGGAAAGAAGGAAAGAAACTTATACTCCTGTCCCCAAAGGCAGAAACTTGAGTGAGCTAGGAATCTCAATTACACTCTCAGCCCTTGAGATGCTCCCTCAGATCAGTATTGAAGAGATAAAACATTCTGCTTCAGAGAAATGGGCAAAAGTTGTCTCTTTGTGACCTGAGTCAAGAGAAAAGTCACTGCCTTTGTGGTTTACAGTAAAAAAAAATTCTGTTCAAAAGAGGTATGAGGCTTTACTAAGATATTTTAGTTCAAAATCTCACTCCTTTCTAATTTTACTTTAATTTTCACATCCTTGCTGAAAATATACAAGCAGACAGCAGTAGTGATGATTAAGGTTGCCCATTGGGAACAGGCCTGAGCATTAAATAATTCCACACAGGCCCTCAAAGAACTCACAAACAGCAATAACTTTTGGTCATTGCTTTCCCAAGTGATTATCCAAGTGACTATTAGGAAGTGAAAAACTTCATAGACATTTCCTTTCCTTAAGTTTTCCAATTTATTGATTTGACTCTTTACAGAAAGAGCAAGTTATTCCTTAAATGTGGATTGAAATAGTATGAAGGGATGGGAAAATGTCTGTGGCACAAGTCCTCGGTTGTCAAATGTCAGAGGCTTCACCTCAGCCATTCAGAACATTCTCAGGGCTGAAGGGCTGCAGCCTGCACACAATTCCCTCTGTGCATGCAGCTGCGTGGTGTGGATGGAGCTGAGCATGCAGGGTGGTGCACTGGCACTTTATCACGTGCCTGACCTCCTCACCCAAAACTCAAAATGTAGAAGGGAAAATTTACTTATGAAACAGAATTAATGATATGAGAAGCCAGAGATATGTGACCTCCTCAGAGTGGTCAGAACTGCAGATGCATTACTTTAAAAATTAGAAGGTTAAGCAATGGCCAGTCCTCCTATTCTGCCCCATTCATCTGTTTCCCCATCTTCCTTATCCAATTCCTGTATTATACATACACAGGTATTTTATTTTGAGCTGTGCTGAAGAATGAAGTAAACTAACCCAAAGAAATAATTAATTAAATTATTTTGGGTTGTATTTCAACAACCTTCCATAGAGAAACAAATATCTGTGCAAGCACAATGAAGAGGGAGGAGTCACAGAACATCTGGGGAGAAATAAAAGGCAAATTACTCTTAATTTTTGGGCTCTGGATTTTTGATTGGCTTCTAAAATTTTTGCAAAACAGTTTCAAATTTACACGTCCTTAGACACATCATACCTTATTAGAGAAAATAATTATTTTTTTTACTTTCAAATTATTTCAGTCATTGTGTGGGTCCTCAGCTCAGATTATTATCTAAAGGTTAGTGCTTCACATACATGTGAGAAGACAGACATATTTTAGGAATTTATATAAATCTATCCCAATCTCTATTCTATAATCTATATCTATAGATTATCTCTATCTTTCTGTTGTGGTCAAGAATAAGGGTTAGATCTCAGCCACTCCAATAAAAAACATATTTTGAAACAGCTAAAATTTGAGTTAGATATTGTATGTCATGTAAATCCAAAGTAAAAGAAAATCTGGTTTTGTGGTGCACAAATTAATTCATGTAATTACTCTGTAATAGTGTAATTGCTATAAGGTAGAATATCAGCCACAAAAGCTAGTAATTGTGGAGTTAATAATTTCCTTTAAACACTATCCTAATTATACTACAAATAAAAGTACCATATAATACCAGTTTTAATTGATTATTGGTCTGTATGTCTAGCCCAAAAATGAAGGCCCCCTTTAAAAGCATAAATATAGGATCTTATAACAATGTGCATAATGTTTAATAGTTTAGCACATACATTTAAATAGCTAGAGCCAATCAAATGATTAATTATAATAAGACTATACACAAATTTAGCCTCTATGGTATCTGGAAGTTTTAACATTATTTCAATTGACTAACAAATACTTTCCATAAACAAATTTACAATAATTTCTCCCTTATAAATTATTGCCTGCAGTAGTTCAACTATTCAGTTGAGAAAATGACAATCAAGGTCTGATAGGAGAACTTATTTATGCAGTGCAATGTATACAATATCTGTTTTCTGACCTGTGCTCTTGTGGAGAGGCAACAGAAATGCTTTATAAATGCAATGAACAGGAGTCTGAACTGATGCTCAGTGACAGTATGAGAAGTTTCACTCAGGCACATAAAATAAGATAGACACATCTTTTAGGCCTAAACTCCATAACAACGTGGGGAGACCTACTTTTATTCCTGGTCATCTTAGTCCTTGACCAGCTGCAGCAGACCTTGTATCCTGGATGCTTTCAGCAGGCTTGCTTCAGCCAAACAGCATCTGCTTGTAAAGGAATGATTTATCTATTGTTTTCCTCTCTAGGTATTGTGCCCCACTTCTGCCACTGATGTTTTCTGCAGGGAAAACCAAATGTCACTGCTTTTCTCTTTTACATCTATCCACCAGCTGGACAATAAATGCATAATTCAGCCATTCCTGACCCGGTTAATGGGGCTGGGTTTTCCTCCACCCAAACACAACACTCACTAATAAAGAATTTGAAAAGGCTTTTCAGATGATGGGTTACTGGTAACTTGAACTCTGTCTCAAACATCCCATCCAACCGCTGTTTCTAAGTGCTGCTACTTACTGGGTACAATTAATTCTGAAATTTTCTGTTCCTTGTAATTCATGTTTATGGTTTGGAAAGCAGTCATAAGACACAGATCTGGATAAAAACTTAGCCAAATATCAGTATTTGGAAAAATAAAAATTTCCCCACAGAAAGAAAGAATCATAAGCAAATTCATAAGTAACAGCTTAAATGTAACCAAAGTGGTTAAAGATTTATATTAATATGCAATTATATAAATTTCCTCATATGATTCTATTTTAAATTTTATTAACAGCCATTTCAGAACCAGGGTTTTTCATTGGTAGACTTTTCACTAAAACTATTTGAAACAATTTTGTTGGGCTTTTTTTTAACTTCTTTATAAGTTACAGCTGTTGAAGGTCTATGCTGAAAATTGCAACTTCAAAGTAATTTGTTTTTGAGGATGACTAATATGGGTATAGATTTTGGGATCTGCTTCTTGAAACATGATTGTCAAATGCCAGAACTACACAGAATAAGAGAAGAAGGAAGAATTTTGGAACAGTAGTTTGGCATTCAGATGGCTTATATAAACTAAAAACAGAATGTGGAATAACATTAAATTTGTAGATGTGTTAGTCATTGCATCTCGATTTAATTACAATATTTTGAACTGCTACATGGGCACTGTCCAGAAGGGCTGAAAATCTGTCTGCCTAGCAGCTATATTACAGATTTAATTAAAACACGTTGAGAACTGCTTCAAATCAGCTGTGCAACCATTCCCTTGCTATTGATGGTGACAACCTTATGGAGGCCAAGCTGCAAATCCTCCTCACAGGCTGCAGTGCAGTTACCACTACTCTATTGATCAGCTTTGTCTCAGATGTTATGTGGCAAAAACATGGTAATCAGGATGACAGGCTTAAAAGATGTAAGCTATTCTCAGAGCTAGTGAAGAAAATGAAGCTAAATGCATTTAGTGTCACTAAGTACATTTTTTGAAAGAAAATACAGGCTTTTATATAAAGCAGAATGCCAGAGACAAAATGTGGCCAATCATAAAATCTCAGTGAAAGAGCTGAGTTTAAAGGGAAGTGCAGTAGCAAATAAATACTGAAAACAAGCATCCAGGAAAATTCAGCACTTGTAGAGACAGCAAGAACAATTGTGTATTCCTTCTGGTCTCTCTATGGCAGTAGCAGCCTTTTACACTTTTATTGAACAGTTGTTAATGATATCAGAAAAATGGAAGCATAGAAAAAAAGTACAAACCAAAAAGAAACGGTTACTAAACAATGTTGAGGCAATGAAAAATTTCTAAGAAATAGTACTTAGGGAAAAGTGTCACATTGAATTTCAGTTGAAGGGAGATGCAAAAATATTTTGACCTTAGAAAGATTTTAGTTTGGCTCTGTTATTCATAATTATTCTGTATTCATAAATATTCCCAAGGATGAACAGTTCAGAGGCAGAACTGCTCCCCTAGGCTAATATGCTGTCCTTGAGGTAGAATTACATCAGTATGGAAGAACTGAGTTAATAATAATGCCACACTAGGGAAAACACATACTTTGATGCCTGTATTTTTAACAATTGTTAGATTATTTGAGAAAGACCTAGCAGTTGCTGAAACAAAACATGTAACCGTTGGCGCAGGGACAATTAGCAAGTGTGCTGCAATTAATTTAGAAATTGTAGGAAGGGGTAACCCTAATTAACAGCTCTGGAGCAGGTGAGAGGAATTATTTGTGGAGCATTTGCAGAAATCAGCAATTAAATACAAACAAGTGAGTATAAAAACCAAAAAAAATTAGCAAAAAATGATGAAACAGGAGCTTAAATAGGGTGTAACTGGTTTGCAGAATACTGACTGGAAAAAGCTTTGATAGTTACTACAGCGAATTCCCCAAGGCCCTTAGAAAATTTTCTAACTGAGAAAAAGAATGAATATAGAGGCTACTAATGCTCATCTGCTATTAAAAAAAAAAAGAGTTTAAATGAGAGTGCTGTAATTTCCTAACTCTTATGCAGTAAAATATTGTGATAAGCCCAGCCTTTGAAGAAAGGAAATTCCATGAATCCAGTGGGCCCAGTGAAAATAGTGTGTAGTGATAAAATCACAATAGGCACAGAATTTATAATTTAAGGTTGAAAAGCAGCCAGCACTCCAGACCAAAGGTACTGTAACCTACATGTAAAGTCATATTAACATAAAGTCTAGTAATATTAACTCTTTACTTATTTGTGAGAGTGTTATCTTCTTCATTCACTTCACTATTACCTTCCTATTATTATCTTCCACTATTATCTTCCACTATTATCTCTGACATCTTTAGTTATAGGCTTGCCAAGCTTGTCAAGAGAGCTTTAAAATAGTGGCCAGGGGAGAGAAAACTCAACCCATCCTGCTCCTACCAGTCTAATGCCAGTGCCAGAGCCTGGAATGGTATGGCAGGTATGCAGGAGAGCACCTGAAGAGCAGCACAAAGGAATTCCAGCCATCCAGCCAGTAAGTCACCTTTGCTAGGGGCAAACCTAAATGCTTCTGTGCAAATGAACACAGCCTGGGGAATCAACAGGAGGAATTAGAGACCTGTGCTCACCTGCAGGCCGTGATATTATTGGCCTCCCAGATGTGGTGAGGTGGCTGCTATAAATGGAATGTTAGAAGGGAAGGACAGGCAGGAGGGTTGCTGTATGTCAGCAGTGAGCTGGAGAGAATAGAGCTCCTCCAGGGCATGGATGAGAACCTGATAGAGAACTTCTGGGTCAGGATTAAAGGGAGGGCAGGGAATAGTGGTATTATACAATACCCTAAAAGAATAGGGTCTTTTACAGGCTGCCCAGCCAGGAAGATTGAGAAGATGAGGCCTCTATAGATGGAGCACCCTCATGATCACAAGTCCTTGTCCTCATGGAGGTCTTCAACCACCCCAGTATCTGTTGGAGACACAGCACAGCAGGGCACAGGCAATCCAGGAGGATCCTGGAATACACTGATAACATCTTCCTTCTGATACATTAGCAATGAGAAGAGATGCTGTGCTGGACCATGTTTTCAGTGATGACTCTGAAACCTGAGGACAGCTGCAGTGACCATGAAGTGGCGGAGACAGAAATCCTTAGGGCAGTGAGGACTGTGCACAGCAAGATTGCTACTCTGCTTCAGGATGAGCAGAATTTGGCCTCATTGGGGATCTTCTTGGTATATTAGTATCCAAATAAAAGAAGAAGAAGAGAAAAAAAAAATACTGCTCATTGAAGTTATGAATACCAAGAATTTCTTAGAGAAAGGAAGTCTATCAGGGCATATAGCAGTGTTTGCAGAAGTGAAAGCCTAGAGATTTCACTCAGTCTGATCTATATTGAACTTATACTTAAGCTCATAAAGCTTATATGCTGCTAGATCTATCTATAAAGATTAATGTTAATGGAAACTAAAGCTTAAGTTTTAAATTACTTTTTAATTAAATACTTGTCTTCTCAATATTATTCTACTTTCATTTAATTGTCACTATTTAGGGAAAGCATCAAAATCTCCAGGTCAAAGCATTTCCTTTCATTTAAGAGTTTGGACTGCTTTTAAAAACTTTATATTTTTGCTGATAATTTTGGTGCAGCTGTTCCNAACTTTATATTTTTTCTGATAATTTTGTTGCAGCTGTTCCTACTCAGTTTTCTTGACAACTCACAGTGCTGTTGCTCAGGCAGCCAAGGGATATCAAAGCTGTTTAAATTGTAGTATTTCACTTTCTTTTGAACCATAAGGAACCAGTCACAGTTGGAAATGGGAGACCTGACTTAAGAAACCAAAAAACACACCTGAAAATCAATGCCACAGTGATAAGTTACAGCTTCAGAAAATTGGTAAAGGCATTGCAAAATGATTGCCTAATCAGTAGTATGCCAAGCTTGAAAGAAAGCCATTACTCTGTTCTTTCTCTCCTCTGCTATAGTTTACAAAGCTCTGGTATCTTTCTCCTTTCTGAACAACCACATGGCTACAGGAATCATTATGAATATCACAGCAGGATTAACTCACTTAAAATGCCTGCAGCAATTGAGACATTCACACTTAGAAGACTCATAAGACTTCTAAGCACTCTTGAATGTGTAATGGAGCAACAAGGTCAGCAGCACAAAAATCATTCCCATTTTTTACCACTGTCTGTGTGAGGTTCCATATTTATATGATTTTATATAAGAGTGCTTGTGTAAAATATGATTGAAAAGATACATTACAAAAGATACATTACTTAATTGATCTTAAATCAGCCATAACTGAGCATGATGTAGGGACATTTGCACTGATGTAAAGCAAATGAAGATAGATATTAGGAGAGTCAATGTAAGCGTGGATTGGACTTAAGACATGTATTTATTTTTCCAGGTTTATGTTTATTTTTAGATTATTTTTCAACTATTCTTTGATTGAAGGAAGTTCTCCACCTTTGAGTACATATACATGTTCTCTTGTTCTTTCACACCTAGCCTTAGATAATACATTTTAAATTTCAAGGCTATAAGGCCTGGATTTATTCCCATATAAGCCAGCGTCTCACAACAGGGAGAAAAAAAAGAAAACAAAAACCAAAAAACCCCATTACAACTACAATAGAGGAGAACAGACTATTTCAGCTGTAAGAGACTCGAGGAACATGCAGCCCAACTGCCTGACCACTTGTGGGGCTGACCAAAAGTTAAAGCATGTTATTAAGGTCATTATATAATTGTCTCTTGACAGGCTCAGGGCACTGACCACCTCTACAGGAAGCCTGTTCCAGTGTTTAACCAACCTCTTTGCACAGAAAAGCTTCCTAATGTCCAGTCTAAACACTCCCTGATGCAGCTTTGAACCATTCCCACCTGTCCTATCACAGGATACCAGGGGTAAATGCCCCGCACCTCCCTCTCCAATTCCCCTCTGCAGAAAGCAATCAGGTCACCTCTCAGCCTCCTCTTCAGACTAGGCAGAGTCCTCAGTCACTTCTCATAACACATCCTTTCTAATTCTTTCACCAGCTTTCCTACCCTATTCTGTGGCAAGAGGTACTCACCTGAGTACCTTAACACCCTTCTTAAATTGTGGGGTCCAGAATGTCACACAGCATTCAAGGTGAAGCTTCATTAGGACTGAATACATCAGGAAAATCATATCTGTTAATAAGCTGATGATGATGTTTGGTGCATTCCAGGATGTGATTTGCCCTCTCAGCTGCCAAGGACACACTTTTCATTCATACTGAGCCTGTTGTTGAGCAGCACCTCCAGATCTTTTTCTGCAAGGCTGCTCTCCAGCCATTCCTTTCCCAGCTTATACTTGTTTCCAGCATTATTGTTTTCCAGATGCAGGATTTGGCGTGTTCTTTGTTGTGTATCTTGAATATCTTCCTATAAAATTTAAATGTTTGAGCTTTCTGGTTGGAAAAAACTTTATTTTATTTCAAATATTTTCATAGTATAATATAGTGGTGTTTAGTTACTGTATTAAGCCACCTATATCAGCCATTATCACCAAGGTGTGTGAGGAAGAAGTTCCTAACACCTATAAGTGTAGGATACACTGTAGTCATCCTTGACACTAATACATCTTGCTGACATACAAGTCACAGACAAGAATATATTCACAATCTGGTTAGATTTGTCCCATTGCAAGGAATAAGGGAGTAAAGCAGGATTTTTTAAAAATAGCAATGATAATGCAAATTATTATTCACTTTTGGTACATAGTTAACACAACAAAACAAGCAAAACCTTGAAATCCAAAAGCCTCATGTAGCAGTACTCACAGGAGGACCCCAAAGTGATTAAGATTTCTTCAAAACTTGAACCAAGTTATAAAATGTACCCTTGGGTATGGAAGAAGCAATTTCCCAGGCTAAATATCAAGATTGAAAATGTGAGATTTATCACTGATCTCTCTCTAAAAGCTGTACTCTTGAACACTGCCATCCAATCACATAAAAGTGTGGATTACACTGTCAATTTGACTACTGCATGTTCAATACATCTGTAAAGATAGTAATCTCTGTGACAGCAGAGCTGAGGAACCCTTAGAGGATTTTAAGATGAAACAATGCAAAGATGATTACAGAAAGCTGTCTGTGGTAAAGAAACTCAGAAGGAGATTTATGTTATAAATTTATATGTCTACCTAATTGCAAAAGACATTCAGGAACAAATCTCTTCTGGGGGAAAAAAATTACTTTAGCACAAGTTTGACTTTGCTGTCAATACTGCTGGTAGACACTTCTGTCCAGAAAAACTGTAAACAATTGTTTCTTAGATAGATCCTATGTATCATTGAATCACAGAATGGCTTGGATTAGAAGGGACCCTAAAGATCAACTAGTTCCAAAACCCCCTTCCATGGGCAGGGACACATTTCAGTAGCACAGGATGCTCAAAGCCTCATCCAAGCTAGCCTTGAACACTTTTTTGTACTCCTATTTTTTAGTAGATGATCAAGTAATTAGAGTTTTATATAGCATTATTTGTGTCATCAGTAAATCCCAGGGTAAAACTGTGCTGCATTATCTTTTAAAAGATATTGTTGCAAAACATGCAAAAAACCACAATGAAAATCAATTAAGTAGTAAGACTAAAAGTAAACATGAATTTGTTATCCCAAACCACATAACACATAGGAGTAAATAGATCATTTGACAAATCTCATCACAGATAATTTAAGGTAGAAAACAAAGTATTTGAAAGTATGTTAAGAACTTATGCAACCACTGATCAGTGTATAATCTTGGTACAGAGCAGAAGATATTTTAAAACTTCATAATTAAATCATTCATCAATGTAGAAAAGGTAATGAATAAGAGAAGCATGGATTTGAATATTCTTTGTTATTTTGCATGATAAAATTGTGAGAGATCTGCAAATTCATCAACTCAACTATTTATTCTCTGTCTGACTGTTTCAAAATAGAAGGTGAAGCTTATCAAAAAGAACACTAAGTCTTAACTCAGAAAATTATTTCAGGCTTACAAGGTGACACAATAAAGACTGACAGAAACCTCCAGGCATTACTTCATGAAATGCTTTTCTTTAACCAAGTTTTTGTAAAAAGTTAAAAATAAAAACACTAGAATGGAAATTGCCCTTTAGACAAATGGTGTAGTACACGTATTTCCCAGGGCAAGATTTGCTGGATGATGCATACGTTATACAGAAACTCCCCAGCACCTTTGAAACCAGTGTCTATTTTAGTCCTCTAGCATGGGTTGAAATGCTGCTAACCTTGTAAAATGGCCTTACATGAAGGCAAAAAACAAATGTCTAAGAAAAGCACGAGGCACATTGAACATCAGTGTGAGCATCAGGAACACATTGGCCACGAAGATAAATATAAAGTATTATAAAGTCTTTGCCCTGTTATGCAACACACTGTATTTGAAAACTATATTGAAAAAATGTTAACATTATTACATAGCCTATATACTAACATTTCTTTAGACATTTATAAATTAACAGAATACACTACCTTAATTGTGCAGAATTTTCAGCATATTCTCCCATCATATTTCTAGTTAAAATGAATAAACATGTATTGTTATAGTAATTTCATGGAAAGGATACCAGGGATGCCATTCTGAGAGATAATATTATGTCATCAGTGAAATATCAGTCTTCTAGGAAGAATAACATAAACATAATAGTCTCTTAGTAAAACATGGGGTGCCCATCCCAGGGTAAACAATGGCTTTGATTCCCTGAAGAGTGGACCCCACCCCTCTGCCTTGGGGGAAGCGTGTTCTAAGCCTGGGAATGGTAAAGCTCCACCCTTCCCCTGTAAATCCCACTACTCTGCCCCTGTCTGGGGTTCTCTGTCTATGGGTTAAGCTGAGTGTTCCTGTACTGGTGATGCCCCAATAAATGGATCTTTAAACTTAAATATGCAGAGACCCATCTCATTGTGTCTCCTGCAGTCACCAGACCTCCCTGGACCCTATCCTGATGCCACAGAATGCAACAGTAAAACAGCAGAAATCTTTCCAGAGGAAAAGTAAGAATTACAAAGAAACTCATGTCTCTAAAAAGTTGTTCTGTTAGAAAAAAGTCGATTTGATGTTTACATGGATTTGCTCGGAATGCAAAACCAATTTGCTACTGAAGGAGATTTATGTTTCAGTATTAATAAACTGGTTGTTTGTCTCCAGCACAAGAAAGCAAGAAGATAAAACACTGGGATTTTTCTTTCTTTCCTTTTTTTTTTTAAGCATCCCTTTAAACACTCTAATGTTATGTATATGTTATAAATACCATGCATTCCACTTTTCCACTGCTGCAAGAACTGTCTCCTATCTAGTAACTGACCTGCTAAAAGTGGCAAAACCCCTGAGTATCAGAGAGGCTTTTGCACTCTTCTGTCACTCACAGTTTAAACTTCCAAGAATTTATTATTGTTATTTTTTTATAGATTTACTTCTATAACGTGATTCAGAGATATAAACAATGGCTTTTGCCTTATTAGGAATAAATATTTTTAATTATATATTTCTCTGGAAATCATTACTTTTGATGAGAAGTTGATGACAAATGGTGTTATGGTTAAACTTGAGTCCTGGTTGAAAATGAGAAATTTACTGCCCTAAGCACTAATAAAGTATGATAATAAAAATAAAAAAGCCCTTCAGTTAGTTCATCAGATTCATTTACTAAAACTTGTGACATGATGACCAAATCACTCGGGTTATGTTGACGTCATAGATTTTTCAAGATCATGCACCAGCCAAGAATTTAACAGTTTCATTTGAATTCCCCTAGTACTTAAATTCTGTTTTTTCAAATTCCCAGAAGCATTTCAGTCCTCTTTATGGGCTGGCTTCTCAACAGATTCCTCACATTAATGACTTTTCTAGATCCATAAATCACAAATTTTCAATGGGATCCTCATGGGTGATATCACACTGAACTCTGCGTGTCAAAGCAAGATTTACCTAAACCCCTGTGGCACGAGTGACTGAAAGAGCAGTTGCTGCACCATTAAATACAGGTTGGAACCAGGAGCTGGAAGACTAAGATGACTGAGGTTTCCTCCCAGCCGTGTCTGAGACCTTTTAATCTGCTCCTCACACCCTCCCAAAGTGCCCTAAATCCTAGTTTATAGACTTAGAGGAAAAGTAGAGACAGATATCACTGCACTACTTCTAGTGAAGCTGTTTCCTTCTGATTAGAAAAATGAATAGATCAAGGTAATGGGAGAACGTGTTTCTCAAGTGTATTGATGAGACCATTGTTGTGGTTTAGGAATGGTACTCCCCAGTTCAGTGCCTCCATCGAGTGTGCCAAACCACACTCTGATCTCACTCAATCTCTCTTCCCTTTCCCCTTCTTGCTGTGGCAAGATTTGGGAGCACAAGAGGCAAAGATCAAGGGTTGAGACAAGAACAATTTACTGGAAACAATGAAATTAGAAAACAACCAGTGACAGAGACAATATTAATAACTAAAGGAGAGAATTATTCACATGCAAAAATGCTCACTGCAGAGCCTGCAACAATAAACAAATGTCTCTCTCCCAAACACTTTTTCTTGACTGAAAGGAGCTCCTGGTCCTAGGAAGGGAGAGTCCACACCCTTTCCTCCACACCCATTAGTGACTGTGAGGAGGTACTGAAAAGCCATCAGGTCTGTCCATAGCCTCTCAGGGTACTGCATAAACTTAACCCTGTCCTGGTCAGAACCAAGACAATCACTTAATAGAAACAGAGAGATCTGAAGATCAGTTTCTTCTTCTCAGGCTGTTTGCACTTAGATATAGGAAATTAAGTAGTTTCTTGGAATAAATATTGAAAGACTAGAGGAAGGCAATAATCGTTGAATCCAGACTCCTTTTTGTGGACATGATTTTCTGAGCTTGAGAAAGTTTTTCAGCCTGTCAGTGGCTGATCTATTCCCAAAGGAAAGTCTTTTGGGAAACTTTTCTTTCAAGGATTGGTTTTTGTAACTAGATTTTGTTTCTCAAACCAGTGTCACACAGCTGTTCTGAATGTGTTTTTCTCTTGTTCCACCAATGGGACCAGAGAGGTGGTTCCTTTGGTGAATCATGTTAACCTGTATCAGAGCACCTTATAAAAAGGGTTGCAAAACGCCAAAGTAAAGGCTTCCTGCCTAATTTTGGGATCAAACCTCACTGTGGTGATTTTGAATCCACTCCCCTATTTTGTATCTACTAACGACATATTTTACTGTAGGAAGTGCCATTATATACTTTTTCTCGTATAACATAAAGATAATTACCAATGATAGAGTCATAGAATGGCCTGGGAAGGGGGAATGCTCTCACTAGACCAGACTGCTCAGAGTTCCCTGCAGCCTGATCTTGAAGGGATGGGTAATCCTCAGCTTCTCTGGGCAGCCTGTTCCACCACCTCATCACACTCGGTCAAGAATTTTTTCCTAATATCTAATCTAATCCTATTTTCTTTCAGTTTGAAGCTGTTCACCCTTGTCTTGTCACTATATGTTCTTGTAAATAGTCTCTCTCCATCTTCATTGTAGGCTGTCTTCAGGTACTGAAAGGCTGCAATTAGGTCACCCCAAAGCCTTGACTTCCCCAGGATGAACAAACACAGTTCCCTCAGTCTTTTCTTCATAGGAGGGGGGGTTCTTCCCTCTGATCATCTTGGACTCATCTGGACATGCTTCACCAAGTGCATGTCCTTCCTGAGCCGGGTACCCCAGAGCTGGACTCAGGACTCCAGGGGGGGTCTCACTGTCAGTCAAAATCTAACCAAGTTTGGACAGTATAGTCATTAAACTTTTAGGTTTCCTCTTGAAAGTCACTTCAAAAGAAAAAAGCAGTACCAGCTGGACTGTGTGTCTGTAGAAACAGAAGAGAAAGTTTGAATCAAAGTCACTTATTTCTTCTGATGGGATAATTCATCTGATACCACTGAGCAGATCAGAAAAAATCTCATACTCACACTGCTGGCAGGAATCTAATCAGACTGCAATAAAAAAGATCTGTGTGGCCATTGTAAATTTATGTGGTATATTCCCCTTTGATAAGATTTTGGACATTTCAGTCTCTGTGAATAATGAAGTTCAGGCAAAAAAAGTTTTACTAAAGCAAAGTCCGCTTAATCAGATATACATTGGTACAAATATTTGCTCCCCATGTGGTACTAAACCAAAATACATTAATACTTTGCACTGGCATTTCAAGCAGTGTTTATGTATACAAAAAATTTAGAAACAAAATATACCATCTTCAAATAAGTAAACACGAAAGAATATCCCTTTTATGCAATAGTATTTAAACATGTGGACCTTCCATTGGCATATAGATTTCTTGAGATGTCTCATGTCTTTTCATGTAATATTCCACTCTGTCTCCAGTCATTTATTCATCAATTAATACATCCTATGTGCATGATTCTGCCTAGTGAACTGGTGGGAACCAAACTATTACTTTTCTATTAATTTAAAACTAAAAGAAGCTTACCATCTGATTTGTCCTGTGAGTTGATAATGTTATATCCTTACATAGAAATTATTTAGGCATTTTATATGAGAGGTGTGGATATAAGACAGGTGGTTAATATTTAACTAATGCACGGGATATGGATTGAAGTACTTATTTGCCAATCTGATTGAGGAAAAATGGTATTTGTCAATCGAACAGGAATAGAAGTACACTTTTTGACAAGGAAGATAGCAGTAGTCACTCAGTAAAGAATATAAATTTTTGTGTTCTTGCACACTTTGCTTTCTAGTCTTCATTTATTTGGCAACCAATAGGGCTGTGCACAACATGCTCAGTTCTATAATTCTTTAGAAACCCCATATGAAGTTTCATTCCAGCTCCAAATGAGGCATTGATCATTTCAGCAGGAGGCAGATATGAGGAATACAGGTGTCTTGGCTAGCAATCTGCCCACTTGGAATGCTAAACTAAGATACCATTCTTAGTGAAACTTAATAGCAGTAGCAATTATTTCCAGAGGTAGGTTTTCCTCTGGGACTTGACAACCGCTTGCCTCTGTTTGCTAACTAGAAAGAGAACTTTGCCACACAGCATACAGAGTGACTGCTTTTACAGACCCCTACAATTAAGGGGAAAAGACAGATAATACTAATTATGTCTCATACTGACAAGAAATGTTTCAGAGAGCAAAGAAGTAATGACAGAGCATCAGCTGCATTCATGCAGCAGCCCTGAGGCTGATTCAAATATCAAAAATGGAGATTAATTGGACCAATTTTTTGCCTAAAAGTAATAAAGGTAAATGAGGAGCTATCAAAGCATTTCTCAGCACAGGATAATTTAACTACTTTTCACACACACTTTTACTGTTCTTTAGCACATGAACAAGATGTGGCAACTAACGTACAAGTTAAAAACTTTCATTTTGAAATAAGAATAATAAATTCTCTTATCCATGGTTTCTTCTCAGGATTTTTGATGAACAAGAAACATGTGGCAGAAAATTTCCTGTAAGATTTGACCTTGGACAGAAGAATCATTTGCACACAAAATACCTGTGAACTGAATCAGCAGAAAATGCTCTTGTGCACTTGAAACTGAAATTAGTATATTTGATACAAAAAGAACAAGGAATGCTAATGTCCCATAGTAAATTCTGATCACCATAAATTTCACATAAGAAGCTGAAAATAAGACTTCCAGTTCTTTAAGAAATGCTCTAATAAAGAATGTTTCCACTAAAAATCTGAACTGGTAACACAAGGGCTGAATAAGCAAATTTATTTAAATAACTTCAGATTAATCCTGGTATAACTTTAGGGGGAAAAGTTTACTATGTACACTGCCACTTAATATTTGCTCCACTTTTATGTTAAAGTAAAAGCATATATAAAATGGTTAATTTCGTTAATGCTCAAATAATTTAATTCATTTGTATACATTAAATTTGATAAGGACAGATATTACATAAAATTTCATTGCAATCCTTTTCACTTTAGAATTTAATACCTGAAAGCATAAAGAGAAACAATTAAATATTGTGCCCTTATATTTTTACCATTTTAGCACAAATACAAGTTTTTTATAAATTTATAATTAGAACACCCTAAGCACTGAGCCTGAATGATTCTGAAGAAACATAGCAGGTTCCCTATAACTGGTATTCCTTCAGAAACATGCCCTGACATGCAGTATATCTGCAGATAGCCATAAATACATATTGAAATACATAGTGAAAAATCATTGATACTACAGTTAAACCCAAATACTGCTTCAAAGTTATCCATTTGGCTGATAATTTGCCTCAGATGTATTCATAATCAGGACTGCATGAATAACTGCTGGTATAATGAACAAAAAAGGACCTGTGTAAGCCAAATTGACTGTTATCATCACTTCATGAACGTAGTTTTTATTTTTTTCTAATTATACTCTAGAGAAATAAGAATTAAGCATTATTGCCTCTGAGATATTGCATGGAAATGCTAATGAAATGGATCCTTGATGTATTTTAAATTTTTATTGAAGCACCTTAAAAAAACAACAACCACTTATTCTGAAAAGTTAAATAATTAAAATGTCAATCTGATAGCTATCTTCACTGAACATCAGACATTAACACTTCCTCAACATGAGAAGCAGCAGCTCACAAATCTCTTTGCAACTGAAATCACAGACATTCCTTCATCTTATGATCTCAAGGCTCTCATTTGCAAGAACAAGAGGTAGCAACTAAGAAGGGATGTCAGCATGTGTGTCTTTATTTCACCGTTGGGTGCTGGCTGTTTTTGGTAGATCCAAGATACCAGACCACTTTGATTAGGCACATCACCTCTTAGAAAACCCCACAGCAATTCATATATTTGTTTCTGCCTTGTCCAGCATAAGATCCCTTTGCTGAATTATTCAAATTATGAATAAAGACAGTGTCAATGACATTCCATAGTACGTCTCCAAACAGCAAAAATAGGCCTTTCTGAACTGAGACAGAAAACTGTTTTAAAATCTCACTGATGTGTCAATTATTCCTGTTACAGAAAAGATAATCTTGGTCTAAATTCTTCACTGATGGTAATAGTTGGGAGTATCAAAATGTCTTGTTTTCAAAATGTTTACTCAATGAATATAGTTTTTCATAAAATTAGAGTAGTTAGTGGCTTGGTTTTATTTTTTCTAGTATATTTTAAAATAAAAATTAACACAGTGGCAATCTGTCATTAATCTTTTATCCTGGTTAAGCTCCTCTGCTGAAGTAACAGACAATGGCTATACAATTTTATACTTCAAAATTTTATGCAGTGACATATGGCTAATGTATCATAGTCATATTTTAATTTATAAATAGTTTGTATATCTATTGTCTTATTGCACTGTGAGGGGATATATTTAATGTTATGTCTTTGCTGGCATTTACTTTCTAAATTAAAATCAAAGTATTCCACATCAGGCCTCTCCCACATGAAATGGAGAATTCGTTCTTCCAAAAATCAGCATAGACATTGCAAGAGATGTCAGTGCATAGAAAAGATAAAATTTTCTTAAAGTTCTCTTTGCTTTCCAATATCCAAAATTCACTTAATGAGGTTAGGCAATGCTACTTGTCAGGGTAAAAACGATCTATGTAATAATAATGATGAAGATGATAATGACAATAATATTTCCTCCAAATGCAGCTTTCTGTATAAAGTTTTATTGTACATTCTTCTGAAGATTTTGGGATTGGAAACTTGTGGCAGTGAACATTAGACATGAGAGTAAATTTAACTTTGTAAACATTCCTTCTTTTTAATTTTGTTATAAATATTTTCCCTTTCAGTGCACATCATAGCTAAGAGTCACAACTATTAAAATAATTTTATCTTATTTTTATATTTGGGTTTTTTTTTTATTTTCATTGTATGTCCTCAAGTGAAACAGAGCCTGGAAAAATCATCTTACAACCTTTAGTAGTTATGCCAGTGGTTTGAGAACAAACATTAACTCTCCATGTGAATAGCATAGTTATCTCTAGCAGGACAATGAAAGCCCTTACATATTCACATGTAGATATGTATTTTCAGGGGTGATGCCCAGCTAAAGGAAGATGCAAATAAACTGTGTGATACAAAATGGCTGGAGGTCACAACCCATGAGAACAGTTCACAAACCAGCTGATCCACTCCACGCATAAGCTCATTTTTTAAAAGCTTAAGGAACTTAGAAATGATATCTCTAATTCTTAGTTCAGAACAAGCAATATATATTCATGGAAAAGGTAAAAGGCAAGAATTTTCTTCCTAGGGCATTAATCTGTATAGGATGCTGTGCTGGTTATTACATTAAGGCAGAACATATCCTTTCAAACAGCCTGTTATACAGTGCATGCATAATGCCTGAGATTATAAACAGAGTCAAAGATTAAAGAATGTACTAACACAGTTTCATTATACTGAACACCAAAATATTAACAACAAAAATAAACATCTGGGGAAGAAAGAACGCCAAAGTTATAAAGCCCAAAGTAGCAAAAGCTAGACTTAGAGACTAAGCTTTTTAAAAGGAGATGGCAATAAAATGTATCATTAGAACTCAGCTGTGTTAGCAGTTGTCATCTGTCCCCTGTGCAGAAGCTGGACTGGTCTCAGAATCCCCATAAAACAAGACAAATTTATGGTGAGGTCCTGAACCACATGGGTTTGTGAATAATACCATTAATTCTCTTAATTAATAATTAAGTTAACAATACCATTAACTCTTCAGAATTATTACCACAACTCCCATGCAGGACTCATAAGAAAGAAACTCTACTGGGTTTCTCCTGAGGTCTCCTGGAAAAAGTGAGCCTACCTGGAGTCAGCACCTCTCAGAGTCTCTTGTGGTCAAGATGACCCTGAGATGT
>VWYI01030439.1:0-96286 GCA_013399455.1 Anthoscopus minutus | reverse complement strand
TGTAAGGAGGCTTGTATTCACTTCTCTGCCATAGAATATTATACATTCACTTAGTTAAGCTACCAATTTATTAAGTTTGATGGTATAAAATGAATGTGTTTCCAAAGTTTCTTATAATGAAAACATTCTGAAAATTTTCTTTTTTCTATGTAAGATAATTTTTTACTGATGACAAAATCCAGTTCAGTTTAAATGAAGAGAAATAAAACGCCAGTTTTAATCTGATTCTGAACCAGATTGAAGTTAGTATAGGAATATTGTTTTCATAAATCGGTTGATTGAATAATATGCATTGAGGTGCAAGCATAAAACTAAAAATACCCTAGAAAAATGTCTGCATGGTAAATTAACCCATAAATCCATTCTTCATGTCCCAGGACCCATCACTACACAGTTCAGTATCATCTGACTTAGAGGTGAATTGATAATTGGTTATTGTTTTGGAGGTTCAGGAGCTGAATTGAAAAAAATAAATACTGCTTTTAATACTTATTGAAACAAAGTTCTGTTGAAGAACCTTTTGCTTCTCAGAGAAGAAAAATATTTTAGCCTATGAAAACTTGTGTTGTAAGGACTTTAAAAAGGGACTGTTGTTTCAGGTAACAGCCATCTAAGTCATCCAAGGAATAAACGATGCAGGGCTATATTTCTATTTTTGTATGTCATGGAGAATTTATTAGTGTTTTGTTTCACAAAGCAGAAAAACTTTGTAATTAGTGGGACAAAGTCCTTCTAATGTTGTCTTTCATGGGAGAGATGTTCATTTTCATGCTAAGTGTACAAACATTACTGGAAAAATGCCAGTTTTTATAAGCAAAGATTACTTCTGTCTGAGCTTTAGCTCCTGTTGCAGTGGCCATTTGATAATTATATCAAATAACTGCTATTTATGTGGAACAAAACAGGATTTACATATAACCACACATGGTGTGATTTTGGGTCCTGATCAGGGCCAGGAGTTGGACTTTGATCCTTGTGGTTCTCTTCCAGCTCAGGATATTCTATGATTCTCTACTCTATAATGTTGTATTTGAGGGTACTTGGACAGATTGTGAGGCTTCAATCCTTAAAAATACCTCAAAACCAACTGGACATGGCCCTGTCCAATGTCAAAACCAGTTTTCACAATTCATAGACTGGCAGGTTTTATTTTTTCCCTCTGCCTATTTCCTCTCAGCCTTGTTCAAGTGTTGATTTTAACAGTGCTGAAAACATTCTGTATTACAGTAGAACATATAGAAGGCATGCTGTAAAGAACTGTAGAGGCATTTTACAGTATATACATTCTTTTTATAGGTGAATACTCCATTTAAAAGTTCAGTTGAACAAAATTTAAGTAGTAATTAAAAGTGTTTAACCTACATAAAAAATTTTATGTAGGTTATGCAATTAATTTTATTACAGAAATTGAATTTAATGTAAGAACTGATGACCTTATCTTAATGCAGTAATGTATTTTTCATTAAAATGAAACATCCTTTTAGCCAGGCAATAACCAGCCAGAAAGGAAGAGATGGAAAAGGTCCACAATATACCATGTACAACATCTGTCTAAAAGAAAAAAAATAGCCAGTAATGCAGCATTCTTCAATTTATTACTGTGTCATATTAGAAAGTTTAAACTGTAATCAAATGGATGGGAACTACTAATACACTGTCATTTTACAACTTGGATGGCTTCTACTGCTGAGCTGTCCTACCTCCTTCAGTAAATTACAGCTGTTGCTTGGTCTTTTATGCAGTCTTTCACACGTGGAATGTATTAATCATCAGGGAAGATTATTGAATGCATTTCCAGACACAGGAACAGCCAATATTTCTTCTGTCAAAGGCACCTTCCACCTGTTTGCTCCAATGCTTTATGAATTTTTGGGGGTTTCTTGTCTTTGTTGTACGCTGATAACAACATAGATCTTGCAGATGAAGTTTTCTAGATGACTTAAGATGATAACTCTGAGAGAGTGAATATACTATTATCATTGCTTTTGCTGTCATGGGATTGTTCTCTTAGTACAGCATAGTATTACCAGTGCTTGGTGTTAGCAGCCAACAATATTTTTAGCAATGTTATGCTACAAGGAAGTGGGGATTTTTAAATGTAACATGCAAATAATCATGGATGGCTTATAGAATCTTACACCAGGCTGTGTACTTGTAGGTAGTGAACAAGGAGTTTGGACTACTTTTCCTCACTTCAGATTATTAAACTGCATTTGATGGCAGGTAAAAGTGTTTAATTTCATCTTTTTTTAACCATGCTTTTAGATGCCAGTATTTTGGAAACAGGTCACTTGGGTAGAGAATGTTGTTTAAAACCCCCCCAGCTTCCTAAGGCTTGTTTGGGTTGTCATTATTGAGAAATAATGTTTTGGATCAGATAGAGATTCTTACTAATATCAACATATTGATGGGTCTGATTCTACGACCTTTGTCATCAAACAGAAATCAAGAGCAAAAGAAAAATGCAAACAGGAAAATATTAAGAGCAGAGGTTCAAACTGTGAAACAGCTCTTTGGTTTTTAGTAAAAAAACAATTTATTGCTTTGGCAGAAAGAAATTCTCAGCTGGCTAAATTTAGGTATTAGGCCTGTTTTATAGTTGGTTTCAGTAGATGAAGTTCCCAAGAAAAGTGATGTGTAAAGCAAGAATAGTCTTACTTTATTAGATGGCTTGGTAGGTTTTATGGCTTATGTTTGGCTGCTGATAGTGTTCATTCTTCCTTGAAGTGGTAAGAGAGGTCTTCTGTAAATCTTTTTCCTCTTGAGCTGGATCAAATACTGTAATTGTAGAAAACAGAAAGAAAAAAAATACTGATTTTGTTCAGTAGGAAAAATAGCTTTTGTACACTTAAATGGCTTTTCAAATGTGTAAGTGATCAGTGGGCTGATTGTCCTGGCACCAGTTCATTGACTTTAGATAAGGTTTCTTGAATTTCAATGGATTTTACCTTCATTTTGGGGATGTTTTGTTTGTTTTGTTTTGAATTGATTTTTGGTTTGTTTATTTTGGGGTTTTGTTTTTATTGCTTTGGGGTTTGGTGGTGGTGGTGGTTTTTTGTTGGTTTTGGGTTTTTTTTCTGTGTGATGGTGGTGTGTTCATGCCTCTTTATTTTACTGTATTTGGTGACTGTTGTCAGGACAGTTAGAAGAGTAAGCTGAGATAGATGACCATTTAATGAGTGATTTTTGAGGCAAGGCGGCACCTCTGGAGATTGTATAATCTAACCCCTTGCTCAGCGCTATTTTCCATTGGGTTTTGACAATCTTCAGAGGTAGAACACCGGTCTCTACAACTTCTCTAGGAACCTGTACCAGTGTCTGTCCATTTTTGCAGGAGGAAGATGTTTTCTTGTGTTGAGGTGAAATTGCTTCTATTTTGGTTAATTTGTCTCCTGTTTTCCTGTCACTGGGCACCACTGACAAGAGCCTGGCTGCCTCTTCTTTGCTTCCCCCATCTGGTATTAACACACATAGATCCTTTGCATTTCCTGTTCATACAGTTCCTGTCAGCATGTGTCTCCAGCCTGCTGAGGTCCTTCTGAATGGCTCTGGTGACTCAGCCACTTCCCCAGTGTCCTGTTATCTGCAAAAATGTCATACTTTGTGTGTAAAGATGCAACTTTTGTCGCTGTTGCACAAATCATGAATACAGAGAACCCTCCGACAGCTGACTGCTGCTGAGCTCTTGGCTTTTAGAATGGTTGGATGCCAGTTATAAATCTTTTTTTGCCTTTTTTTTTCACTAGATGTTTTGCTGTAAAAATGAATTTGGTCTCATGGTCATTCCCTAAGTTTTTTTGGTGATTATTTGATATTTTGTGGATGATGGTCATAAAATTAAACCGACTGTGTTAGCTATTGTGTTTGTTATAGCTGATGATCCATTGCCCACATTAACCACCAGGGGTTTTTTTGTTTAAAAAAAATATTGTTATTGTTAGTGGTATTGTGTAAAGGTTTTATTTCAATATTAATTTTAAAAGTAATTGCAGCATATATGAATAGCAAGTAGGTTATACTTCCAGTTTCTGCAAGGAATTATGATTCTTCAGTAATTGAAATCCTACTATTGCGAAGAAATTAATGGATTACCTTCAAGGAGCTTGATTTTTCTTGAGTGGGAAGGTGGACTGGAACACAGACAAACTTGCAACTTTTGTTAATTTTTGTACTATCCAGTAAATGTAACCTGGTTTCGGTGAAATGGGCACACTTAGTAAATACAGGATAGCCATTAGCACCAATTGAGGCCTTCAAGTGCCTAAAGGGAGGAAGACATTCTTTGCTGGGAGGCTGGTGAGGATGCTGGAATATATTTCCCAGAGAATCTGTGCTTACCCCATCCCTGGAAGTGTTCAAGGCCAGGTTGGAGGGGGCTCTTTGCAACCTGCTCTAGTGGAAGATGTCCTTACCCATGGCACAGGGCTAGCAATTGGATAATATTTAAGGTCCCTTCCAAACCAGGCCATTCTGTAATCCTCTAATTGAAGTTTTAAATGTTATTATTGTTGTCATTATGAGGGAGCAAATGAATTGGCAATTTCTAACAATTTATTTATTTTGTAAATTCAGTCTTATTTATTTTGTCTAGTCAGTCTTCTCTTTGAAAATATTGCTGGGGTTCCAAAACCTTTTACTGCTTGCTCCTCTGCCTGCACATGGCATGTTTGTGTCAGTGGTGTTCCTGGAAGTACAAAAAGACAATTTGAAAGGGGTTAATCAGGGTATGCAAAGTTTCTTACTCATAAACATTTCAGGCAGGACTGCAAACTTAAGCAGAGCCTGAAGTTATCTCCTTGTCTCTTATGGATATGTTGCTGAAGATGCTTCAGCTATAAAAACCTGTCAAGCAAGGAGGAGTCTGTTCAGATATCTGTGGTGAGACTGTGTGTGGGAGCAATTTAGTGGTTCACATGGCAGCTGGAGGCAAAGGAGAGCAAAAGCCTTGGTGGTGCAGGGGGTTTCTTGTGAGGCAATGAGGAGAGTTTGCAGAGCTCTGGGGTGTTGCAGACAGATGTGTTATCTTAAGTGTGGCCCCAGAGGCTCTTTACCAGCTTCCTGGGTTGTGACTTGGTGTTTGACTTCCTCAGTGCCCAAATGTGAGAGATGCCTTAGCAAGAGGTGCTTGATAATTGGGATGGATTTATATTGGCAGGGAATCTGCATAGGTGTCCAACACACTGCTCCTGCTGGGAGTGAAAGAGAGAGGAGCTGAGGGAATCCAAGTTCCTCCTCTTGGGCGCAGGAGAGCTTTTAGCTTCTCGCAGAGATCCAGTAATTTGGTATGTGAATACTTTAAGGCCCAGGCAGGACAAAGCTAAGGAAGTTTAGAGGCCTGATATTTTTATTCTGGGAGGAGTTCAAAACACTCACCAGAGGTCTCCTCAGGGTGCATGAGATTGCTCACAAGAATTGGGAGTTGTCTCAAACACCTTTTCTGCTAACTAAACTCATGCTTCGATTTTTTGCCTTGGAGCAAAGACCAACAACTGTCAGAAGGGGTTTTACCTGGCATGTGTGACTTTGCATTAAAGTGGACTGAAGCACTCATGCTGTAAAGGGCAGATGAGAGATAGATGAGGAAACTTCTTCCTCAGTGTTCCCTGCAGTCCCTCTGTACTGTCGGTTATTACAAACACAGCTGGCATGGGCACATGCAAAACCTCCATTTTTGCTCTCCTGCCTGCCATGGTCAGGGGAACTTCAAGTGCACAGGTCAGCAAGTTCAACAGGAGCAGGAAACTCATCCCTCTAGAAAACAGTCAGGCTCTAAGGCAGGTTACTCTGCACTTTAAATTTTAAACTGGGTTTTTAAACTTCGAAACACATCCAGTCTTAGCAGTCAGAGCCTGGCAGCAGAGGAAACACCTGGTTTAGAGATGTTGGTTTTGGGGATCCTGGCCCAGGGCAGACTAATAGACTAGTGGGGTGACAGGTTTTCACATGAGTGCTATGGAAGATGCAAATAGTATCTCACCCACTTTGTGAAAACACAAATGCAAAAAAGAAACTGTGGGGAAGAGAACAAAAGGTGTGTACCGCTTGTTAATTAAGACTGATAATATTAACAGAATATTAATGAGTCTGTGATAAAAGAAAGGTTCATCTGAAATGTTAATGCGAAGCAAGACTTGATCGAAGTTACTAAATATAAACTCTATATTTGATTAATTACTTTTTGTTGTGGTATATTTTTGGATTGTATTTAGCAACTTCTTCTGAAAAAGTCATTGTGATGGGAATTGGAGAGTAGCGATTGGAAGGCAAGTGAACAACAGAGATTATGCAGGAATGGCTGCTCATGTTTTTGCTTTGCTGTGGAGAAACAGAAATTTAAATTGTTGTAGTCAGTCCAGGCAATGCTGGCTGTGAGATTGTATCTATAGAGGGAGCCTGTACTCCATCTAGGAAAACATGCCCTGGTGTGCACTGAAGTGAGAAGAAATATAGGTACTTCTTCTGGCATGACAACTTGAACCCCCTGGGTGACATCCAAACTTCTGTAATTGCAAGACCTAGATGACATTAATCACTCAACCACAAATTGAGTTTCAAGCTAAAGAAGTATTTGTCTGTCTTTCAGCAAATGTACTGTTCTTGAATACGTAATAATTTCAAATGTTTGCTGGGCTTGGGGAGAAAAGGTGAGCTCAGTGCAGAAAGAATATACTGAAAATAAAAGCCTGCCTGAACAGTTTGATGTTTTTACTTTTAATGAATTACCCATTTCTTATGGCTCTAAAAATAATTTTATTTTTTCTTTGAAACAGCACAGCTCTATTAATGCTGTTCATGTTTAAGTGCTTAAAAGTCCCACAATAGATCTTCCTATAGTCAAAAGACCCTAATTTTTAATATTTTGCTGGAATTTAAACATTAAAGTCTGTAGCAATAATACCCAACAAGCCATATGCAGTATGAAAGGAGAATTTCATCTGTTTGCTGTTTGGATTACATATAAAGATGTTTCTTTTAAAAAATGAGCAGCAGCCTTCTTGTACAACTGCCTGCCTCAGTCTGTGATGATATAACTGGAGGTAATTAGAAGGTGTGTATGAGGAACAGCATGTAAAATCTTTAAATAGATTCTCATCATGGAGGATTCAGCGCTCATATATATTCAGGAGAAGTGCTTTGATTTCTAAGGTCTTTTTGGATAACTTTGTGATGTAGGGGTAAGGAACATGCTAAACCATTCTGAGCGGGGCAAGCTTGCCAGTCTCTCCTGAAAGACAGCAGGCTCTTCCAGATGAGGTGTCTTTTTCATCCTACAGATTTTGTCAATATTCATTATATTTTTTTCAGCTCTGCAGTTAAATACAGGAAGGTGAAGGTGAAACTTGAATCAGTGTCAGAATTGTTGAGAACAATTTGGAGAGAGAAACTTTAGACTTTTAGGTTTTAACCAAACTCTTAGGGATAGAATTTCCTGAATAAAGGTACTAATTATTTTCATAATTTCTCTGATTGGTTTTTTGGATACAAATTTATGATATTCCTGTCTCCTTTAAATATGCTAAGATTCTTTGGTAAAGAATTAATAAAGCATGGAGCTAAATTTCATTGATGCCTGTAGAGTAGCATTCTGAGATTGTGCAGGGTTCTGTCAACTTCACTCTGAAACTGTTCACATTGAAGTATTGTGAGTAACCATGAGATTTTATCTTTCAAATTGGCAGCATTGATTAAATTTCTTGACTTTCACTTTTCCTTTAAGTGGTATATTTCATTAAGTATCTCAAGAAGATTTTTAGACTCTGGTTTTGGATGGGCATTGGCATAATTTGATTATAGGAACTTATCGGAGACTTGTATTATTATTTTTCAGCCAACTGCCTGTCATGATGCCCTTTTTTTTAACTTCCTAAAATGGTTGTTATGAATAGTACACCAGCCTGCTTCTTAAGCAGAACATGTTTCAAACCATATTTTTACAGGCTGCAAATACTGTAGTCCTATTCCAGATTCCCACACTCTTCTCTTTATTGAAAAATTATTTTCCAATTTGAATTACAATATTTTGTATGAATCTCAGGGAAAGAACAGTTTAGTGAGTGTGGAGTCTGTTGGCTTTGCAAAGTAATTTTGGTCCTTGTGAAGGTTCATGCAACATTTTAGGATTCTGCAAAGCTTGAGTAAAAAATTTTCTCTAGTGTTAATAGAAAGTTTTTGCCCCAGGAATTTGGAGGTAAGTCTTGGATACAGCTGTTGGCAGGTACAGCTAAAGAGGAAGCTCTTTAGTTAGACAGAAAGTATGGAAACAAATGAAATGTTGTAGTCCCTTGATAAAACATTGTTAGGCCCTTTCTTAGCCCCTAATAAAAATCTTATCAGGTAGGTGTGGAGTTTGCAGAAGGATATAGAGAAAGCTGCATTGCCAGCTGTGGGAGAGGTGTTTTGAGTAGACATTTGGAAGACAGTAGAGGACATACTTTGAAATATGTTAATTTAAATGTATTGTTTCTGCTGAAAAGAGGAGTGGGATTGAAATCAGCATGCCTGTTCAACACAAAAATTAAATTACAGATGGTGTTACGTGCTGATTCAGGTCCATATGTTAAAATAATTTGTGGGAGGAACTGACTCTTTCAATGTTCTTTTCAAAAGACATCCCAACTTCTTGACACTGTTATAGCTCAAATGGTAATTAAAGGAAGTCTTGAAGCAGGAAAGAGAGAAAACGTGCAGTGCATTTTTGTTCTCTTGCTGGTACGCATGTAAATCTCATTTACACCTTTGCAAGTTACTGAGTAAAATCTTCCACTAGTAAGGCATAGGGATCTTGCAAGTTCTTTTCAGACCAAAGGATTTATCAAATAAAAATCACTTTGTGCCTAAAGAAAATCAAACAGAATTAATTACACGTCAGTTATGTAGGGCTGCATCATCTTTCTATGCAAGTTCTTAACAGGATTTTTACTGGAGAGGAACAAGTTTTAACTGCTTATTTTTTCCATCAAAAATTTAATATTCATAATGGATTAAATACTCATCAGTTAGAGGGATCACTTAGGCTAGTTGATGCCTTCTTACTATCATTCACTTTATGGACTGCCATTCTAAGTATGAAAAGAGAAGAAAGAAACCTTCTGTTGAAGATTATTTTTTACAGTTCAATCTACAGTGGGGGTAAGGAGAATGACAAATTAAGATGTGAAATGTCCCTGGAAGGTGAAATTACTAAAATATCCATGCATTAGTCAACACTTCTATGAGATTTCTTAACAGTCTAAGGAGTAGAAAGGTCTTTCTAGAGAAAGCAGTGAAATTGATGTTTTATGTGTGCCACTTTACTGGCTCTTTGTTTAGCTGGAATAAATCTGTATTAAATGGCATCATTTAAAGGACTACATAATCTGTGGGAGTTGATGATGAATTTTTAATTTGAGAAAGACTGGCTTTTTACAAAATAAGCCTCATGATCTAAGATGTAATGACTACAAATTGCTGTTTTAAATGCCAAGGCTGCGGCTTCATTATTTTTTGCACATTAAATAATGATTTTAATAAAAGTCTAGAGTTCATGTTCTCTTCTGAAAGCTATTACCTCTCAGCTACTGGCATATACCTCTTTGTCTAGAGGGCAAAGTGAGCAGCATCTCATATTTTTCTTAGGCTCTATATGAAAGCATTAATTTCCTTCTGATGCTTTGATGGAACTCCAGTGCTGTGGGGCAAGTTAATGCAAAATGATCGCGTTTTCCCTCATAATCAATATAGCTGTATGACAGTGGGCATCTATTTTTCATTTCAGTAAAGCTGAATGATGTGTGGATTTTGTACAAAAGGCTCCCTTTGAAAAGCAGTGATGGAAATAGCATTTTTAGCAGGAGGCTGAGTCACTTGTTTACATCTGCAGTTGCCTCTGAGCAAAGAAAGATCTTGATGTGTTTCACCACGAACATTATCCCTTATTTACCTGTTGCATTTGAAGGAAGCTTAAGGAAAGCAAACGACTGGCTATTGATCTCCTAAGGTTTTGGTGGAAATATTTTTTCCATTTGAGTATCTCTGAGATCTTGGGCTCCTTACATCAGGATGCTGGAAGAAAAAGCTGCTGAAGATCCTTGTTCATTATTGAGTGGAGGATGATGGAAAGAAAGAAGAATGTTGTTTTCAAGACAGAAGTGGAAGTTAAAGCATCTGTTTTTGTGACTCTAAAGTTTTTAAGTGCCCAAACATGGAAGTCTGAGTATTTGCATGTCATTATAGAAAGTTTGTGGAGGATTCTCTACTGGGAGGAATTCCACACTGGAGCAGGGGAATAGTAGGAGAATAAGGAACAGCAGGGATTTGTGATGAACTGACCACAGCCCCTCTGTCCTCCTGTGCCTCTGGGGAGGAGGAGGCAGAGCAAATTGCAAGTGCAATGGAGGTTAGGAAAGAGGGCTGAGGAGAAAAAAATTTAAAATTTGGTTTTATTTCTTATTTCCTTCTAAACTAGTAATAAATTTACATTAACAATATTTTTTTTTGAAGTTGACTTTGTCTTGCTTGTGATGGTGACTGGAGAAAGGAGCCTTTAGTTATGTTCTTTTCTCCCCTTTCCAGTGGAGGAGCGGAGTGACAGAGTGACTTTGGTAGGCACCTTGCATCTACCACAAGAGTTTACTATTGTGTCTAAAAAATACAAACTTTAAAACTATCAAAATTTACTTATCAAAACCCCCTTGTTCATAGAGAGAAAACTGTTGGCATTCCTGGAAAAACTAGCCAACTCTATTTCATTTGAAAGAGCAGGTATCAACAGGCCCTTTTTGATTAATGATATGTAATTGTGAGCTTTAATTTCCCTTGTAACTCGGTCGATACCTGTTGCAGAGCTGCAGCTGTCTGTGAGGCTGCTTCTACTTCCACCACCTGGAGTTCTGAGCAGGATTTATGGATTGTCCTGAGCACACTGCAGCTGATTAATCTCAAAACAAAGTATGTGATATTTTTGCCTTGTAAATGTAAGGTTTTGTCATTACATAAATTTGTGTGGCTAGGGGGAGACTGGACAAACTGAGACAGATCTGAGAGGTGCAGAGATGTGCATTGCTTTACTGAGGGACTGGCAGATGCTTCCACATGAACAAGTGGTGTTTGTAAATTCTGCCCCTTCTTCAGAATGCTTCCACCTGTCTACACAGTATGACCCTCGTGTTATCAGCACTCTGTGTCAGCCAATTGTCTCTCCTTTCAGCCTCTCTGCCAGAATAATGAGGCCAAAGAGGTTTTAAAAATTTGTTCATGTCAGATTATTGATGGTTTTCTAGCCTATGTTATAACTGGCTCTTCATTTCTTTGCTTCATTTAACTAGTAAAGGAATAATGTAACAAGCTTTCAGCCTCATCAGGTAGGGCAGATTAGGCTTTCTCAGATTTGAAAATAAATAGATTAAATAAATCTAGACATCAGGACGTGGAAGTATTTGTTTATTTATTATTCTGTAGTTTTTGGAGGTCTAGCACTGCTGATTTGTCATCTTGTAGACATGATTTTTCATCAGATACCACCTGCAAGTATGGCTAAACCTTTCAACTTGTGCCAGACACAATTATCTTGCTACCTACAATTTGGAAAATATGAGACCATTCAGTTGTTAAAGGTTGAATTACACATTCTCACATTAGTATTGTTAGTAGTTTCCTAAATTAAGGAACCAAAATACTGAACCAGCCAGAAGGGAAGGAACTGAAACACTACACACTGGATTCTCTTGTAATTTGCCTCTTTGATTTGTTTCTGCAAACAACAGACAAACCCTGCAGTCTGATGTTCTCTAGGATCCAGCTTGTAACAAAGAAAGTTCTTTCCTGGTTGTTTTGTTTTGTTTTTTTTCCCTCTAGAAGTCATAAATTTGGTGCATTAAGAGAGCTGCTTTAACCAAAGAAAGACTGAATATTGTGGGAGCAAATCTAGGTCAGTGAGAGGCTGATACCAAGGCATGTTTTGAGCATTCATGTACAGAATCATCAGAGTTCAGATGCTTTGGGCATGCAAAAGCTGTGTTATCCATGGGGATCCAGTGGGAAACAATCCTTGTTCTGTGAGCTGGGGGCTGCCTTTGGTCTGCACCGTTGTTGAAATGCAGAATATTCTTGTTGGATGGCTTTACCTCTGTTCCACAGAACTCTTTGCCTTCAAACAACCAGCATGAGAGGGAAGCCAGTGATATATGTCTAGGCCTAGGAGAGGAAAAAGGCCTTTGGTCACTTATGATCCTCCCCATCACAAGGGAGCAGATGCGTTCAGTATTTCCAGCGTTTGGTTCATGTTTCTACTGTGACAAAGCTGTAGTTGAACTTCTGGTCCAGCTGAACTGTGCTGCCAATCTTTCTGCACAGGTGGAAAATAAAATCACAATTAAGTCTGCTGGCCCGACTTTGTGAAATAATTGTATTTCTTGTTCACATTTTTGCACACTGGTCATGATTTGAAGCAGCTTTTTGGGATTCATTTGAGTTTTTACCTTTTAGAGAGATTACAGAGCTCCTCCCTTGTCCTGTATTTTGGTCTCCTCACACTTTCTCTAAATCTCTGCTCCCAATTTCCAGTAGCAGAGTTATGTTGCCCCTTTTTCCTTTGGACTGGTATCACCCTCATACCTGGGCCTCGTATCCTACCCCTTTCCTTGACTTATGGATATTTCCTTACACCAGTAAATCACACTTTAGAAGTTTTATCCACCACTACCCACAAATCATTCCGTGTTCTGCAGCGTGTTATTACTGAATCTATAAATAAGGGAATAAATCATTGGTTTCTGACTGGCAAAGAATATGCCACCACATATGAAAATACATCAATTTTTAATTCGTTTCTGAAGGTGACCCAGAAGCAAATGATCGTTATGCAAGTAAAACAGAAATACACATATAATACAGTTCCCTGATGAAGAATTATGTTTTTAAGAGCATCTGTTTATGATTTATTATTTCACACTTATAATTTGCATATGCTTCATATTTGTTTGGGATTTAATATGCTGTAATTTCATAGCCATGTAAATAAATTCTGTGGGAACTGCTGCCATCTCCTGGTCGATAGTTAAATACTGGGCTCGAAAATGCAAGCTGGCATTACAGGGAGGTTTTCAAGGTCTTCCTTGCTAAAACTCAGCTTAAAATTCACAAACGCTTCAACTTGCAATAGAGCCGTTGATACTTAACAGAGTAGCATTTCTGATGAGACTGAGTTTAACATGAAGGAATATTGCTGTTTAATTTTTATTATTTAATAGAGCAAACTTCTGTGGAGATATTAGGGCAGGTACCTTCCCTGTAAATATATACACTTACAGATTTTGATATTTAATTTTTTTATTGGCAAAAAAGGTGTAACTTGCAACTGCAAGTACGAAGGCCACCTTATTGGATGTTTCCCAATTGAGTTTACTATCTCCAGTAATTTTTTTTTTTCCTTCTTCTCCCAAATAAGAACTTACTCCCTTTTTTTCTTTCTATCAGCAAGAAGAGTCACCATGGTAAGATTTGTCAAGTTGGAGCATGAGCTTGTTGAGATTCCTTGTTAAACTGTTCATATTCCTTCTTTTTAATAAAGTGAGCTTTGGCCTTATCGTGAATTTTATTACTCTGAATGGATGTCACAAAAAGCTATTTCTTAGCTGTGTGCTTTCAAGTGTGCCTAAAGCATGTCAAAACTCAGAAAAATTGTATGAAACAGGTAATTTTGCAGTTTTTTTCCTCAAAGCCTGTAGTGGTACAACATTATGCAAAACCGAGACATTCTCCCTCTTTCTCCTTGTCTTTTTAGCAGATTTATCTAACTTTGAATGTAGAATGTGAAAACATCTCATAAAATAATTAAGTTGCAGTTCTAACACTAATTTGTTTTTACACATAGTCTCTTTTAAGCAGTGTTCTAAGATGGTGGATGTGTGCAGGTTCTCAGTACTAGCACAGATATCAACCTTCAATTTCTTGTTCCTGCGGACTTTAACAAGTTCATTTTTTACACCTATTGTTACAGTGATATTTAGTGTCTTTCTGTTAGGTGGACTAATTTTTAATGATAAGTGGTTTATTGGCTCATGCATAATATGAGAGGAGAAAACTTTGAAATTTTGTCTTTGTAGTATAATTTTCAAATTCAGGAGTCACAGAGTTACATTCTGTTGGCAGGTTTATGTAAAACATTCAGTTCTGCCTGGTCTCTGAAACACATGAAAGAGTCTGTGCACAGAGAGAAGTAACCAAAGGAAATGCAAATCCCATGTAATGTTTAGTCACTTTTCTAGATACTAATGCAAGGGCACACAGTGTAACCAATCTTTATGATTCCATCTCACCTAAAAGCTCAACTAGGCAGACAGCCACTAACTTCACTGGATTATCTTTTTCTATTTAGATATATGACTGGAAAAATAGCTCATAATGCAAAAGGTAGGGAGAAAAGAAAAAGCAAACTTATCCAAAGAAGGGAGTAGAAAAAGGAAAGATGGCAAAAATCTTTTCTATATGAACCTGATTAAATGTAGAACCGAACTTAATCTCATTGAGGGTTTCTGTGCTTTAGATTAAATATAATTATTTTGTTGCCAGTGACAGAAGACCACATCATTGTTTTAAAACTCACCTGAGTTTGAGTAGTAGAAGCAAAATAAAAAGGTTAAAAATGTAGTCTATAGAATGAAGTAAGACAGAGTGGCTATGTGTTGTTTTGTTCTTAACCTCACTGAAAAACAATGAATTGTTTCTGTGGTGACGAGAGGATTTGAGGAGTAACTGAAAGAAACTACAATAGGAATTTTCCACAAACACAGATCTTTCTCCAGAAAAGTTAAGACAAATCAGTATGTTACTCAATAAATGCATAATTTATGAAGATATTGATGTAAACAGCTTAAGGAAAAACATGAAGAATTAGTATTGTCTCAGAGCTTAGATTATCAGCACCACTGCCAACCTATCTCAGCTTACTTGTGTGAGTTTTCTGTCTCTGGATGAAGCATTAATTAGACTTAATGATCTTAGAGGTCTTTTCTAACCTCAATGATTCTGCAATTCTACTACATTTTCTTTGGGAGAGGTGTTTTGATCACTTAAATACACAAAAGACTTCATTGTGTTTTTGTGAGAATCCTCAAGATGATGGCAACAAGGTCAACTGAAATGAAATTAATTTAGTCTAAGTTCTATAGTGTCAGCTAGTTCTGAATCACTTTACTCTTTCATCATCTTCTTGTAATGCTGCTGTACAGCTTTAGCTTCTTTATTTCTTTTTTCTTCAGAGGTTGATTGTATTTCCCTGCTTGTGAGGTACTTTATTCTTGCACATAATGTGCTTTGTGGAGGTCTAGACATCCTTTCCATTCCCAGCCTTTTAGGAGAGTCTATCTGCCGGAATGCCCTGTTGTAGTTGGTATGCAAAGTGCAGGTGTTACTCACTGGGGAGAGGTGCTCTGGCTGGACACCTGCAAATGGGGCATGGTGCCCAGGCCAGCACATATGATACAGAAATAAATCAGGCTCAACAACAAAATCAGGCTCAGAAGCAGTGGATTTGCAGCAGTGTGAGGCTGTACTGGAACAAATGGCCTCAGGGTTGGGCCCTGGTGTGGTGCTGCTGTCCCATGCTGCCACTGCCCTGCTCCAAACTGGACGAGCCATGTCTACGCGGCAGTTTTGGGACCTAATTTCCATATTCCAGAGACATTTTAATGCCAAAAAGCAAGGAGAGGAACTGCTGACCCCAAGTGCTTGATTATATTGAGATGGAAGATGTATGTGGTTTTGAAAATTCAGGATTTTAGAAGCCTATAATATGCTTAAACATATTGGTGGGAAAAATAGGGCGCTTAAGCAGAAATGGTATGTAATAAATTGCACAGGAATGTAGTTGCCAGGAACAACCATTAAGATAAGGAGTACTATGATGAAATCAGTAGAGCAAGGCTTAGGTATTATTAGAAATCTGCAAAGCGTGAACCTGTGGCTTCAAAATCAGCCAGGCCCAGACAGATGGCATCTGGCAGAACAGATTGACCTGAAGTGAAGCCAAACCTCCGCTGCACCTGGCCAGAGATATTGCCCCCAGCCCGAGACCCGCCACCACCAGGAGGCGTGGCAGCTCATTATAATACAGAGGGAGGGCAGGGAGGTGTGGGTTTGTGGGATCAGTGTGTGTTTATAGCTGGAATCTGTCCTGACTAGGTACACATGGTTTGGAGGAGATATCCCCCATGCGTCCCAGCTGGCAATAAAACATATCTCTGCAAATTTCAGTGGTCAAGCCTTTGACTCACAAAATCAATATGTAGTGGAATATAGCTCTTGTAGCTGTAGTGATGCTGCAAAGTCAAGTGTCTTTACTTGAATAAGTAATTTTTGAATTTAATGTTGTAGTAACAAAACTTTTAATTATTTCTTTTAGATAAAGATTTTAACTACACTTATCTAAGCATGAGTTCTTGGCTTTACTGTGTATCTTAAAGAATCTTTTCTGACACAAAACCTACATTTCTCCAAAGAACTGCCATTGCACTGAAATGTGCAGCAGGTGAAGGAAAAAAATTATTTAATCAAATATACAGCTAAAGCTTCTGGTGTCCAAACCCCCCAGACAATCTGTACTTGAGGAGCTAATTGTATTTACATTCTACAAACAGATCAGATTTGTTAGAAAGAAAATTATCAAGAAGCTTAGAGCTAAGTGGGTAAATTGTTTCATTCCACTGGAGAGAAATACTATAAACTTCCAGGAATTTCAGATATTCGTGACAAATATTACTTTAGCCCATGGTTTTTAATGCTTTTTTCAGTAACACTTGAAGACATCTTGTATGATTGGAGTCTTGGATTTTCACGCCCTGTGGTGGTATGCATAATTGACTAATGATGTCTGTAATTTTGCTGTGTGATTAATTCATTTGAAGCTATAAATATTCTATATAAATTATGCAGAAAGTCAGCAAGTTTTTAACTGATTTATTGAAATGAAAAATAATTTCTGTATTTCTTTTTTGTTTACTTACCAATCCAAGAAATAGAATAAAATAAATAGTAGTTTAATGGCAAAAAAATATAGCAATAGTAAATATAATCACAGTTTTCCTGTAATTTAAATAGAAGGAGGAAGTTTACTTTTACTGATGATTTTTTAAAAACTTACTCTATTAATATTTTTATAAAATCATCGCTTTAGCTTATGTTTAAGTCTCTAGGGAAACCAGCAGGGAACAAGTATTGTGGAATTTGTATTGGGTGTTTTCATGAGTTCTGTATGAAACTTTGTCTTTTCTCTTACATGAAATTAAATGTTTTATATTTCTCAGAATGAAAAAAAAAAAACAACCTGAAAAATATTACTGAAATGCTCAGAATTTTTGAAACAAAATTTTCCATTGTTTATATTATGGACTAATGCATTTTATTCTTGTCTGGTTTGAATTTGAGCTTCCCAAAGCAGCCTACTGTCATGTAGAGGTGAAAATTTAATAGAATGACTTTATTTTACACATCTTCAGTGATTATAAGACACACTCATCTAGAAGAACCTATAAATATTTGGGGCAGTTTGGGGGTTGGAGTGAAGAAGAAAATAATTATTTATGTGTCTCTCTTTGTTCTTTAAACAAATAAATAGTTGAGAAGACAAATCCTGTGGTGACATCTTTGAAGAGATGCAGAGATTAATGAAACTAATCTCAGGAAGGAAAATATGGCCTGATTAAATCTTCAATATTTTCCTGTCATTCTTCACTGTGTGTTCAATCACACAGTGTATTATCCTTGAAGTGAATTAAGACAGGGCCATTGATACTTGTACAGAATTTTCTCTAGGAAATTTTTGGCTGTTGCGACTGAAGTAAATTGGGTGAGAATGATTAGCAGTTCGTATCAGTAGCATTGTTTCCATGCATTGGTATACGCAGAGTATGGTCTGGACTTAAGATTATTCTCTTGTGCTTCAGTTCCTCTTAAAAAACTCTTTGAGACATCCATGGTGTTAGAGTGAGTTATCAATAGGAGTGACATTTTGCTCGCAGTTCTCTAGCCTAATCTTCTGCTAGTTAAAGCTGTATTCTGATACTTGGTATCTACTGCTTTGAGTCTCCTGAGGGACAAAAAGATGTGAAAGCAGTACTGAAGTTGACCATACTGATGTTTAGAGTGGCAGTTCTCAGGTACCATGTATGTCTGTGATGAGAAAACATCACCTTGACCATAGCCTTGGAAAGGTTACAATGGCCATGAAGTTCCTGGGGCTGTCTCCAAAGAGGATTTCACACTCCTGTGTGAGTGCTGAGGACTTCAGACCAACACCTGAAGGACTGAGAAAGTCTTTGGATGAGGCTGGTAGTAAAATCAGGAGTAAGGGCACAAGCTACTGCCGATACCCTAAAGGAAAAATAGTCAAGAGCAATGTAGGTGTGGGCTCTCTTCCATCTGCTTGTAGCTTCCACATTTCAAACAAAACAAAGTGGTCTTGAAGATGTCTTTGGACAAAGTGAACAGTTCTGGGGAGAAAGCAGTAAGAAGGAGTGTTAATGTGTTGCTGGAGTTACTAGAGAGTTATGTGGGAATTACATGTATTATGGCTGGGTATTGAAGGATAATTCAGCTGCGAGAGTTTTCTGTCCATGTACTTAAGAGGCTATATTTGAGCATGCAATTTATAGAAGGATTAGCTAATCTTTGAAAATACAAACTGGAAAAATTGCAGTCTGAACTATATCAAAGCCCATGATGTTTGCCATAAAGCTTTCAGGTTAAGCCCATGTCCTATGGAATATGTTAAATGAATGGCACTATTAGGAGCTGCAAAAGTATGACATTAGAAATATTACAGCACTAATTGGCACTGCTTTTACAGACCTTAATATTGCTGCTTTAAGTTCTCATTGTTCGCTTGCATTACAAATCTCTTGATGAATAGCTTTTTGTACAGGATTGTCAGATTCAGCTTTGACAATTCATTTAATTTAATGGTCTGGTAATTCAGATAGGTTAACTCCACAATGAAAGGGTCATCCTGAGAGTGTCTGCAACAGAAAACAAAGTAATCCCTTTCATCTTTGGCAAAATGAGTCAGAAGATTGTTCACATCTATGGATGCTTAATCAGGAAAAACATGCAAACTGTAGGATCAAGATTATATTTGTTGTCCATTAGATATTGAAATAACTTACTTTAGATGGAAGTAGCCATAATTACACAGTAAACTAAAAAGTAACTTGAAAGTAAATTCAAGTATGTAGTCTTAAAAAATTGGAAGTCCTAATTGAAATCTTGTTTAATAGACCAGATACTTCATTAGCTAGCATAAAATGCATGCTGTGTTCCTGACTATATAACCCGATAAAAGATCATGAAACTAAATCAGTAATCTGTCATTCATTGAATGACAATTCTATATAGTGTGAACCCATCATAAACCAAAGCAAGAAAAATGCTCTGAATGTCAAATCAACCTGGAAATCAAATGGAAAATCTAATTAGACTTTTTTTATAGTGACAGCATAACAGCTTTAACTACAGTAATATCACTCTCCTTCCTGAAGTGTGACTTTCAGCAGATATAGAACATAAAAATGGACAGGATACAGCAGTGTATTGGGAAATGTCTGAAAAGATGTTTATTCTGTGGGTACTGATCCTTTTGAAATGACAACAGGATGCTGCATCAGCCCCCCTCCCCCCCACCCCAGAGTGCTTGCCCTTTGCTTGCAGGGGGAAGTATCTCCTCTTGCCATGCTCATCCTTCTGACTCTATAAATGGGTTCAGCCCCTGTGATATTATCAGAACTGCAGGTTTAGTTTATTGTGCTCATTAAATCTGCAGGGATGGAGCACAGAGCTGCCACACTCCTGCTCAGACAGCCCTGATTACAAGGGACATTTGTACTGTTGTTTCTTTTTTATCTCTTCTTTTCAGCATGTTTGTATTTTCCTGTCTTTTTCCTCCCCTCAGTCAACCTATCCATAATTACTTTTCCCCTATTGGTGCCAATTTTAGTAAATCCATGTGGCAATGGGGAACAAAGACACTCATACCTCCCTGTTTACTTCAAAGAGGAGGGTTTATTGCAACAAACTGAACCCTTTTGAGTTCTAAAGTTAAGAAAAACAATACCCAAATTTGATTTTTCTGACACAGTTACTCAGGTAATCTTGGCCTTATGGTATCACTGTAATGGTCATCTGGGTACTATTGGCTGTGGAAGACAACTTTTAAATGCTCTCCGCTGTTCCCACTCTGATTTTCTGCACAGTTTTTCTTATGTAAGAACCCAATAATCATCTACAAAGGTCAGAAACCATTCTATTATTGTCTGAGAGGACAAGGACCAAACATCTGAAGGGCAAGTTCTTCTAAGGCAAGAAGATGGAAAAGTCCAAAATATCAGTATTTCCCATCACAGATACTGTTCTTGAGAGGTGATAAGCCCTGTAGCCATGGAGCCTGACAGGGGCCTTCAGGCAGCTCCCTATTTTTATTTCATCTGCAGTGCCAGGAGCTGCAGTGATAGGTTTGTGCTAGACTTTGATTTCCAGAGATATCTTCAACTTCAGGAACTGAATTTCATCTGTCAAAACCTAGACACTGAGTTTCTTGAGAAATTCTCTGTAGGAAATGAGTACCCCAGTAAATTTTTTCAGTCCAAGAGCTGCAGTGGGTCTGACCATGCTGACGTGGGCTCATCTCAGAGTAAAGCCATGTAGTGATGCTGTGCTGTTCCATGCTATATCCCTGCCACTGTTGTCTTCCTCCCTGGAATATTGCTCTTCTTTGGTACTCATTTTAGTGTAGCTTGTTGCTTTAGAAGGGTCTCCTGAGTCCTATTTTGGGGTGTTGAGCACTTCATATCTGCTTCTAAAGTTTACTACAAAGGGAAAATGAAATTATAACTAATAAAGAAATACTTAAAAGAAAATCTCTTGCATGTGAAAGGTTTGAAACCTAAATGCATGGTATAGTGAATAATTATTAAATTCACAGTGAAAGTGGAGTTCATCATAAGGTAACTATAAGACTAGGCTCATGTATTCTGCATTTTGGAAGCAATGCACTAAATGCTTTTGGGGCCTTTTAGATGTGTTGTCTTTAAGGTGTGGCTTTTAAGGCTTGAGCAGCTTGCTTCCTACTTCTCAGGCATAGATAACAGATATGTAGGGTAGAATTTAAATTTTAGTTGATGATCTTCAATATTTAAACTGTTTTCAAGGGATCTTTTATGAAGCCTGAAAAGGAGCATTTGTTCCCAGAACTGCTGTGAGTGAAGAGTTCAGGAGGATTACAGAATCAGGTCATGACAAAAAATTATCATGCATCATTAAGAACAAGTGGTGGTGGTAGTGTGTCTGTAGAGGTACTGGAAAGCTCAGTGAATTCATCTTTTGTTAACTTCCTAATTTTAGAATGGAAAACTTGGAAGATGTTCTATTTTTTAAATCGTTGTCCTTTCTGCTGTGATTGGATCTTATATATGTACACTCATAAGTGTAAATGTGCAGCTTTTAAGAGTGTATCTGCTAGAAATGTGGTGAAAATTAGCAGAAGACTGTTCAATAACATGGCAATATGTGATCAATGTGTAGGAAACAATTTTCTAAGACTAAGCAAATTAGAAGATACTACTTCATTTTTTGAAGTGTAGAGAAATTTCGTCAGGTCCATGCAGAGGTGTTATGGTAACTTTTGCTTTATCTTCTTATGAATTTGTGTTCAGATACTTTTACTAAACTCAGAAAAAGTTGACATATAAGGAAAAGCTAAAAGAGATTTCTTCCTGGACATTTGTCATTTATGACTAAAACAACAGCTACCACTCTAATCCACTTATGGAGGAGAGGGAATGCAGATACTGTAGAAAAATATTAGATAAGAGTTAGAAAAACTGTCAGACGTATTAGAAGGGGATTGAATTCTCTGGAATAATTTGTCTATGCTAAAAATCAAAAACTCTGAGGACATAATTTTGTGCTGATAAAAGCATGTCATCCACTGTAACAAAAGTGAACCCAAATGTCATAAGGATTTCTCTGCAGAAAGTCTGGTCATTAGAAAAAAGCATATACTTCACAATGGTCACTGGATGCTTTATCTTCACTAAAGATTATTTTTTTAATTACTATTAAATTTGAATGCAAAAAGATAGTGGGTTCTTAATTCTGCTAGGGAATCTGTGAAGGTTAATTCCATTTATTTATGGAATAATAAAGAATTGTTTATATGGAATAGAGCAGTCCTGTATATATGAATAGGTATAGTTTCTTTAGACTCTAAAGTTGTACAAATTTGGGAAATTAGGTTTTTTTCTCCCTATTTATTATAGCTCTTAGAAAATATAAGATGAATTTAAAGAAGCAAAATTAAAATTAAGAAGTGTATGCAGAAGACAGACATTTTTCTTTAATTTGAGGAGAAGGTCCCAACAGAGTTAAGGGCCAGGAGAGAAATCTAGCAGTAGCCTTAAGGGTCTAAGTCCTTCTAATGTTTCATGTATTAAAGTCAGAAAATTGAGAATTAATTCAAACTGAATGTGGCAAAGCATGGAAATATTAGAATCTAGCTTTACCCTTTACTAATGCTTTATGGTAATTGTACAGCTTGATGTCTCTGATCTTAGATGAGATGGGTTTAAGAAAAATACAGCCCAGTTTTTAAGAGATCCCTCATGGTCTGTCTTTTTACTACATGTATTTTCCTACTGAAACGGCCTTTAGGCATTGCAAAAGTGCAAATAATTAATAACTAGCATTACTAAAATATGAGGCAAAGAAGTGTCTGTCATACAGTTAATTTTTTGCAAACTATAATTACAAGATTTTAACACTGATTGTAATTACTTGAACATATGGTGAGAAATAGGTAATGAAAGTGTTTTTAATTGTGGTATAATGAGTTTCTGGATGTTCAATACTATTTCCACAGGGATACCAAAAATTTAAGAAGTGTGAAGAGAGAAAAGGAAAAAACTGATCTGGCCTGGAGTTAGCCGTATCTTTGAAATTAAAGAAAATAGAATTTAAGAATAATTTGTTGTTTTTTAAAAAGAATCTTCAGGTCATCCTTAGGTAAGGTTACCATTGTATAGATTGGATATGTCTGGAGAACTTGGAAATCTCTTTTTCTTAATATTTTACAAGAAAAGTTACATAAGGTAGTAGATTGCCTTCTATTCAAAATATGCATAAATACAAAGAGACTTTCTTCTCTTGTGTTTGGCTATGCAGATGAATTTTGCTGTAGTTATGCCTCTGATGGACCCTTCATACTTGACTCTTCCCCAGTTTTTACACGGTTTTTGCACTACTTAAGCTCATAACTATTCCACTGATTATTTTCCAAAACCTAGTTACACTCTGCTGTGCTCAGCAAAGACCTGCCTGCTGTGGTAAATCAGAAATAATTACCTGTGGTGTTATTGAAGGGCTTTGATGGTACAGGCTCATGGTTGGTATTGTTAAACGTTCAGCATACAGGTCAGAATAAGATCTTATGCCTCAGCATAGCTTTAAAATTTTCTTTTATTTCAGTTGGAAGAAATGACAGGTTTTGGGGGTTTTTAGCCAAAAAGTGAAGGGATGTACAGGATTCATAGCCTGATGTATGCTGCTTCTCAAGCTCTGAAAATGTTGCAGTAGCACATAGCTCTGTGATAGACGTCTTCTTTATTTTGCCTCTTCTGTCTGAAATAGGTAAAGAAACAGTGACTGTTGTTGTAGCCTGTGATGCTCCTCAGTTCCTTCCTGAATCTGTGTTGGCTCCTGTACCAGGAAGTACCTGGACCCTGCAGTGCAGTAGCCAAAATAATTTATTTTTAGATGCATTTTTTTCACAATACCCTATCAACACATTCCATCATTTTCTGTAACTACTTTCCTTTGCTAGAGATGGAAAGCCTATTTTTTTTAACTGACTTAACTAGGAATAATATTTCTTTAAAAATAAATGTTTGTAAAACAGAAAAGTAAATGGCTTTTTTTTTTTTTAGTGTAGGCCATAATAAACTCTTTACATTTTGAAATGGTTGTCAACATACCACTGCCATGCTTGTCACAGCCTCTTTAAAGCTGTTAGAGTCAGAGAGAGATTTTTTCTGCCGGAGGATCCTGGCAGTGATTACAAGCCTAACGATACTTCTGCTGTGCAGAAAATTATTATTGATGGTCCTAAGGATAAGCCTGATGAGGGAAAAGATACTGGGCTGAGTAATGTTAGGGGGAAGCAAAGAGGGTTAAGTTTTATCATAGAGCTGCCTCTGGACATGTTCAGCAAGAAAATAATACCTTTTGGTAGGACACCTGGGTCTAGAATTGACAGTCCTAACACTCTCTTGGTTTCTGCTCCCCAATATTTTAAATTATTTTCCCAAATGTTCTATTAACATATCTAGAGTATGTTGATGGTATCAAAAGAGAAATAACAAACTTGTTTATGAACAGGGAGTTACTCAAGGACCGTGAATGGTAATACAATGCGGGGGTAAATATTTAAGATTAAAAATTCCTGATGGTTTTCACCCTGTAGCCCACTGATAACTTTTCGCTGTACTTATTTTAGTAAAATGCTTGTTTTTAATTCCATTTGGAACCCTTGATTTCTCCTCTACGATTATCTGTAGTGCAACCATTGTCTCAAGTGATAGTTTTATATTGATCTCTGTTTCCAGCAAAGGAAGGTCTAAGATTTTCATAGATCAGATCTGCTACACACATGGGAGTTATGGCTATGGTCTAGCAGGAAATCAAAGCCAACAATGGTTGAGAGGCTCAAGTGTGTTGCTTCAAAATACCTACTTGAAAGTATCTATTGTTGGTATTTTTTTTAATTGTTGGCAATAGAATTCACCCAGTGCATCAGCTCCTGAATTTATTGCTGAGTGCTGTAGGAGCTTGCAGTGTTTTGGTGAGATATTAGTGTTTTTCGCTCCTGTGTACCGTAAAGGCCTCGATTATGTTGCAGATAAAAGCACCAAATTCAGTCCTATTGCTTTCCCTGCCCTCCCTGAATCAGACTCACCTGCAATGAATTAAATAAAATGTGGAGGGAACTGAACTGGATGCTCTTTTGGTTGTATATATCTGGGATAACTCTGCCTTTTAATGTCAGGCCTTGAAGATGGCTAAAGTGTAGAAAATCATCTTAAATTTTAAGAGCACAAGCAAGAAGGAGAAAAAAAGCCTTAAAAAAATCAAATTTAGCTTGCCAAAACGGAATTTGCTGTTAGCATGCAGGCACCAAGATATGCCTTTATTAGAAAAACTATAGTTTAAGTATAATTTGAGAAGTGCCAATTGATTTGATTGCTTTATTAACTGTCAGGATGATCCATGGCATGATTTTGTTCTAGGCCCCATCCATGGAGGTATTCAAGATGAGGTTGGATATAGCTCTGGGTAACCAGGTCTGGTGGAAGCTGTCCCTGTCTTTGGCACAGTGGGGTTGGAACTAGATGAACTTTAAGGTAATTTCCAAACCAAACCATTGGATGCTTTTCCAGAGATTCCTGAGAATTTCTGGGGATGGCACAGCCAGGGGCTGTCCTGGGGCCAGCATGGCTGGTGTTCCTGTGCCTGGGGCTCAGGGACCTTAGTGCAGTGGACACGAGAGATGCTGCATGGGCCTGCAGAGATGGATGTGTGTGTTGTTGTGGCTGTGGCCCAAATGCATTTTATTTTGAGCTTTTAGGTATTTCTGTTTGGGATTCCATGCCGTAAGTGTCTGAAAACAGAAGTTGTGGTAGGAGTCTAAAGCAGCACAACCTTTTTAAGGTTTTCAAAATAATCTTTCCTGTGGAGTAGTAATCCTTTTAGTACTGGAGGTGAAGGAAGGTTGCTCTGTGTGGATACATCAGAAATGCAATATATGTGAATTTATTGGTAACCTCTCTGTAGGGAGTTGTGTTGAACACAACATTCCTGAAAGTCTGTGGGGAGATGACATCTATGTTTTTAACTAATTTATTTTAGGTGTGTGTTCCTCTCTGCCCAGCAAAATTTCAACTAGTGCTGGAAGCAAAGGGCGTTTACAGTAAGATGAAATAAAAAAAAAATCCAAGATACATTAATAGTAATTTCTAGACCATCTACTTGCACTTACCTACACACTATTTAAAAATCTATTGAGCTGTTCCATAAGCATCAGATTAGGAGGTCATATTCTGATAGAAGGTGAGCTGATGAAGTTTTTGCACCTAAATTTCCTTCCTTTTGTTTTTTCCCTTGGTTTTTTTTTGTTTGTTGTTTGTTTGTTTGTTTGTTTTGTTTTGCTTAAAAGAAGACAAGACAATGTAACAAGAAATCTGAAGCAAAAGCATATCTGAGGATCAGCAATGTTGGGGTGCATTGTGTCGTGTGCTGTGCCAAGGGCTCCTCCCATCCTGTGTCACCCCTCTCTATCTGTGCTTGCTTAGGATGTGACCATCACCCCAAAAATGGCACAAGCCAAGAATAAACACTGACCTTTAATGCAGCCTCTGCTCCTTTCTTTCTGTCCCACTTGACCCTGAATGAGCCATTTCAGCTCACTGAGTGAGCAGAAAGCAAACCTGAACTTAGGGTTTTGTGTCAGTAGCTTGGCTTAGCAGACTCAAAGAGCTCCTGACAGATAAGTGCCAGGGACAGAAAGGATCACAGTAGAGGCTGGGAGCCTGCCTGTGGCTGCCAAGGAATCACAGCCTGAGAAAAGGCAGTTATGCCTTCCTCTCCCTGCCTATTAGCAGATCTGGGTCTTCACACTGCGTGGTAGAACTTTTTTAGTTACTTGTCGTACACTTCAGCATCCCATCTCTGTATGAACAGCAGGGAGAACCCATCTCTCCATCTCCAAATGAGAATTTGAGACCAGTCAGTCTCAAACTTGCTAGACAAGAACAATATATGTGAAGTTGATAGATAAGTATGTATTTACTAGACTGCTTCCTTGAAAGCATAGTTGGTGGGTGGAAGATTTGAGATTTTTTAAAATAAGTTTATTCTGTATCTGTCAGAGTGATAAAGCAACATGACTGATGTGAAATAAATAAAGGTCTACTTAGGATTGCATCCTATAGAGGTAATAGATAAATCTCTCTCAGGTGCATGATATTATTTCAATTCTCTAGTAAATATTTTCAATTTCAAAATGTGCTTCTGGGGAATCTTTTGCAGCTACAGTCTCTTGGCTGCTCGAAGGATTCAATCAACTAGATACAATGTCTTATTAAAAACTGATCTACAAACTTGTTTTTCCGGGAAGAGGGGGAGAATATTTTTAAAGAGATAAAAAATCAGATATTTATGAAAAGTTTGTTTCATTCCATTTTCATGTTTCCATGCCATTTACTGCACTTGTGAATAATTAAAGACCATGAATAAGTAGCCACCTAACTCATAGTCATTACTCTGCTGTTGATACCATTGAGTGTGTAGGGGACAGGGCAGGTACCACAGCTCTTTCAGGAGGAAGGTTATTGAAAAACCCACCTGCAAAATTGGACTGACTAAATCTGTTTGGTGTTTAACAGTCACTAATTAAGTATATGCTACAGTGCTTCTGTAATATCATATACATATCTGACAAGATGTCTTGTAAGCAAGTTGTCATTCAAGTTTTCTTTTTGTGATAAATATTATTTTAGAGGAAGCTCAACTGCATACTTCATGCAGCAACAGACCTTGCTGCAGTTTAATAAAATCTATTTGAGCAGGAAAAGTGACAGAGGTATTTAAAGTTTTAGTTTCAATGAGAAAACTTCAATTTTTTAGTTTGCATTTAAAAAACAAAGTTCTAATATAGTTACAGAATTTTTTTTCATATACAGACTGTTGTAATAGCATATACTATATCATAGTTATAGTAATGCATGGCGTAACAGAGGAAGACTACTGGGATTTTGAGGATAAAAAATGGAACTCAGATTTTATTAGCTCCGATTTCATCAGGCTTTCTTTGGTGCTAAGGAAATACTCATATAAATGCTAATGTATACTAAAAAGTTCCTAGAGTTAAAATTCCTCTATCTTGCCTTTCTGTCGACATGACCAGTTACAAAAAGAAGCATTTAGCTGAAGGATGTTCACAGAAACAGAAAGTTCTTGATTGCTTTTTCATGAGGAAGGTCTGCGGGTGGAAGACGTGTTAAAACTTGTCTTCCTTGCCCTTACAAGTTGTCAGTAGGCAGCTGATCCATCGGGTAGAGACAGCCACACCAGCAGTGCTAACAGGGACAGCTCAGCACCCCCCCAACCTTGCAGAGGATCTGGATCTGCACCTCTTCTGCTGCAGTGCAGATTTGGGAGTTTGAGATGCTCATGAGTGGGAGCTGGCAGCATCTCCAGGTTTTTGCACCCATGTGTGGGCAAGGTGAGCAGTGTGCTCTCTTTCCCTGGCTTCTGCTGTGGGGGCAGCAACCTCTTGCAGAAGGGAGGCAAAAAAAGACAGCTGAAGGTGATAATGTCTTTCACTAGCACAGCTAAAGTTGCGAGGTGTCGTTGCTCAGCACCCTCATTGCCAAGCACACTGTGCGTTCCACCGTGCCTGTGGAGCAGCAGATCCCTTTTTGGGGGAACAGCGGGCTCCAGGACCACAGTCAAACAGCAGACATGGGCTTGGGGGATGTTTGCCATTCTGGGTACCCCAAAATGCTGTTGTGTTCCATATCTATCTGTGCACCCAATTGTTGCTCACTCCTTAAGAGCCTGTGGATGGAAAATGGAACCGGGGGCAGAGTGAGTGCAATTCTGGCCCTTGACTGAGTAACTTAGCTTACTCCACAATTTTTCCCTTTCTTCCCAGGAAGTTAGTAATATTTAACAATTTTGTATCTAACAATTATTTACTCTTTTTTTGCTTGTTGCTATTTTATTTTTTTGTAAACTCTCATTTTTCAACTTATCACTATTTATATAGACTTTTTCTCCTTACTGGGGCGAAGGGATTGGTTAAACTAAAGGGTAGGTAACTCATTTTAGAGTGTTTCCCTTAAATTGTCTTAAACCAAGACCTTTGCTTTCATATTTTAGCACTTCAAATAGAAAAGAATAGACTTTCTGCTGCTCTGTGAAATACTATTTATGGTGTATGGTGAAATACTATTCCTGTCATATGAAGTCAATTCTAAGTTGACTTGAAAATCGTTTTGCTATTTTTATTGCATTTTTCATGTTGCAAGTAAATTGTGCAGACAAAGTCTTGTTCTCACAGGATTTAGATTTTCTTGTTTCAGGGAGCATGATTGCTTCTTTGAATTTAGGTGCTTGGTGTCGGGGTATTGGGACAAAGATATCAAAAAATGTGATATTCTGGGGAAACTGAGTAAGTTTGAAATTGAAAAATTAGGAATATTTAGTAGGTCCTTAAAAAAGCAGTAGCATGTGATTCTTAAATTATATTACAGGCATTATGCAAATCTAAATTGATATTAACTAAGTTGAAAGTTTTGATTGCCCAAGAAACCCACGGTGTTTCAGTCTTTCTGAATGTAAAAATACGTTTGAAGGTAATCCTTTCATACCTTTCACACTATACAGACTGAAGCAGAGTGGTGCATGCTGCTCCATCAGATAACTGTTGTTTCAGCCTCGGTGAAGGAAAAATGGATTGTCATTTGAGGTGTAGGGTGACTCCCTTCTGACTCATCCCAGAGTGGCTTGGTTCAAGATTCCTTCCTGTAGAAAACCTTCTTGTGAAAGATAGAAATTTTTTTAAAGTTGGAAGAATTTGTAAGGATTTCTAGGGCAAACTCAGTTTTAAATTTAGGGGTAGTGAAACTTCATTAAGTTTGCCAAACATTTGGCATTTGGAAAAGGTTCAAGTAAATAAAAGGATTGTATCTGAAGTTTTTAAAGGTTTTATCTTGATTTTGACCTATTCTGTTTAGTGCTTTTCCTACATCTTGAATTAAAGCTTCCAAATCTAGTCTATAAAGTGAATAATGCTTTTAAATACCTTATAATGAGTGGGTTTTCTGTCTTCAGGAGTTCACAAACCGTTTTGTTTTCTAAGATATATATTTTCATGTCTAAATTACATTTTTAATTCTCTGTAGATTCAAAATGGAGCAATGTGAAGAAACCATACTATGTTTTACAATCTTTCACTTAACATGACTCTTGCTTGAAAATCAAATGGGAAATAACTCTGTCAACTGTGTCACAGAAATGGGGCTTGGGTTGTTTTGATTCCAACATCAGTGCATCAGGAAGCAATGGAAATAGCCTCTCTTGGTGGTTGCTTAGACAAGTGGATCTATATGGATGGCAGGCAACTGTTGTGCTTTTCTGAAGTTCAGGCCTCAGGTGAAATATCATTCTGTTCTGTATCTTGCTAAAATACCAAACACCAATCCTGGGAACAAAACTCCACCAAAAGACCCTCCCCAAAAAGTACCTCAAAGAAAACAACCAACCAACCAACCAACCAAAACTAGTTTAAAAAGCCACAAAACCTCAACCCTAAATAACCCAAGAATATCAAACCCCTGAAGTACTGCTGTTCTCCAGATCAGATGTATCTGGAAGTGCCTTACAAAATTAAGCAAGTGACTTAAAAGTCACCCCCTATGTGTAGGAAAAGGGAGCAAAAATTACATGAGTCCAAACCTCAGTGGAGTATTGGCAGAGGCAAGTGGTAGCAGGGGCTGAAAAAAAGTGGAGGAACAGTAGGTAATAGAGAGGAATGCTATTATCCAGCTTGAGCTCTGCTCAAGGTGACTTTTAGAGATATGGATAAAGTTTTAATTTGCCTTCTGAAACAGACCCCAGGGAAATGGTCTGTTGCAAAGTGTTCAGAAGAATTGGTTCTTGTACCACAGAGATTTGCATAATGTTCTTCTTGGGTTTGGGGTTATGAATGGTTTGATGCAAGGAAAAATCATATGTTCAACCTTGGGCACTTTTCTTCATCCTAAGTCCTCAAGCTAAAAAAAGGAAAAAGGTTTTCTAGAAAAGCACAGCACAACTGATGCAGCTTAGGCACCAGTTTGCTGAGAGAAATTTTGGGGACACAGGCTTGCATGCAAGCATTGCTTAACAAACACTTAAACAGTAAGAATAATATAAAAATGTAAGACTAGTGGGAGAAACCTTGCTGTTAAGTGAAGAACATAATTTGATGACTGAAGAGGTCATAAAACTCTTCAAATAACACTTTATAGCTCTGATTAATATAATTCATTTAATTAAAAAATATAATAGTAAAGGATGGAAAAATAACTTGGAAAAGAAACTAACTTTGAAGACTTTTCCAAAATGTTAGCAGAAAACATGTTAAAAGAACCTAGAGGTTTATATCCTGGCAAGAGAGTGATACCAGGAGGTCTGTTCAGATTGCAGAAAAAGCTGAAAATAACAAGATGCATCCTAGTGCTATCCCATTTTTCCAGAAAAAGAGAATTTATCCAAAGTGAGGCTAGAACACCAGCCACACCTATTTCTGCTATAGCTGCTTCTAAATGTTTGTTTATTTCTAAATTTCTTTGGTTTTGGAGCTTTGTTTTGTTCTAGTTGGTAGGTGTGTGAAGATGGATTCAGAAATCTAGCGTACAATTCATACAACTGGGAGGAGGACAAATAAACCTCAACAAATCACACCCAAGCACAGAGACAAAAAAACTCCCACCAGCAAAAAAACTCCAAAACAAATAAACAACAGCAACAAAAATTCCTAATTTTGTGTTTTGTTGTTTGGTTTTTAATTTACGTTTTTATTTAAGAAAGACCAAATATGAAAAGGCCTAAACTGTAGTGGATTTTTAATGGTTTGTGTTTTAACTAAATTTACTCTTGGCATATGAGCAGTCTCAGCCTGGTACACAAGAAGTGTTGAGAAGCTGCTGTGTCATTGCCCTTTATGCAATAGTCTGGAAATGAGCATGCTCTCTGGGAATGGGATTTGTCTCCTAAACAGGCAGCTAAAATCATCAGATTATTTGTTGGTTTTTTTGGGTTGTTTTTTTTTTCTGAATGCTTGTGGTGTCCCTTAGTGTATAGCAAGAGAACATCCCAGCAGCGTCCTGGAACAGGTAACTATACTGAAAATGCACCCTGGATAAATTATTATGGATTAGGAAATTGTTCTTGAATGCCTGATATCCAAGTTTTAAATGTACTCTGCCTTCATTTAAAAAGTGGCTAGGTGAACTGACTTTTAAAGCACTGATAACAGCTGTCATGAGCAATTTTTTCAATACATTAGTTTAGGCTGCACCCTGAAAAAAGGGAGTCCTGTGTTAGAATCAAAGATGAGATCAGCTGAAGAGGGTTTACACTAACCTGAATTTTTCCTTCAGAGAGCACAGCACAGTATTTACCCTGCTTTTACCTCACAGAACAAAATAGTTGCTTAGCTCAGCTCCTAGTGTCACTTGTGTTGGGAATGTAAAAGATATTTAATTATCATTTATCTGCAACTGATGTCCACATTGAAGTGTGCTGGCAAATTCCCTGGCTGATGCTGACTGTCAGTGTTACTTTTTCCAGAGGCCTCAATGTGGCTGCTCCCATACATTCCTGTAGAACTTAATGGTGAATCTGAACCTTTAAACATATTGGCATAAAAATCAATAAAAAGCCAGAATGTAATATACATCTAGTCTCAGCAATAGACTAGACTTGAAAAATTCTTGTATCCAGCTTAGAAACTGAAGATCTCTCTTTGTCACTGTAAGTACAGGTGCAGCCAAGGCAAAGCTTTAGGGCATTTGGGTATAAGCTGGTTTAGAAGATGTATTAACTAAAAACACACTAAAACTGATGAATTACTTCCTGATGTCATAGTTGTAGAGCTACTTTTCTGCAGGCATGAGAAACTGAAAAATGGAGTCCTATGTCCACCTATGCTGCTTCTTGGTGTAACTTAAGAGTTGGTGCACTTCCACATGTGGGGAGGCTTGTGTTATTCTCACATTTAATAAATGCATCATTCAGCTGTGCTCTGAAGCTCTCTGGGTTCAGTCCACTTGAATTGCTAGTCTTTCCACCTGCTAGTTTTCATTTAGGAAAGTTTTAAAAAGAAAAATTGTTTTGCAATTAATACTTGTAGAACTTGGTGCCTTTTACAAGGTGCTTTGATTTTTGACTCTTTGACTGGAAATCTAGTAATCTAATTTCCAATCCTATCCATTCTGTCAAAGGCTGCAGGAGTGTCTTAGAACTTCCTAATCCAGGTTTTTGGTGCAGAGTTGCAACTGTTTAGAAAAATTATGGAAGTCTAGGAGAAAAATAAAGATGTTCCTTGGGGAATCCTTGAGTTGATGAGCAACACTTTTCCTGTTATGCCTAGGTAAACAGATTTATTAGTTTAGCTGGAATTAGGATCATGCATGAATCATGGGACAAAGTTTTGGCAAGAAAGAGACTTGTTGTGGGATTTCCAATAAAGAGTTAAGATGAGAGATTGTATGATGATTTAATCTTGTTAAATGTAGCGCAAAACACTAAGTGTGCTGGAGCAGGTATTTAAATAATAAAAAATCCTGATACTAGACCTCCTAGAAAACAGTCTTTTCTTCACTCAGTTGCTGCCCTTAGAAGGGATTTCTTTCCACTTTGGGGCTGTTTACTCTTCTGTTGTTGACTAGTGTGTTTTGATATGTACTTTTAATTTTTTGGCTTGTAAGTGTTTGCATTTATTTACAAATATATGCAAAGAAAACCCCCACAAATCTGTATGAAGTAGTAATCTATATTACATAACTACAATATATAATATGTAAAATAATAAGTACAAAATTATATGCATTATATGTTTTATATTGTGTATTACAAGAATATTCATAGACTAGTGTATAGCTCCTAGGTAGTATCGTGAATCAAGTGTTATAAATATTGACATCCATTACAGGAAAAATCTGCTTATCTTTTATTTTTTCAGGGGTAGTTTTGCTTTCGTTTTTTGCCAGTTTATAAGTGATTTATGAAGTAATACTACATGAATGTCAGCTTCATGGAGAACAGGTGTTAGGCAAGGCATTTTCAGTAAATGTGTGTGACTTCTACTTGCTGCTTAAAAAGTGCTTCTTGGTTTAGATAGGAAAGTTATCACTGAGGCAGGAATTAAAGTTAGGATCTTCTAGCCTGTTTTCATAGAATCATGGACTGGTCTGGGTTGGAAAGGACCTTAAAGATCATCTAATTTCAAAATCCCTGTGCAATGGGCACAGGCACCTTCCAGTAGACCAGATTGCTCAGAGCTCCATCCAATCTGGCCCTGAACACTTAGAGAAATCAGTCCCCAACTTCTCTGGGCAATGTCTTGCAGTGCCTCACTACCCACACAGCATGGAATTTCTTCCTAGCAGCTGATTTAAACTCACCCTCCTGCAGCTCAAGGTACTTCCCCCTTGTCCTATCACTATATACACCCTTGTGAAAAGTCCCTCTTGAGTTTTTTTAGAATTTAATTTTAAAATTTAATAAAAATCTTGAATTTTGTAGACTTAAATACTCAAATTTAGGTGTAGGGGCCTGAAATAAAATTAGTCTTGTATAACTGAATATTAGACATACTGAAAAACTAACACAAAAAATTGTATTTGGGCTAGTATTTGAGGGTTTTGGTAAATAACTTGATATATTGGTTTTGTGTATTTGCTCAATATTCACTTGCAGCTGCAAAATACACTTATATTAGTGGCTATGACTAAATATTCTTTTGGAGAAGGTTCATAAAATAGAGATTTATAAAACTATGCACATCCCAACTGCTGCATATTCTCTGGGTACTATTGGTTGTCCTTGTTCATGTCAAGTAGCTCTGTGCACATACATCATCCCTGTAATTTTCATCAAATTTATGAGATTCATTAGCTGTTCAGGAGGAAGAGACATGTCAGGTATTGTAGAGAAGAAACAGATTAACTTGGAGGTTTTATTGGAAGTGGCGAAATAGTGTCCTGTAAAAGTCCCTGTGAAGATGTTTCTGGTGGGGTGGGTGACTAAAGGCAGAACTTCCACAGCTGGGCACACACTTTCCTTTTTGTTTCCAAATGACACTGCTTGGAGCTGTTCCTGTCCATAAGGACAGCCATGTGTCAGGGATTTGATAGCTATGAATATGTAAAATTCCCAAAATCTCAATAAAGGAAATGTTCACATTGGCAACTTGTGAGGTGGCAGTAGGGGAGAAAGAAAGTAGGTTACAGTATTTCATAATGTAATTACAAAAGGAGATTTGAATTTGATTGTCTGCAAAAAATGCTAAGGGTGAATCTCTGTGCACTTGGAGATCTGAATGCTGAGGCCAGATCAGGTCTCTGCAGACTTGTGCGGAAAAGCACAGCTATTTCATGACTTCCTTCTCTCTCCCATTAGGCTCCTGCCTTGTAAAAGCAGGACAGACTTGGAAATGCATTTTACAAATGCAGAAATGACCATGCACTTTTCAGCTATGGCCAAACAAAAAAAATTAATTCTGTTCATTAATATTAAGATATTAAAAAGGGAAAAAAGGACACTTAGGGAATCCCTTTAAATAGAGCAGAGTGGAGGTACATACATGTGCTCCATTTAATTTTGTTCTCATATTAACAGCATACCAAGATCCTGTTTTGCCTCAATAGCACGAAAAAGGAAAAAAATCTTGAAAGGCAAAAGAATAAGCTGTTGTATGTAAAAGAATAATTTAAATCTTAATTTCTCACTGCAAACTCTTATTTTAATTCTTTGGTATAAACTTAATTGCATTTTGTCCATGGGAGCAGTTTGTGATGAGTTGCGGCTTTTGAATAGGCTTTTCCTGCTTTTTTGTTTTTCCTCTCTTTTTATTTCCAGTGGTATTTCTAATGTGTCAGCAGCAACCTGAAGTTGTATAAAACCAAATTACTTGAAGATCTTGTGTACAATCAGAGTGCATTGGGTCTTTCACACATACCCTGAGGAATGGCATTGCCAACATACTCCACTCTTTCAGCCCATGTTTACTTCAGCCTCTTTAGACACCATTGCCTGATCTCAATTATAAAACAAATGTCTAGGAAGCTGACTGATAAATTATTTACTCCCATCTCCATACCCCTTCTTTATTTTCCCTATATCCTAATGGTAGAAATACCTGGTATGACAGCTACTATAAACTTGTAAATTCATGTGATTTTTATTGGAAAAGGAAGAGAAGAAGTTATCTTATTGTATCTGAAAGTTTTTGTGAGACCTGGGGCTTGAAAGAGAAAAATTAAATAAAAAGCAACATTTGGGGTTTGTGGGGTTGTTCTTGCTCACAGAGTGTGTATGTAGAATAGGTGAGGGGCATTAGAAGACTCTGGAGAAATATATGGATTTGTTTCTGGATCAGCAGTTTAAATCTGCTCCTGCTAAAAAGCCAGCCTGATACTTGCTCAGAACAGGAACCTATATAGAAAGATGGTATCCAAAGCATATTTCTCATGAATGCCCTACAAAGGATTTTGTAGCTCTTGCAGGGAAGAGCTGTCTAATCACCAAGCAGAGAGCATGTGGTGTTTATGGCTGACGTGGAAAGGTTTGTAATTCAAGCCTCAGTTTATTCATAGCTGGCTTTATTATATTGCATACCTGGGGAATACAGTGCAACCTCAGCCATTTGTAGCCATCTGAGTTACTGAGCCTAACTGTTGAGACCACTCATCCTTCCATTGTTCCTTTGGCATTGATTTTAAGATTATGTATCTTTGATTTTAACCATTTCAGTTCTATACTTGCTGCTTCCTCATTTCTTCCCATTTATATTGTAGCATGTCTTCATGCTGAATTTCTGATTGTTTGCATGAAATTCCTCTGTCTCCTGGGACATATGGATAAGATGTTTTAAAATAAAAGTGGAACACATAATTCTCCTAGATGATAGAGTATTTGTGTGCAGCAATTATCCTTTTCTTGTGAAATTCTGGTGCTCCTGCTTGCTTTAGGTACTACTGCTTTCTTCTTGGTTATGGACTGGACCAGGAAACTTTTCATCTGCTTTGCTAATCATGTTAAATGGCTTTCTATGAGAAGTTGTAAATACTGCTGGGTATACCCTATAGTAAAATTCACTGTTTGCAGTAAATTACATTGCATGAGATTACACTTTTAATTAAGCAAGTGGTTCCTCAGTGTTGATATTGGAGTGACTTTAACCTGCTGCACTTAAATCTTGCTCAGCAATACAGCCTGTAGGTTTTGGTTTTTTTTTGCTTACCATTGACAACAAGCATTGACAATAATCTGTCCTCATAAGGAAGCAATTTTAAAGGTTTTATTCCATAAAAAATAGTTTACAGCTTAAACAATGTGAAAAACTTGTTACTACATAACAAAGCATGAGCAAACTTTTGGGATGGAAAAATACAACAGATACTAATCACATCACTCAAGGAAGTATCATTAGATCTGAATGGAAAGCTAAGAGAATGTGCTGTTCAAACAGTTCTTTTGTGCAGAGGATACTGGGTGAAATATTGTTAACCGAAATGTCTATCTCCCACAAGTACATTTTACAATGCATAGCAGAAGTTTGTATGAAAATTTAATATTTTTCTTGGCAATAGCTTGGTACTAGTGAAATCAGAAATGTAGGGAGATATGAAAAATGAAACAGCTGCTTCAGGAACTTTTTTTTTTATTAGACCACATAAAATGTGTATCAGTTGCATGAATAGCTTGAGAATCCCTAAAATATCTCAGAGAGAAGAAAGAGCACTTTTGACACAGTTACTAAGATGAAGTTAATAAAATTGCTAATATATTTAATTTTCATTTGAATGCTACTTTATGTCAAAGCAAAAATATTTAAAATGACAGATGTTCTTATAATGCCACCCCTATATGACACATGCTTTGTGTAATGTTACATTTAATGAGAAACAGGCCTTGATATTTTTTTTCTTTAACCAACTCAGTACTGAATAAGATGCACTTTATATATCCTTTTGCCTTTAAACCTATTGATGCCTTAAACATGTAAAAATCCTAAATAACTGTGAGAGGAAAACTTAGGTTTATATTCCATGGAGACCTCCCAACAGTCTCTAAAATACTGTGATTGGTTTAAATGCATTTTCTCAGCCAATAAGACCCTCACCTGGGGATTTTTTTGTTAGGTTTTTTTAAGGCAGTTTTTCAGTTTTGGAAGTTTGGTGGTTTTTGGAGGGTTTTTTCGTGTGTGAGGGGGAAAGTTTTGTAGCTGAAATACCCCAAGCATGTAGCCTATGTTTTGATTTCCGTTGATCAAGTTTTCTTTAGAGACAGAGGTAAAAAGCAAAAGTAGCAATGAATATGTTCAGAAATCAAATGTCTTGTAGTTCCTCACAGGGATCTAAAGCTGGAACCAAGTGCAGGAGATATGGACATATAATTTGCTATTCTGTACATAGACAAACTTGAAGGTTATCAAAGAAGGATGCTTATGGGCAACAAAACTTAGATAAAATGAAATTAGGCATGGTTGTACCATTGGAAATTTAGTTTCTCTAAAACTTATAGTCTGACTGTTTTTGGAGGAGTATTATGGAGCCTTATTTTAAGATATCTCCTTAATGCATCTCCTACATTATGATGGGTTATTTTTCAGATTCATAGGCTAATGCAACAGGCTAACCCTACAATGAAAGGCTCTGTACTTTTGATGTTCTGCAGGTAATTAGCTATTACACTTTAGTTCATTACTTCATAGGTGATAAATTTCTTTAGGGAAAAATGCTTTTAAAGAGTTTGACAAGTTTAATTAATCTATTAAAACTTTGACTCTTGGATGAATTTACAAGAAACATCCTGTTTCAAGGGCAGTTCAGCTACCACCCTCTACCACCATGTCAAAATGGCATTAAGGAGCACAGACATTACTAATTTGACAAAGGAAAAAGATAGTTTTGTACCTGGACATCTAGAGCACAGGCGCTATGTATTTTGCTGAACATGCAAAAGAAGAAAATGGTGTCTTGGCACTGTCCATATAAAGTGGCAACAGGTAATTAGTGCTCAAAGCAAAAGAAATTCCTGCAGTCAGATGCCACCCCTTTTCCACTCTGAATGGCATTATTGAATCTCGAAATCAAAGAAAAGGATATTAATATTGTACTTGGAATGCAAATGTGAGTATTCAAAAGGAAAGGCAAGACTTTAGGCTTCTTTGAGAATTTGCATTCTGAACTATTTAAAGTGGTGTATATTTTTTTCTCTTTTTCCTCACTTGTACAAAATAGCTTTAAGAAGCAGCCATTTGTCATTCTTGTTTTTTCTTTCTAGTTCCATATGTTCATTTCATTTTCTAGGCTGCTGTTCAAATCCTCCTCTGAAGGTGGAATTCCAATTTTTTTCTGGATTTTTTTCTTTACTACTCTATGTGATGTTTGTAATATATTACTTGAAATTTTTTTTCTTTTTTCATCAAGCTTGTAAGTCAAAGTAGAATGATTACTGGTGTTTTGTGTCAGCTCTCAGATGATAAGACAGAAAGCCAAAGGGCATCACTTTGAATCACTAAAAATGTGGCTACGTCTCAGTGTGCTTTGCATTGTAAAACATTTTCAGTCAGAAATCAGGTGGCATTAATGTGATTTCCTGATGAGAATATTCAGCAGCTGGATATCAAGGTTTGGCTACAAATCAAATAGTGATAATTTTTTCTCTGTTTATTTCAGGGACTTTCCTAACTTTACACAGCAGTATGTAATTAAAGAATCCAATTCTTGAGACCTGCCTTAAATGTAGTCATATTTTTATTTCATCTTTTTAGTTTTACAATTTCTTTTTACTTGTAATCATCATTCTCAACAGGAATAGCCATAATCCTTAATAGGAAAGAATGCTGTTGATATGACTTTTATTGCTACACAGCTCTAATTTATTCCAAGACAATATCATTCCCACTGGAAAATGAGTTAGCAGTTAATAATAATGAAAAAAAAAATCTGTAATTGTATAATTAAAGACTTTAATATCACAAGCATAGAGAAGACTGAAAGTTCAGGGGGAGAAAAAGAAAAAACTGGCAAACTTTTGTCCGACAAATTGCCTTACTCACAGTAGGCATGGAAAAAACCAAAGCTGCAGAGTGGAGTGCATCCATTAATTTAATTTATATGTTTTATCAAGTGTCTTTGTCTATATACAGGTTAAATTGAATAAAAGCTCAGCCAAGAGCCAAGCTACCACCATTTTTTTCACTTCTTGCTCCCTGCATGATGGATTTGGTGTGTACAGGTCAAAGTGAAATGTGTCTGTCCTTTGAAACTTATGCACCGACCTACGTATTGACCAGAGCATTGCGACTGCCAGCCAAATGGATTAATGCTTTTGGAAATTCCTGGCTATGGATTGAAACTAGACTGGAAATGAACAGGGAACCACTTGGTGATTGTGGGGCTCCTAATGAGTGACTGACTCTCACACTGGTTTCTAGCAGGACTCAGTCCTATTGATCCAATGCCATAGTGGTGTGTGTGGGCACAAAAGCCCATGCATGCAATGGGGCTTGGCATGCAATTTGCTGATTTATAAGGAAGTGTTTCAATTGTATGGGGTAAAGTATACTGCCATGGATGTAGGGCAGCAGCAGGAGATCGGTTCCATCCCATGGGCACTTACTGCTCTTGAAAAAGGGTAGAACAGAAGGGTTCCTGCAAGGATTTCTTCTATTTGCAACTCATGAAAGGCCATTTGCTCCAATTTGAGTAAAGCGTGTTTAACAGCAACATTTGCACTTGCATGCACCTCAAGGCAAAATATTTTCTTAGAGCCCTGGCTGTTCACTTTTAATATTACTAAAAATATTTATCACTTCTTTCCCAATGTCCTTCTGCATTAGCTGTGTTTTGGAAGAAAGGGTAACCCAGGCAACCTAACACTCTAGCCCTTAGGCAACCTGCAGGCAGTCAGCCCTTACAGAATGATAATAATGATAAAAGACCCCTCACAGTGCTAGCAGCAAATTCAACAGCACTTTTGACAGGTGAAAGTCTGTACCTCTGAGGTAAAGCAGAGGGGAAAATAGGCAGCATGACTAAGTGCTATTTCTGTCAGGTTTGTAGCAGTCCTGTGGAGATTTAACAAGGCAAGATTTTTAGAAGATTTTGGAAACAGACTGAGCAATATAAGAACAGTGTCCTGAGATGGAGGACCAGGGCAAGAACTAGAGGAAAAGAAAATTCTTCATGCTCTTCCCTTCCCACAGGCTTAACTTAGTGGCAGGTGAGGCTGACTTGGCTGTGCAGAGCCTATTTGCAGTCTCGAGCTTGTTCTCTCACACCATGGTAAGTTCACAGCCTGCTCCATGTCTGGAGCAGGCTGTGAATGGAATAAGTAGTCCTCAGCTGGCTCAGGCAGACAATCTCCTCAGCAGGAAGACCCTACAAGTTTATACATCAAAGCTTTCCTGGAAAAATTCATATCCGCAGAGAGGTTTCAACAGTGAATTATGAATGGCATCTATTTTATCTATTTCAGTTTATCTTACTGGTTTAAGAAATGTTTTGAATTAATCAATGGAGTGGAATGATTTCCCAGGAGTAGAAAACTCTTCTTTGTCTTGGACAATAACTGATCTGGTGCCAGGGAGAGAGGGACAGTGGAGTGTAAGAGGCCAGGAGAGTATGAGCCTATATGAATGTATATAAAGAGCAGCCCCTCAGTCCACAGAGGACATGTTAGATTTGTCTGGACCACAGAGGCCTAGGCAAGGTTTTCTAGAACTTGGGAAAAATAAATTTAGAAACAAATGATGCCTGCTCTGGTTTAGTGAATTGTTCCTGCTTAAAATTGTAATTATTCTGATGAATAGCCCACCAATGCCTTGTTTATTGTTTTTATTTTAAAAGCCTTCAGATCTATTTTGATTTGATTGGTTTAGTCTGGGAAAGACTCTATAACTTAGAGCTTTGGCCAGCTGGGCATCCAGTCTCACCAGGCAATAACATAACATGCAGGGCCTGGAACTGCAAAAAGGTACAGCTGTTCAAAAAGTGGGGGTTATTTCTTCCTTTGGCCTGGATATAATTTTTCCAGTCTTACTGTAGCATCCATTCTGCAGAGCAGACTTGAGAATTGCCATTGGGACCCTGTGATTGCAGGAGTAACTCCAAAAATGCTTTATTTTTGAGAGACGTGAAACTTTGTACAGCTTTGGATGTGTTTGCCTTAAGTTAATGAGTGATTTTGTTAAGAGCTTCATAACTTGTGCTCACAGCTTGTAATTCCTGTGTTGGGGGAGTGGCTATTCATTTCTTTCCTTAGGTTTGCTGATGCCATTAATGATATATGGTAGGTTAGTAGAGGAATAATACAAATTATTCCTGGGTGTTGGGGTTTTAAAATTTATTTCAACTGTTATCAAATTGTGTTCAGGATTTTCAGTTATTTATTTTTTAAGCCAAAGGGGAGACATGCTTTTTTGGGTCAGAAAGATGGATCAATATGTGTCTTAGGCACCTAAATAAGGGTAATAAGTTGTATCTATCCCATATTCCAAGCAGAAAAAAATTAAAAAGCTTGGTAAATAACAATTTGGTCAGTGAATGGGGTAGATTACCTCGTTGGAGAGATGCTGCTATATATGATCTATTTTAACCCATCTGTAGAGGCAGAGGCCTTAGCAAGATAGACCTATATTGATTGTTTGTTATTTGGGTTTCCATTTTTCTGTTTGGTTCTGTTTATTCCTTTTACAGGCAAACCATACCTCTAAGGTATAATCTGCATTTTGCTCTCTTCCTGCTTCTAGAGGGTTAAATTAAGTTTACATAACTTTGTCTTCAGTCTACCGATAAGTGTTCATAGTACCAATGTGTTAGCTTGGGTGAGGATATCCTCTGCATGTGGAAAAGACAATAAGGCCTTCAGATACAAAATGAAATTTTAACTTTTTCATGTTCTTGGCTGTATGTGTATTTGGGTAAAGGTAAGTTTTTCTACAAAGGTTCTGTAGCACTCATGCCTGAACAGGACTTTGGGACCATTTCTTATGGAACCTTGTAAAGCAAAGAGCTCTTCAGACCCTTTTGTGGGTATATTAGTTGTCTGCCTTAATCACAGCATTTTATTATAACTGAAATATGCCATGGCTCAAATGAAGTTAAGCAGTTGCATCAGTCAGTTGTGGGTTTTTTGTCGTATATGTTTTCCATTGCAAGAGACCTTTTTTAAACTTTTTTATATAGCAGGTATAAATGGAGCTGTAATTTAGAGTCTAACTTAAATTAAATGATTATTCTTCCTGTGGTTTTTACTAAATGGATGACAGTTGTATGAATGTAACATTGTTCATCAATGACAAACTTTTCTGTTTGCCTTTATGGCTGGTTTATTATTTTTTGAGAAGCTGAAGCTTTGAAGCAGCTTCAAGATTCCTGATTGATAAAGATCAAATAAAGTACTAAAATAGGTATGAAAACTGACAGAGAATGTATGAATGTCATGAATTTCAACCCAACCCCTCCCTTCTTTAAATTGTTCTATATGATGAACAAATGTAAGTTATTAAAAAATCTGTGTGAGTGTGAATTTGTGCATGTGAAAAAAAGGAATGAAGTAACAGCAACCTCAGCTACAAATCACAGCAGATCACGCACAAAATCTGCCTAGAAACAGGATTTTTTAATTTAGAAAATATTGTCGTTTTTCATTCTTCCTGTCTGCAAAGCTGCTTGGAATATGTGATTTCTTAAAAAATTATTTTAATGTGCTGTGTGTAGACCTGCAGTTAAGCAAGAAATAAAGAAAAATATTGGTTTGGCTAGTAAAGCTAGGCTAGGCTCTTTTACCTTCATCAGCTTGTTGGTGAATTTCTTATCTGACAATATTTTCTGGCCATATTTTGCAATTTGTTCTAACAAAGTAAGTCCTTTAGGATTACTCTTTCCAAAGAGTGAACCTAATAGAACCATATCAAATACTTCCAGAAGTGAAGATCTACTTGTTCAGTCCAAAGGAATAGCCAAGTTCATGCAATAGACACCCATAAATGAAGATAATAGCAGTCAGGGGCTCTATAAAGTACTAACCATAAGGCACTGTAACAGGACTGTGAAATGTATTAGTCAGTCAGTGATTTTGCAGTGTTTAAAATTATATGAAGCAAGGATTTTCAAATGTCACTTATCTAAAGAGTGCATTACTGTAACAGAAGAGATGATTTAATACTTCTCTTTAATAAAACTAATCCTTAATAAAAATACCTTGGATGATTTTTTTCTTGCCTCTTAGTTAAACTACTCTTCTACATAAGCACCAGAATGAGGGAAACTGTAATCAGTCTTCTCAAGAATGCCAGCATTATCCTATGCTTTCCTTATGTATGCTGCTGAGTAGTTAAACTGAATGTACATTTTTACAAAGGCTGGTTTTAGGAAATGAAATGATTGTCATAATTTACTAAAGGAAGAAAAAAAGAGCCCTGAATATTAAATAACTCGATCCCAGATTTTTTTGGCCGTTGTTCCTGAGCTCGTCTCAGAACTAAAAATCTGAGATCTTGTTTTCAAGGAGGGGCCAGAATTCAAAGCAAATGTTCCAGAGTCTGATCACTACAAATCTCAGGTTTTTGCATCTGGAATACTAATTAGCAGGTGTATGGTATCTTCACAGACTGCTATTTTATATCACATAACAATGCACTTATGGTATTATTTCAAGCTGCAAATCTGTGAGCATCCCTTTCCTTGCCACTGCAGGAGGGATGGGATTTGTTTTCACTTTTGATTAGCTACTCACTTTATCTGTGCTGTCACCTAAGTAATAACCATCATAGCCCAAAAAAGAGGTAGATAAAACTTCTTTCCAGAGCTGATGATTATTTTTAGATGACAGCTCTATAGCTGAAACCACCTTACTTTTATATTGGGTGCTTTCTGCTCTTTTGTCAGACACTGCAAGTAGCCGAACTTACCCAGAAGTTACTGGATTTCTCTCTGGCTTCCATGTCTCAAAGAACAGATAATATTTATTAGATTTCTCTATTTGAAATTAATACTGCTTAGAATAATGTTATACAGACATGCCATAAACTGCTGTACCATAAATTATGAATAATTTGAAATAAATTATTCATCATTAGAAACTTATTTAAATCTGATACTTAAGAAATCCAATGTATCATTGGAGAAAAATCAAGAAATGTTAGATTTCTATACAATTTATTGTGCACATGTAGATGTGCTGAGATAACAGTGCTATGACTTCAATCAAACCATTAATGAAGAAATAATGTTAATCACACCTGTGTGAAGAAGTCATGGTACAGACCAAATCACACATACAGTACTGTTGTGCTGGAATGGAATTGCACTGTCTTCTCTCAAATGCTTTAATGCCAAGAGAATACTCAGGCAAATGGTTTTGGGGAGATGGATACTTGATTATTAGAGTTATAACAGCTGTAGAAAGAATGGTATAAACAGGTGCCAAATTGGCTCCTTTTGGTAGAAAATTTAGAGGCGAGACAGAATTGTATTTTCATTCAGTCTGAAGCTGCTGTTCCTGTATTTTCAGCCAATACGTAGACAAAACCTAGGTATGTGGGTTTTGCCCAAGAAAATTCTCTGAAAAACATGCATGTTGTATATAAGCTCTTTAAAATGGACACAATTATACAATAGTTTAAGCATACAGGTGGTTGAAACTTTCTTTTAATGAGGTTGCACGAAATGCTTAGTCATGTTATCCTTTCATGGTAAATGTGAAAATACATTTTGTGACTGGTAATTCAGCATTTTCCTTTATTTCATCAGACTTGACAGAATCACAGAATGGGTTGGAAGCTACCTTAGGGATCATTTTGTTCCAAGACTCCTGCCATGGCATGGGCAGGGACCTTCCACTAGACCAGGTTGCTTAGAGCTCCATCCAGCCTGGCCTTGAAGACTTCCAGGAATGAGGAGTCCACAACCTCTGGGCAACCTGTTCACAATAGTGTTGGATCTTTCATACAGTGAGACAGCCACCTGCTGCAGGAATAACACATCTTTCTGTACCTGTCTTTTGTTCCTTATTCCCTTTAGTCTTTTATTTTGTACTTCAGTCTTTGTGCCACTCTTGTATAACACCTAAAATATTGGGGTCTGTTGTATATCTAACTGGGAATCTTAGGGCCAGTGGGAGTATGAAAATAGCAGCAATCCATCTTGTCAATTTAGTTATGTGTTTGTGACAGTAGCTAAAACACTGAATTGCTAGAAGATTCCTGACAATCATTTTCTTACCAAAGTCTGTTCCCAGAAAAATAGATTAATATAAAACTGTTTCTAGAGAATAGTTATCAACACTTTACTTTTAAATTGCATGAATTACAAGTGGGATTCAGCTTGGTTCTTTTTAGGATCTGGTATTATTGAGTAGCTCTGCTAACAGCTTGAGTAGTTGATTGGGAAATATGGTTATTAAGAGAACAAATGTACAGAGTGGCTGTGTGTACTATAAAAGAGGACTGGGATTTAAAAATAATCATGATAAAAATGATTAAAAGATCTGTAAAAGAATAGAATAAGATTCAACTAATAAGAACGAAAAGTGCAATGTATTTGTACTTCTATTATACTTTTTCTCAATCTGACTGCATCAAGAGTCCCCCTGAAGCTGCCTGGTCACTTTTTAACCTGGCTGATGGATCTCTTTCTCCTCTAGGAGTATAGGTCCAGGGAAAGCATAGTTGGTGTGCTTGATTCCTCTTTGGTATTTTCATTCACTTTTTCTTAATTGCTATCGCTACCCAGGAGATTTTGCCAAGGGTGGATTGTGGGAGCACCTTCAGGCAGTGCCACATGTGCAAAAGTGTCAGATCACTGTATGGAGGAGCAGTATTCATGTCTCATGAGAAATAATATCATTCTGTTCAGTACTTCTGAACTGAAACAGCCATGTGCCAGGTTTAGATTCTGCGCCTGTGCAAACCAGAGAACACATAGAGTCCCAGAATGGGCAGGTTGGAAGGGACCAGAGATGGTGATCTTGTCCAACCTCCCAGCTCAAGCAGGGTCATCCTAGAGCACATGGCACAGGATTGCATCCAGAAACTTCTCCAGTAAGGGAGACTCCACACCATCCCTGGTGATCTATTCCAGTGTTTGGGCACTGCACAGTGAAGAATTTCTTCCTCATGTTCAGGTGGAGCTTCCTGTGCATCACTGCCTGCCCATTGCCCCTTGTCCCATTGCTGGGCACCACCGAGCAGAGCCTGGTCCATGCTCTGACCCCTCCCTGCAGGCACTGACAGACATTGATGAGGTCCACTAAGAAATACCAGTTTAAAAAACTGACTATAGGAAGTGCTGTAGCAAAATCTCTGATGTAGACTGATAAAGGGTTTGTAACACTTGAAATATTCCTCCTTGCCCCTCAGTGGTTACAAGAGTGGAAGGGAAATAACTGGGTTTTTTTTTTTATACTAAGCTCTGGACAGTTCATTTGTCCCTCAGCTAAAGGTTTTGTAGGAAGCTGTAGAGCTGTAGCATGTCTTCCCCAAGCTGTGATGGTGATGTCACCACACACTGACTCCATTAGAATTTAATTAATGATTGATATCCCCTAATACATCAGCCTATGAAAACTGAACTCCAAAACATCCCTTTTAAGATTATAACCTCACAGTTTGATTTTCAAAGGTCACAGATATTTGAAAAAGGAGAATAGTAGGTTTACACTGAACCCCAAAATATCCATATTAAAAATGAGGAACAGCTCAGGGGTTTTTACTACCAGTTTGAGGATGTTAAGAAAACTTATGGTTGCCCCTGTCAGGAATAGGTTAGTTGCTCACTTCTTAAATCAGAGACACCAACCAAAATATTCAGCAAGTCTTCACTCATTGTTCTTCTTACCCCTTCATTTATGGGCTGATGTTCTGGTTTAAATTAGACATGTAAAGAATATGTTGGTTGTAGTTAAAGAATATAAAATCATTGTTCATTCTGCTTTATGGTCAATGAGATTTTCCACTGGAAAAATATATGTATATATATATAAATATATATAAAATATATGTGTGTGCTTACATAAATTTTTCCTTCTATATTTCCATTATGGAGGGCCACAAGAAGTAGCATAAAGGAGTAGAATCATAATTCCCCCTTCTGTAGTCATTAATAAAGGAGAAAGTAATGTTTACCTAATGTGCTAAAAAGCTTGAACAAGCTTTATAAAAATTTTAAAACCAAAGTGGTTTTGGTTTAGACTAATAAAATCCTTAAAGAAACGAAGCAGTGCAACAATGAAGTGCACAAGAAAGAGTGAGTTTAATTTTGGAACACTGAAATCTGTGATTTGGCAGTGGTAAAAGAATACATTTTAAGAATGCTAAATGGAAAGAGAAAATTCCTGCCTGCTTTTTCGGCTTTGATACAAAGACTGAACTTCCAGTTTTTCTGTTGCCAATGGAAGTGTGTTGAACTGACAATATAGTAATATTTGGTGGGGGGTTGGCTGTTTTGGCTACGTTCTGCCAGACGTGACACTGCTTGAACATTTCCTAGTGTGACTCCTAATCAAAATGAATGGTTTATGCATCCTTTATGTAGATACTTTGACAGGATTATGCAGGTAGTACCCCTGTTCTATTTGTAAATAAAACAGCAGCTGATTCTTAACATACTCCTTTATCCAGCAGGTCTCCTCCTGAAATCTTTCAGTGTGTGGCAAAATCATTTTGCCATGCACCAAAATTTATCCAGCTAATTTATCCAGCTTCTTTTACCTGGGCAAGTAATATCCATATCCTCAGGTCCAATCCCATACTTTTGTTAGGGTAGATTAATTTAATTAGTGCTGTATTCTTTTATGTCTTTGGCATGTGTTGCCTGTAATATCTTTTGTTTTTGTCATTCAGCCAGTTGCATTGATTGAGTTGGTTTGTCATTTTTTGTTCTGTGTTATTGTTTGTCATGGATATTATTTCCTTTTCCCAAACTCTTGAGTAGCTACAGTGACATGATTGCGTACATCTGGAAAATGGAAAATTGGTGCATAGCTGGGCGTGCCAGTAAAGCCAGAGATGTGCCAAGGAAAAACCTAAGCTTTGTCAAACAGAGAATTTCCATAAATTTTTATAATAATCTATTTTACATTATAAATGTTGAGTCATTATAAGCAGAATTGCCAAACAAGCATTAAAACTACCAACAAAAGAATATCAGCCTTGTAGCACTGAATCAACCCCCAATGGACACAGACTCACATGACAGGTGAACCTGTAGAATGCTCAGATATGCCTGGTTTGTGATTGTATAGCTGCTTAGCTCCTTGGAGAGTGTCAGCAAGAGACCTTATTATGTGTCTTTTAAATATGGAAATAGAATATATAATTTACTTTGTCTGTTTGCTCAGTGACTCCTTTACAGAAATATATTTGGAAAGCATGACTTCCCTTTACAGAAGATACTTACGCTCTTTCTTAATTATCATATCAGTCTATGTGATTTTATTTAGGACATTCCTCATTCTTGAATTTCCCTAAACCTATTAAAAATTGCTATGTGTTTGCCATCAAAGCAATTTAAGTGATAAATTCCTGATAGAATTAGTATTTGGATATTTTATCCCTGTGTTTTTAAAGAACTTAGGCAAACAATGATTAGTCACTGTACAATCTGTCAGTTTATTCTGCAAGAATTCATACTCATATTTCAATTTCAAAGAGTTCCTCAAACACATTTTTTAAAAAAAAGCAAAATTTAGTACACAAGCAGTCGTCTTGATAAATCCAAATCTGAGAAAATTCTTCAGCTTTCGTCCTGTGTTCTATTCTATCTTCTTATTCTATTTTTCTTTTAAATATCATCATCTGTTTACCCTCTGTAGCAATGCTGTTTTCCTGAGAAAAATGGTTGCTTACTAATTTTCATGTCTTCTTCAAATCACTTCTCAATCCCTTTGGGCTAACCTGGTGTTGTTTACATTTAAGCTGTCAATATTTATAATCCTCTCTATTGCTTGATTTAGGCATAACTTCACCTTCTGCAAAATAGCCTTCTTATTTCCAAAAGCTTTCTTACCTGGTGGGTTTTTTTGAGGGTGTCTCTTATCGTCCTCATAAACCTTTTTGGACAGGTGAAATGCATTTCCATTGGGCCTCCAGTACAGTGTCTATAAATACACTCTGCTTTGTGTCTGAATATTTTCATCTTTTAGATGGCTTTTTATCTTTTGAAGACAGCTGGGGGTTTTGTATTTATTTATTTTTTTATTTAAATACCATTACAGTTTATTTTCTACCTCATCCTGTAATCGGTGTATGATTTTGGTATCAATATGAATGCACACTTAGTATCAGGCACAAAAATTAATCACAAAATTACAGTGAGGTTTGTTTCATATATTGTAGTTTCCTCTAATTTCTCAGAACAAAAATGCATATGAGGTTAGTATTGAGAAATATCAACAGGTCCAACACTACTCAAGCTATGCAATTCCTTTTCCTGGATTCTTTGGAATTCAGCAGGAGTTCTTGCCATGATTTAAGAGAGCGAACTTTCATGCTTCAAGAAGAAAAGAAACAATATCCTAAAATGAAACTGTATTTTTATCTTCCTTGGATCATTGGTGTTTTCCTTCACATTTATCTTTTTCAGCATGCTAAATAAATTTTTGTTTCTCATACCGCTTTCCTCACAGATTTCCTATGCTCTGTTCTTTAAGATAGGAATCACTTTTCAGCTGTGGTTGAGAGTTTTGTTGAGCTTTCAGCTTATTTTGTTTTCTTTTGGTATTTAATGCATTTCTGATTCCTTTTGAAAACAGTTATTTTTCTGTCTGAGTTCAAATTACTTTAAATGCTTTGATCGGCTGATGATTTCCATGTGTTCCATTGTTATGACCATCACTCTTAGAAGTTTTATGAGTGTTTGGAAAGATCTTGCACAACAGGGAATGATCAAAACTCAAAGTCATGCCATAAGAAATAGCACAACATAGTAGAAATGTGCCAAATTGCCCAGAAGCGATTTGGATGGCTGGCAAACAGGGTCGCCTGCTGGTTTGTGAACAGTGTAGGCAATTTGCCACTCAACTCTCCCCTATTTGCTTCAATAAATTGTAGGGTACTTAGTACCCTGCGATCTGTTATCTATCTGTCGGTGCTTCTCTTCACTGTGTCTGACAGTGGCACTGCTTCAATGTTGTTTGTGCCTGTCTTTCACTCTCAGCTTGATGGAAAACCTTTAAAAGAGAGGTGTGTGGCATTTGGGGGGTGGGATCCGAGAGTTCGTATATCATTGGGCATCTGTGCAGTCTAGTCTAAAAATTATAGTTGAAAAGGAATTAAAAATGATGCTAGGATATCTAACATATAGTTCAGCAACAGTACATGAAAATAAACCAACAATAAGTTCTCATGATGCAGCTAGGAAGAGTATTCAAGTAATAACTGAACAATCAGCAGTCTCATGAGCCAGGTTATAAAATGGCAACCACATCTGTGCAATACTAAGTTTATTTAACAGTGCTGATCAGTCATTCTCCTCACACTAAAATGGCAACCTTTAAGTGGAAGAGCAACAATTTGGGGTATTAATTAAAAGAGGATTGAAATTGTTAATGTGGTGAGTAAGTGGGAAGAAAAAAAGAAAACGAAATCCTGAGCTTTTTAAAAAATGTTCATACTTTTCTCATTACTTCCCTTTTCTAATGGTATTGTCTGAATTTAGCACTGACCCTGCACCAAAAAAGACACACTGCTGCTCACACTGAGTTCTGAAAGGGAGTGACATTCCTAGATTATTGTAGCCAAGGATTTTGAAGTCAGAGAGTTTTTTTTTCCTGTGAAGAGTGAAACAAATCTGTCCATACAGTATTTAAATTTACTAATGTAAAATCTGGAGAGAATATTAAATATTGGATTCTTACTAGTTATAAATGATTTACTATTTGTTGTTTGTTTGATGGCTGATATGGAGTTTTATGACTTTTGTTTCTGCAACATTTTGAAGACATACAGTATATATAACAAAGGAATATTTTGGTATGAATACACAAAAACTCGTTTTCGTCTTCATCTACAATTGATTGATTATGAACGTGAAATAAGTTAAAATGACTGCATGTTTTACAATACATTGGCTTTGTTTGGAATACTTTTTATTGAGATATCTATAGAACTTGAGTGAAAAGGAGAGTTCCTTTTTGTCCTCAACAACCTATCTAAATGCTGCAGTATTAGGAACGAGAAACTGTGTGAGAAATAGCTGCTTGACTAGGAATCAGTAGTGCCATTGGATATCAAGTGAGCAACCAAAATGCTAAAAGCCCTCCGAACATATATATGTTTAATAATAAAAGCATAAAAAATATAGTACAAATAAAAAAGCAAAGTGAAAAGCTACACTTGTTTTCTTTTTAGAAAGTTAATACAAAAGTTTTATTCAAATAGGAATAGATAGTAAGTACACACATGTATTGGAAATGCACCAAAGAATGACATTGCAAAAGGAAAATAACTTCTTGATGTAAACTTAATTCCAAGAGAGGTAGCTAGGGCTGCTACAAAATAATATGTGATACAAGATGGAAAAAAGCACATCTTAAAGTGAGGGTCTCTGCAGCAGAGAGGGAAGATTTGAGGAATAAGAAGGAGGACCTCGGTGTAACCCTGGTTAGGAATGCTGATAGCAGAGTAAGGGAGGAGATGTTTTTCCTCTTCTCAGCCCTGGTAAGGTGCACTGGAGTGCAGGGTCGAGTGCAGGGCTCCCAGTACAAGAGACAGGGAGATACTGGAGTGAGCCCAGGGAAGCCAAAAAGATCATTGCAGAACAGGAACATCTGTCTTACAAGGAGGGGCTGAGAGAGTTGGGACTGTTCAGCCTGGAGCACAGAAGGCTAAGTGTACTGATGTTACTATTAAATCCATATGACAAGAAAAAAAAAATTGTATTTCCTCTGTTTTCCCCATTTTTAGTGATCTGTAATACTTGAGAAGATGCTATTGTCATATTGTTACGTGGAATTTTTTGTATTTTCTTTTAGAAAATGCAGACACAAATCATTAGTAGGAAAGACTGATGCAGGATAATTAGAAAAGTTTTTCTCTTTCAAATACTGCTTCTGCTTCCTTTCAGTTTTTCTGTGAGTAAGAGACCATTACCTCATTGCAGCCTCCCATCTCATTGCTGGGCTCTCCTAATGAAACTAGAATTTCTGCAGGAGCCCAGGGTATGACTAACAAGAGATTCACTGTGCAATAAGATTTCCAGTTTCTGAGTTCTGGACATCTCTTCAAGGACTCTCTTGACAACTGTTAAGTTCTTTAAATAAATATTGACATGCCAGTCTAAAAAGTAATGAAGTCTCTTTTCTTCCTGCAATATGGAGCAGTAAAAGAAATGTGTGGATTTTTTTGGTTCCTTTAATAGCTGAAATTGAAGCTAAAACAATGGGTAGTTTAGTTATACAAGGATTTTAAAATGCATTACTTTGCTATTATTAGCAACTTGGAATCTAGGTTTGCAATTATCTGGAACTGTAAATTATTTTAAATCAATATGTCGATACTTTGAGTGATATGTGTTTAATATGGGGCTAGACATTTATTTATATTATAACTCCTTTTTATTGGTCTAGTAAATGTAGCTACTTAGGAGATATTTCCAGATGATCATAATTTTAATAGCACATAGATATTACCAAAAATTATAGATGGCAGCAGCCCAGCAATCCTTCTCTTTCTAAATCATACATGTGTATATGCTGCAAAAGACTAATAGATTCTACTGCAGAATCATTTATAGCCTCCCTTGGAATGCAAAAGTGGTTTTGTTTTGTGGGTTTTTTTTCCAAAAAATTGAATAAAAGAACAGCATAATAAGTATAGAAATGTGCTTATTTACAAATGTTGGGGTACCATTCTCAATACAGAAGGATACTAAAAAAGTTGGATTATTGTTTCAAAGGATTTGTGAAAACTATTTTCTCTTGACAGGATTGTATTTGAGGCTATTTTAAGTGTATCATCTGAAATACAGATGTCTAGATGTTTCAAACAGATTTTCAGTTTAACTGAGAACTTGGGTTTGCCCTGAAAAAATAAAGCAGATGAGCAGTTCCAGGCCATTCACTTTCTCACCGTTCCCTACTATGTCTTTTTATAGCATGTTGCTGTAATTATAGCACTGGACTTAGAGCTGAATTGATGCTTATAAGGGTTCTGCTCTTGCTTTGCAAGGAGGAGAAATACTGGATAATAATGTGATCATTTCCTACATTGTTTTCAGCAATAACAGGATGCAGACGACAGTGTTAGGATTTAGGTATATTAACACCACTCAATGTATGTGAAAAATATTTTTTGTTACAGTAGTTGCACAATTCCTAATTTTGCATCTATCCTTTGAATTCCAGCAGAGCAGAGTGCTGTCCTACAAGTCTGACAGAAGAGTGCTCTGCTTCTGACAGTATGCCTTCTTATTATTGCTTCAGATGATCATTCCTAGTGAGGCTTCTCAAATCTATTTTTATTCTTCTTCAAGGAAATTAAGCTTCAAACAAATGAAACTTCTTATCGTGTTGAATTTCTCTATGTGGTCTGATCTTTATTGTCCTTGTCCAGAAACTTGCTTGTTTAAAATGATGGAGTAATACAGACCTGGGAATAATTCATATATAGCCAATAGGAGAAGTTTTCATTGAGTTTATCCAGTACATTTGAAGAATATCTTATTTTTTCAGGTATCTGTCATAAATCAAAATTCTTTTGGCTTTTTTTTTGTGGTAAGTTTAGGCTCTCATCTTTAAAGCCTGAATAATCTATTTGTTGTAGAAAATAAAAGGAAGGCCAGGGATGTATTGGTGGGGAAAGTAGAAATCTTTATTTTTCCTTTTTTTAAAATAGTAATTTAGGAATTATTGCAATATTCTTCCCAAGGGAATAGGCTTCTTTTTCTGTTTTTCATTTTTGGATGTGCATATGTTCTTAAGTTGGCAAAGGTATGCTAGGAGGAAGTGGTGGCTTTTCTATTTTTAAATGAAAGTTAATTTTAAAAAGTACTTTGATACTTACTTTTTGGTACTTATTTTTTGGTATAGAGATTTTCTGTGTATAATCAACATCCCTATGTTTGGATTTTTTTTCAAAAAAGGAAAACTTCACAAATTTTGTATTTCATCAAGGGATGTGTTTTTAATAATTCTGATGTAATTCCATCAGATTTCTATGTAAGGAGCAGAAAATCAGCAGGAATTGCACAGGTGTGAGGACTAAATGCTTAAACTTCTAAATATTGCATTACTGTGAGTGTAATAGCCAAGTATGCAAACCTAAAGTTCTGAATCTCTCTCTGAAACTTTAAAAGGGAATTTTCCTTAAAAATTGGTTGTGATCATTCATTTCCAATCCCCACTTGTAGTCTATCCATTTGAGAGTATAGTTCTACAGAAGCACATTCACTTTAGTAGCCAATATTGACTTCTGGAGGGAACAGCACTGTGTGCAGTGGAGAGGGCCAGGACGAGGGGAACTGGGTTGGAAGATCTGTGTCCCAAGAGACAGTCAGCACTTCTCTTGATCTTAGAGGCACATACTATATCTTTTCTATCTTACTGCATCAAAATTGCCTGATGGCAGCAGTGGGAAGTGTGTTGGCAGCAGTAATTTCCCCTAAAGACTGTCAAGGATGAGGGGAAAGTTTGTTTTAAAAAAAAAAAATGGCGGGGGAGGGAACAGAAGCAGAACTTTAAAGAAGGACCATTAATTCCCACATTCTGGTCAAAACTCAGAACAGGATCAGCTATGTTCAGCTATGTAGAATGAAGACAAATAATTACTTTTTATTCTCATGGTATATTGGCTCTTCCTTCCTGAAGTTTTGCTATTGCACTGCTGCAGCTACTTCTCCTCATGGTGTTGCGCTCCAGCAGTGGGAGCTGACCCACTTGGAGGCCACAACATCGTTCTAACCCAACAGTAAGTGCATGAACTTTGATTTCAAATAATTTAAAAAAGTAAGAAAAATAAAATGAGGCATATTTTAGGTTCAAACTATTCAATTCTTGAAATGTTGTAGGAATAGATTGTCTGGACCCCTCCTAACACATCACTGAAAAGCAGATGGGCAGTTTCACTGCTGACTTGAATCCAAGCTCCTGCTCTGAACAGTCACCCCAAATCTGCCTTGTAATTTTTTTGACATTTCAAAATGAGACCACATCAATATTCAGTTTATGATGCTTCTAAGTGTATGGCTTTTTCATTAAACTGATTTCCCTACTGAGGTACCTCCATACAGTCCATTTCATTTTAGATTTCCTCCAAGTAGAGCACACAGAATATGGCATGGGATGGTTTTATGAGCAGCACATTGAGAGCAATTAACACTGGAATTGAATCTACATCAGGATAACAACAGGCAATAATACTATTTAACAACTGTTAAATGGTGTTAATGGCTAAGTGTAGACCACAAGCCCAACAGATTAGGATGCAGTGAAATTCAGCAGGCATGTAAATTAACAAAAACCAAATGGATAATTTAGAAATGTATATGCCACTGAAAAACTACAAATTATTTTAGAATGCTCTAATTACCTAAGGTTTTTTGTAAGTGAAAACACTGATGGGGTAAGGAAGGTCATTTTGCTAGAGGCTTTTTAAATTGGAAAAAATCAATTTGGTTAAAGTGTTTTTGAAAGTGGTGTTTACATGCATTATATTCCTATTTTTTTTTATGTCCTAGTTTTCTGAGCTGAAAACTATTCTTTTGATGCGTTGTACTGGACTTAACTTTAGAAACCTAAAGGACAATAGTAGACAGTCAAGGACCCAAATGCTAATTGAGTCCTGGAGTAGAAGCAGTTTTAAATTTATAGTATTTTGGAAATTAAATACTCTGTGGAAAGTTTAACAAGCTAAATTTTTTTTAAGTTGATGTAGCTTAATAGAGTAAGCTGCATTTTCATTCTCATTATAGAATTTAAAATCTATCTAAAACTTCAGTTTTCACTGTAGAGTCTGTTTCACTGTTCTAAAGACTGTAGTGAATATAATTTAAGAATAATGCTCAAGTTTGCCTTCCTTGATTTCTACCTATTCTGCCAGCTGCTCCAATTTGTCTAGCATTTACCTCAGCATTCAGAAAGGGCAAATCAATACTTTCCCCAAAATTCTTTCTAAATGAAACTTTTCTGAAGGCACTTTAATTTAGTCTGTGGGAACAGGAAAAGTTGAACAGGCTATTTGGACTAGAGCTGCATGGATGTGAGGACATGGTCCCAGTTCTTCAGCTGCTGCACCAAGGAAGGGATGCCAGTGGTTCTGCTGGCCACATGCCTCTTGCCACTGGCCCACACTGTGTGGGCTACTCACCCCCAGTCCTGCCCTGCCCTTCCTGTGTGCCTGGCACAGTCCAGGTGATCAAAACTCTTCTTCTGCAGTGGAGGGCTTTGTGTCATAGAAATTGTGACATATATAGACAAAAAAAAAAAAAGGTGCTTTTACTACAGTAAAAACATCTACTTGCAGATTTTCTTATGATGCTGTTAGATTTGAAGGCATTTCTTTTGGAAATATAGTTGAAGCGTACTGATAATATTAGGCTGTGTAGCTTTTATTTTTTACATATACACACAAATAGACATCCACACCCAATTTTGTGCTTCTGCTAAAATCTTTGCGCAATTAGTTTTAGAACTTGGCCACAGGGATTTTGCTGAAATTGCCCATTTCAGACAGCATTCTCAATAGTTAATTATCCATTTAGTGTGGGCCAAATCCTAAAAGATCTTCAATTGCCTTTGAATGGCAAGTCCCTTAAGGAGCAAATGAATGGTGATGGGTTATCAGCCCAGATAGATGAGAAGAGAATAATGGAGGATGTGAATGATTCATTAAAAATATCACTTTTTATGTTATCTTGACACACACAGTAACCTGTTCAGTCTAGGCCTCACTCTCCATCTGTTAATTCCATGTTATTAAGGTTTTGATTTCTTGAGAAAACAGATGGCTACCAAGTAAAACAGGTGTTCACATTGCAGTTTTTAAAGTTTAAATGCTGAACAGGTATAACTTGAAGTTTGCTTTGGTATGAAGGGAATTTAATGCTTTGAAGGATGTTGAGTGGAGAATAATTTGTAGGAAGGAGGGTCAGGTAATTCAGTAGAAGTACACCTATCTACAATTAGCTATGGACCTTTGCCATTGTGGAACACAAGGAGAGATGACAGGAGAAAGATTTAAAGAAACATAGCTTGTTCTGAACCCATGTCCTGTATCTCTTTTTGAGAATATACACCAAGAAAATGTGATCCAGATGCATTGCAGAAACTGAAAAAGGAGGATGTAGGAATTTGCTGTTGTTCAGTGATTCTTACAGAGTTTTTGGGTGGCTCAGTGCACTGCTGCCTTGTTAGAATACAGAAACATAGAACTAGACTTCCTCTGGATAAAATGAAATCTAATTCAAGTTTTCAAATTTGTTGTTCCAGTAAACAATTGTGAAAATCTCTCAAATTCTGAAAAAAGAAAATGCTAGGTAAAATAAGGTGGACTACGTCTAATGTCATAGAATGGTATAGCATTACCTGTAAAACTTAGGGTTTGTACTGTTTCCCTGCCTCATTTTTCATCCAGTTCTGCATTAATATTAATAAAAAAAAAGGTGTGGTTGAATAATGTAGCAGGGTTGGGCTGTTCTCACATGCCTACAATTTTCCCTACACTTTTTATCAAAGATTCAAGAAGCCTCGTAATGTGATCTCATTATAAGGGTCCTATTATTTTTATGATCTGTATTTCAGCACATAAACTAGCATTCAGTGAATAGGTAAATAATTTAAATTAACTTATACCGATTGAATGAACAACACAAATTTCTATGTGGCAAAATCTTTGCTCATTTGTTAATTTACTAATTAGCAGGCAGAGGCATCTGTATGCAAGTTCCAAAATATATGATAAATAGCACCCTGATTTACTCTCCTGTATGGGCTCTGCCACCTTGTGACAATCAGCAGGGGAAAAGGATCAGTGGGTTACAAGATCTCTGCCCCTCTCTCTCTTCTTCTGTTGATGTGCTCTGAATGACTGAGAGGATGGAGTAATTGAAAAAAACCCTTGACTTTCCTTACCTTCCTTTTAGAAGCACTTTTAGATACAGGGTGACATTGCTTACTACCTTCTGTGACCATCTGTGATTTCCCTTAAGCGCAGAGTGAAGCAGAGTACTGACAAGGATGTTATTTATCCATAAATACATGAGGCAGAGCCATACAGTGAGGTGCTAACGATTGCTTCTTTCTAATCCAAGTTCCCAGTCTGTAAGGATGGGATAGTGTTGAGTTTATTGAGATGTGTGTCAGCTTTGAATGGAGTTACAACTCTGGTTGGTGGTAGCCTGAAAATGTACACATTTATCCATCTTCTCCATGAAAAACAAACACTGGTTAGTCAAGGTACAGGGAACAGGAGAAATTATTTGCAATGTTCTTACTCCTGTAGAAAATATTTTTTACTTTATGTTTGAAAATGTGTAGATAAGCGTAAAGAAATGTTCATATTATTATTCAAAGAGCAGTTATAGGGTTCATCTACTATTAAGACTTCTTTTCCAGATTTTAACATTATAATTAGACCTTAGTCCATTCACTGGCTCATGAAGAGTGTAGCTACATCAACAGTTTGGTTTGCTGAATGTCAGATTTGCTTTGTACCTGACCTTGGAGACTTGCAGCTCTCAGCTGAGCACAATCTGAGTGCACTTGAGGTGTATTTCCTTCAGGTGGAAAAAGGGAACTCTGAACACAAGCATTTTGCAACTGGAACACCCTTAATTTCAAGAATAGACAAAAAGTGAACCTGTGATCAGGGTGTGGTGGAGGAAACTGAAGCTATCGCCTTTCCCCTTGATACCAAAACAAAATGTACAGTAGAGGTGCTGACACAGTCACACTGTGAACTTGGCTCAATTCTGAGAGGTGTGTGTAGGAAAGAAAGATTATATGGCATGTTTATATTATATTAAAGCCAAAAAGCTCCTCCCCACTTAAAAAGCTACTTTAGTCTGTTGATAAGGCGATACTGAAATGTATTAGGGCTAAAGGGCTCCCTAGAAAATTCTCTGTGCAATTGTACAGATTCCATAGTTTGCATATGTATTTCATTACCCTAGATATAGTTTCTGGGGATATGCTTGCTTGTTCTCTTTTGCTTTAAGAAGTGGGATAAATGTGAATTTAATATTGTAGGTATTGCTGTGTTGTGGAAGTATAGAGCTGAAGGAAAACAGAGGGTTTGGGAATTATTGTGCTCTACTTGCTTTCCAAATGAGTTGTTTTCTTGTGAGCCACAACAATAGTTGGCTACAAGGGGAAGGAAACATAGAAAATCTATTACTCCTCTAGTCAGCTGAATAGGATTACGTGCACAGGAGCAAATGCTTTTCTGTTGTTGAATGGTGCAGCTGATGTTTCCTATTAAGAGCAAAAAGACTTCATCTAAGAGGCCAATGCACCTTTTCATAGGTCAAAGGGAATTTCCCATAGCAGAATCAAGGCAAAATCCATTTTTAAAGGACTTGTGGAGTCATGCTAAGAAAAGCATTTGTTGATATGAACCAAGAATTTTTGTCTCAGTTGACCAGCAACAGGGAGCTGGATAATTCTGTACATACTGTGTCAAATTTCCAGCTGGTATAAATCAGGGTGTCCCTACCGAAATTTGGTTCTCAAGGATGGGGTGTGCCCTGCTGGAAGGGCCTTCCTCCCTTCTGCTGGTGTTTGTCCTGTTAATTGTGGCTTCAAATGAATTTCAGGCATGCTTTTAATCGACCAGAGTGCTGAAGGATAGTATAGATGGGGGTGTTTTTATATTTCTACAATTTTTTAGTGACAGAGACAAACATATATTTATTCAGATCACTAAGTTTTTGACACAGTAGTTTTATTGTCACATTAATGAGCACAACAGAGTGAGTGTTAGCTACTTACAGATGTTTTAGAGATTATTGTTTTTTTAATAAAAAACTATAATATACAGGAGAGAAGATTCTATGTAGCTCTTGTGCTCTCCAACAAGCATCATGCTTATGCTGGCTGCCATTCCACATAATGCTGCTCCACAGAGCTACTTAAACCAGAAAAGCTGCTCTCTGCTTGCTTTTTGCTTTCTCTTTTTTCAGGAATTTGTGTTTATTTGCATTCTTTCTCTCTCTCTCTTTTTTTTTTCCTTAATCGGTATCCAGGCTTTCCTTCACTACTTGCTGATAATTGGAGAACAAATGAGCCAGAAATAAGTATTGATTTGCTTTTTAGCTGCTTTGGGGATTTATTAGGGATAATTCTGAAATGAATACTAGATAAAAATTTGAAGGAATGGGGCTAAATCCATTCCTTGGCATAACAGAACAGTGAGGAGAAGAAAAAGTTGAAGTTAGAAGAAATTGAGAGTGACACTAAAGCCAGTTCAGTGCCCTAAAAAACCTCAGTGCTTCACTCATGCTAATAGAACTATGGTGTGAAATTTAACTATATCCTGTTTTACTCTCATCTAAAATATTTTTTGCAGTTCATCACAGTGACTGCCCTTTGATGTTACTGTACAGTGTATGTGTAAGAAGCATGTACAAGAATGCTCTGAAAATTAGAGATGGTCAGTAATTAACATAATTTGTTTGACAGCTTCACAGTATGCCTATCTTAAAATATATTGATGATTTTTATTTTTATTTTTTTATGTTTAATGTTCATTCTGTTCCACTTAGGTTACATGTTAAATCTACAGAAAGGAAGGTGCCTTACATTAGACATTTTCTATTGGGGTAAATCCCTGACACTAGCAATCAAAAATTATCATTTTGGGGGAAGGGGCCACTTCCCCTCTTTCCTCAGAAAAAGTGAGGTGGCTGACACAGAAAATTGTATATAGGAATGTTGAATCAAGGCAGTGTAAACAAAAAATGCTATTGGTAATTTGAGTGCTTCAGAGAAATAAACAATCATACTCTTTCTTAACATTTGTAGTATCAGCACTAAAATTGTTGTAATAATCCCATATATATTGCCAAATATATTGCTTCTACAGTGAGGTTGTCTTATGAGTCCTTGACTAATGTTTTCCTTTTTTTTTCTTTTAATAATAAAATAAAACAGGGATTTAGTTCAGATCTAGAGATAATGAATTGCTTTAAATAAATTGCCTTCATGCTAGGGGAAGTAGTGGGTTGGGGCTCCAACCATAAAAATGTAATATAGGTCAATTAATATGAGATTTTTTTTCCCCTACTGGACTTATGTTTCATTCTTTAAGTAGAATTTGGGAAGAAAGGAGTATCATTTTTATTTCTTATGTTCTGTTTTCAGTTAGTATAAAAAGCCAGTTCAGATTTTTAATCTCCTCTATCTTTAGGAAGCTAAATAATTGTTTGCATTTTGACTTCACTATATTTAATTAACTTGATAAATCATTTTGAGATAACTACACAATAAAATAATTAGAAGCATTTATTATATTATTTTGTGTTATTTCACATACCTTATGGAAAGGTATTTTAATACATTTCTAGATTATGTTAAATAGAAGGAAATGGAAATCATACCCAAGGTTCATAGGATGAGTCAAAGACTAAGGATAATAGCAAAATTATGAAAGTGTTTTTCTCAAAGCTGTACCATTTTCAGCATATGCTGGAATATTTATGAGGTTAAACGATATGTCAATTTAAAAAAATTAAAATAAATAGAAATTGTTGTCTGTAGATGATTATACACTATTTAAGGATGGATTGTGATACAGTTAACTTATATTTCTAAATGGTCATGGCACCCTTTGGAAAGGTAGGCAAATTCAAAGATAATTGACATGGTCTGCATTTGAATCTGGAAGTGATTCTGAAATGCAATGCCCTCCAACTTTTCTAAGTAGAGGAAACAGCAAATGCTGGGCCCTCCAGGCAGATCTGTATCGTTATGCACGTACAGAAAGTCTCAAATTGCTTGTTAGTGACTCCTCTGTCTCAAAAGCTGGTAGATGGCAGGATGAGTTAATATAAAATTTTGCAAAGATGTGAACAGGTATTTCATTTCAGGCATGGTGGCTAGTGCCCTGAAAGCCACTGGAACTGTTCTATGCTTAAATGTAAGCCATGAGGTAACTATATAGATATGAAAAGGCCTAACATTGCAAGGTACATAATGTGATAAATAATTTCCAAATGTAAGTGATGTTTCTGCTCTCTTTAGATAATTTACTTGAGTCCCGGTGAAATGATACATTTATATTTTTTTTAAATATCAAAAGTTGGTGTCAAATTTTGTTTAAGTCTATCAAGATGTGATGTAGGATGCCTGATGGTTTTTTACTCTTTAGTGGAAAATGCTGCAAAATGAGTGATGAGTCAAATTAGGAAGCTGACGGCTACTTTTCTTTTGCAGGCACTCTGTCTTTAGATCTGTCAATAAAAATAAAATTACCTTTGGTAAGTCATGGTGTGGAAGAAAGGCAAATGTTATGATGACATTGCTGCTAAAGCAAGATTTGAGACTTTTAATGAAATAACAGATCTAGGAAATGCCTGCAATCAGTTGGAAAAGGTGTTAAAAAGGTTATGCCAAATTCCATGATCTGTTAAAAAGTTCTGACCTCAGTGGGAGATCAAAAAAGATGTTCATCAGAAATACAGTTAACTGAATAGTCAACTTTCCTCCATATCAAGTTTGCATATGTAAAATCAAGTCCCTTTGACCGCAAAACTCTTTTCTGAGGAGAACATCACAAGTTGTTGACCCTGTGTTTTGGCTGGGGCCCAGGGCATGAGTTAGTGACAGAATGGAGCTGAATTAGCATTATCTTGTTCTAACTCAGTACTGTAGCCAAGGAAATATGTCCATAAATCTTTTGCGTCCTGCTAAACTAATTTGTACTGCTAATCATCAACGAGGATGCCATGGCAGAGTGATTTCAAGAGGTATTGATTTGAAATCATTTTGTAAAGGAAAGGAGAAAAAGAACTACAAAGCAAGAAAAATAGTAAAATTACACCTCTAGTAAATAACCAGAAGTTTTTAGTATGAGTAGTAATAAATTAATAAATTCAGGTTATGATGTGTTTAAAATCACCCAAAGAAACCCCAAATTCTTGTGTTTAGACAAGTGGTCCCCTGGTTTAAACATAATTAGTTAATGAAACAACAACACTAATGAGATGTTTGACTAAACAAAACAAAGTCAGTCACATGTCTCTCTAATTTCCTAATTTCTAGCTTTGTCCTCTGTGTTACGAAATACATATTTTTTGAAGATAAAACAAATATTCCCTGTCAAAACTTATAATACTTGGCAAGATAAGTGACAAAAACATGACAGTACAAGAACTGATGCCTATCCATCATAATTCCTCCTTAGCCAACTGGCAACACATGCAAGAAATCATGATAATTTATGTATTTTTTTCATTCTTTAGATGTGAATATAAACCAAGCTTTTTCATTGAAATCTTTCATGTTGAAACACTTTTATACATGTTAGAGCACTCTTACTCCCAACCTTTTGTGACCAGCTATGTAACTCTGGAATGTGACATAAGTTTAATCACTGGATAAGGAGGTACTATTTTCAGTGAGATTTTAACTCCTAGTTAAATATATAATAGTATATAAATAAATAGTATAATAAAAAAGCAGCATGTGTTTTCTGAAGATCAGTGCTGAACAAAAAAGAAATCAACAATAATCAATGAACATTCAAAGTCCAAACTCATTTATAAATAAGTCTTAAGAAAAACAAGCACAAATACCCCTCTCCCCCCATTCCCACCTAACTGACCAAAAAACCCAAATAAACACCCAAAACTCAACCCTGAAACTCTTTGGTAACACAGGGACAGTTATATTTTAAAGTACCTATATTTTCAAAGCAGTGTCTCTACTTTTAGAGTAATCAAATACTTCAGTTTTAATTTTCCTTCACCTTTATTCAAAAAGTGTTAGTTACCTATAGCAAATTAAGTTTAGAATTATGGTTACTTATTGAAACTAATATGTGTTAGTAATTTAATTATATTCATGAACTGCCGAGCATCTTCTTTCTCCTTTTTCTTTCCTCATAAAAAAGGCAAGTAAAGCAAAACCCAAGAACTGATGTGGAAGGAACTCTGATTCACTGCCCTGGATTAATGAAACTTTTACTCTAGACTGCTTAGAAAGAAGTAACTGGTTTTTATTTTATGCTTAACTTTAGGGTTTAACAATTTGCATTCAAAATTCCACCATAATTAGCCCAGAGTATGAATGTCAGGAACATCATGAATGTTTAAAAAAAACCCAAAACAAACAGCCAGTTTTTGACATGGAAAAAATCAGAGTAGCAGTGGTGTGGATATAGCAATGAATTAGCATTAGAAGAGGTTACCACCCAGCTGGCCAATGGTAGTAATCAAATAATTTCACTTTTCTACCATATGTGTGCACTCATACAACAGAAAATCATTTGACTTATTTATATTGTTTGATAAACATGCGTGCAGTGAGTGAACTTTATAAAAATAATACTTGTGATGGACTAGCTGGAAATTAGGGACAAATTCTCAAAATCATGATAAAATTATTTAGGATTTTGTTTTGAAGCGGTCCCACTGGCCTCAGTAGAAACTCTTGAAACTTAGTTCCTTGCAGGTGAATCTGACGTCTCAGCACTGTTTCAAATTTATTTACTAACTGTGTCATTTGAATCATACTTTTGGGCTACTCTTTGACTTAGTCTTAAGAATAATTCCTGTGGTAACATGTCTGTGTTTATTAACATAGCAATCATACAAAAGCCAGGAAAGCTGAGAAGTTTGCATTTGAAACAATTGTTAAAATGCTGGGTTATTGAAATAATTGTTAAAAATGCTGGATTATTGGGTAACAGTCTCTCAGGATATGCACCAAGGGAGTGAAATATATTTATCTTTCCAACATGGTCACTTTGTGTTTCTTCTTCTGCAAGAGGCAGTGAAAAGTGTTGGCACTCACCAGGACATCCTTTGTGCAGCAATTTGCCACAGCCTTTCTGGCAGCCCTTTTTCCAGACTCTTCCCTTCTGCTGGAAATGGTGTTTTACAGTATTTTACAGCTGTCCCAAAGGCCTCTTGGGACTCTTGGCAGTGAAGTGACCTAAATTTCCAATATGCATGGGGCATACAGCTTGATCCACAGTGAGCTCAAACAATGTGTTTAATGCCCATGTTCATCCTCTTAAATGATACAAAGAGTAGGAAGGCAAAAATCATGCTAAGCCTCACAAAAATGATCAAAATTTTAGCATATTTTGTGAGGGAAAATGTAGATGAGAGGCCTAATGAAATATGGTAAATAGGCATGCTTCACAAAAGAGTTTGACAGACATTTAGAAAATATTTTATGTGGACAAATTGATGTTATTTTTCAATTTGAAGGTCTAGTCATGGTTTACTTTGAAAATAAAGTGCTGCCATATATAAAACGAAATCTCAGGAACTAACGTAATAAATGTGAATCCTTAAAAAGTTCCCAGTCCTTTAACTGCTGCTATAAAGAGTCACATGTTTTGCTACCATAATATTGTCTCAAATGTCATTTACCCTGTTAGGAATTGTGTAGCCTTATTAATATAGTTAATGAATTTATTTTATTGTTAAGCCACTCAATGCAACCCACAAATAACATCATGATGAATATTTAATCAGCCATGGATCTCAGCAGATCCAAACATCAGTCAGACATATCAGATCAATTTTCATAGTTTCTTTGCATGCTATCAGTTAGTTGTTGAATTAAAGATATTTTGCCATTTCAAGAAATCACAGAGACTTTCTGTAGGAGGAAGAGTTCCCAGCTCCACTCTTTGACGCTCCTGACTTCCACATCTGCCTGTTCTGGTTTTGGTTGCTTTCAATCTACTTTCCCCCTCTGAAGAGAAAGGAGTTGAGAGCTCAGTTTTATAGATTTCCAGATTTCTCTGGCACAGTATTGCCAGTCCAGTTGCCCCAGTGATATGGCTCCATAGAGCCATTTCCAATAGAGGCTTAACTTCAGAACTACTCCTTCAGAGTAGTTCAGAAGTTTTGCTCAGGGCAAAGCAAATGAGTTCTAACATTCCCTCCATCAGCCTGCTACACATTTTTTATCTTGAAGTCCAGAATACACACATTATACTCTGCATGAGATGAGCTTTTTCACAGAATGTGTTACCTGCTTGCAGCCTGATAGCAACATTAATGACTCTGCTGATCCTTTGAATTCAGAGGTCTGGAAAGCCAGGACCCCTTCAGCTCCAGGCATTACAACACAGGCCTCCTGTTATCTCAAGGACCTATTTTATGTCTCACAATTATACCTATTTTGAAAGGAAAAAGCCCTGTGTTTCATACCAGTCTACAACTTATAGCAAGAAAATAGAAAAAAACCCCAGTATCTCACCCTGTTTATGAGTAAGAGATCATAAATAGCCAAGGTTCAATCCATTTCCATGAGACACTCTTGCTCTTCTCTGAACATACTATAATGTCATGAAATTTTTAACAGAACAACAGACAACAAAATTCTGTACATAACAATGGAAACATCTTTAAAATATTAAGGAGAGGCGCTTGCTGAGATGCCTTCTAAAGTTCCCAGAAATTTTAGCTTACATAATCTTTGGAAGATGAATATGCTAAATATGAGAAAATGACACATATAGTCAAACTCATGGCATGTGAAGCTTTTTCATAAAATAATGAAACAGGGATTTATCATGACACCATAATTTTATGACTGAACATTATTAGAGATAATGATGGTCAGTACCTCTACCCTTATTTGAGACAATTTTACTTTAAGCTGTTATTTTGAAGAAAGCAGAAACAAAATTTGATTCATTCCCTATATATATATATATGTATACATATATATTTTTGTGAGTAGCAAACTACAGTGTTACAGGGCCTTGACGATGTTTTTGTGAATAGCCTTCTAGAGCACATGTTAATGGGTTGGGTTAATTAATCCTAGAAATTCTTAAATACTGTTAATATTATTTTCTTCTTCATCCTAGAAATTCTTGCATACCTTTGACATTTTTTCTTCTTCAGTTCATCTGAATCACTTAGAAAATTGAGCTGAAGTACACTTTTTCAGGAAATCAAATAGTTTCAAAGTAATGGTGAGGAATTGGCAGAAAGTGTTTTCTCATAATGAAAATATTATTTGACTTGTAGTTTAGCAAAATTTAATGAGCCCAGAAATGCAGATTTGAACTTTAAATGAAGTTACTGTACCATTGGATTCACCACCACATAAGTGCTGCAATCCAAAAAAGTCACAATTCTTGAACATTAAATGCAACCAGTGAAACTGAAAAAGATGGTATCCAAGATTTTGGCAGAAGCAGTTTTGCTGGCAAGAGCTCAATAGTGCTATGCTAATAAATATGTAAATTCTTTTGTATTTTTAGCTCATTTTCCTGCTTAACTTTCTTTAAAGTATATATTCATTTGAGATACCCTTTTCTAAGACTTCATAAACTTAAGAATACATTCTGTTCTAAAAATAAAGAACAGAAACTTCAGTTTTCTAATAAAAGCTGTTCTTCATGATGTTTTTTTTATTTTTGCCTTTGTTTCTCTATCTCCTTGGAATTGAACAGGATATATTAAAAAAACAGAAAAACTTTTGACTGCAGGCATGTGTATGCCTTTCTCTGAGAAGGTCATTGAACATAATCAAACCACTGGATTTCTGAAATCTGATCCATTGCAAATAGATAACAAAACTATATTAGTAACAATGCTCTCTGCAAGGTGACTGAGAAACTTGGCTCTAAATGAGGACAGAAATTTGCCCTGCAATCCTTCCAGTGTGTTCCACTGAATAAGGAGTCAAACAGGGAGACTTACAATTGGCTTTGAAAAGCTGTGCTCCATTTAGAGAGGGGGGAAAAAATTTTCTATTTTTGGTTATATTTATGGAAAAATCTATGACTAGGGTTTATTGGGGTTTTTTTAGTGAAATTGAAATGGCTGGGTTCCATTTACAATTTTCAACCAAGCCTTTTAAAAATGCTTTAGGTAAAAAGATAAAAGATATCGCTTCCTCCACATTATTCATGTATTAATATAACAAATATGTATCCAGATAATTTTCTTTACCAGGTGACAGCTCTGATAAAGCCATTAGAATTTATGCAAAATAAAAAAAGTCTGGTACTCTAATAATATTGAGATTGAGCCTAAAATCAGTTAAAGTATTTTGTGTTGATGAAAATATAAAAATGGAACAACGTATTTTAGTATTTAGTTTATTTAACTAATAAACTAGCCTTTAAAACAAAAGCAGGAAAATATTTGGTGATTCATGAGTTAATTTGGCCTTTTAGAAGTTTTGTATTATTCTTTAGTTAAAATGTGTTTAAAATGTACTATTTCCTCAAAATATGTTTCATAATTGTGAAATACACATAATTTTGAGATTTGTATGTTTAATTTCTGTGAGTGTTTGCATTGTTTTTCACCTTGAAAGTAGCTTTTGTATTTTTTTCCTCTTTTCAGACCAAAATTAGTGGAAAATAAGCAGAACGGACACTAGAGTCCATATAAGAAAGTGGCACTATTTTTCAAATTATTTCAGTATAATCATAGGGTAAACACTTTCACAAATATCTTTTTGCTGTAGTTCTAAGCAACATTTTGAGGTGTATTTCTGAATGTTTTCTCCAGGAAAGCTGTAGAATTCTACTTTTCTTGCAAATATAAGCCTGTAATTTGTCTGACCTTTTTTCTGTTTTCCATCTGCATACATTAAATGAATAGCTCCCCATTTTGCAGCTGAGGGAAGCACAACTTTGGATGAAAAATGTTGCCATTAAAAAAGAGGGAACAAATTGCATAAATTATAAATGACCTGTAGAAACTGAAATGTGCTACCACATTACCCTGATTATACATGCATGGGGTTTTTGTCATTAATCCAACAAAATAGCATGCTAACCTATGGAACTCATGCAGATACAGATCTTTTGGTAAAGAAATAGAGCTCCAAATGGGTTTAAATTTATAACATTGCATTATGCTTTACAAGGAAGAAAAAAAAAAGGCTGACTCAATTCCTGATTTTATACTGTTAATTTTACACATCTGCACAGTTGTGTTTTGCTGTTGCTTTCTAAAACTTTGTCTTTTGTTGAAATATATAAAAGAAAATTGCTTGTGTTCATCTCTAGCACTTGAGATTGCACTAGATTATTAGGATTGCCATAGGAAAAGAAATCTGCTTATTGCAGCCTCACTGTGTCAAAGAATTTGGTTGATCTGAAGCTTAGGAGGTTTTCAATGCCTGCTTGCATGCTGAGGCATTTCACAATTTCAGATCACTGAATATTTATGCAACAAGAAATCTTATGAATAAATTAAGCCATGGCTATTATTAAGTGTGTTTCAGTTTTGAGTATTTTTGGGATTATTATAAGGATGCACAGAATACCAGATCAGGCCTCAGACTTATCTGCCATACTGCCTTGCTTCTAGCATTGTACTAGCAGAGCAGGTGAAAAAAAAAATTTTCCACAATTTTCTCACAACCTCTATCAATCTACAGCTCAAGAAAGTTAAAGACCTGTATTTTTCTCCAGTAATATCTTTAGATACCTTTTAAAATTGTGTGAAATGCAATAATACTGGTTAGCTAGTCAGAGTACAACTGAGCTCTCCAGCATGTGAAGAGTTCCACCTCAGGCTTTCAACCTTTTTATTTTCCTTTTTTTATGGTTCCAGGTAATGGCTCTGCTTCTCGTGTTGAAGGATGGACTCAATAGTTGCTGTCCTCCTCCTTGCCATTCATGACTTAAGCTATCAACTCTATATCTCATGATCTATTTTCCAGTTTTAAGAGTCACAGGGATATTTGTTATTCTTCACACTGTAGTTGATTGCCTTTTCTATATTTTCTCTGTACATGCCTCCTCTTGAGATGCAGAGAAAACAAAGGTTCCCTGCATCCAAGCTGTGGCTATATACTGGTTTGCCACAGAGGTGGCTCCTCTCTTGTCCTCTGCGCTTTGCTTTCAAATCCCAACACCAGAAATTGCTTTCTTTCATCAAAAGCTGATCAAATAAATGCCCAAACTCAGGATCCTCCATGCTGAATATATTTCCCTGATGCCTGACTAAACTGGGGCATTCATCTGCAGCGATTATCCTCTGCCATGTTAATGCTGACTCATCTGGAAACATGGGAACTTTCTTTTATGTTTTGTAGATAGCCCTTGACTGTACTGACACTAAATATAATTAAGTATCCATAACTAACTTTGTAATCTCACTTTTGCTACATTTTCTAGATAATTTCTGACAATTTTTGACAGCAGTTCAGTGGGCTTACAAGTACAGTTCAGGGAATGTTAATGAATGGCATTTTCAAAGAAAAGGCCTTTTTTTTTGTTTTTTCACATTATATTTTAACAGATGAAGCATCTCACATTCTGTAAGTGATAGGCACTTAGATATTTTTTATTTCTCAAAAATAAATTACTCCCTCACGATGCTTTTAACTAGTAGCATTCTTGACACACTTTTGACATATTTCTTTTTGGCAATGTCTCCCTGAATACTTGAAATTTAGACCAAAAAAAAAAAATCTTTAGTTTTTAAAATAGTGTTACCAGGACTATCAAACTAGGATATTTTTCACACCACCCTCAAGCTCTTTATGTCAGACCAGGATTCAAGAGTGACCTGAGATGACGTTTGTTATCCCAAGTTTTTGAAGTGTTGAGTGTCTCACTGTGCTAAAGGCTGTGATCAGCTACTGCTGCTGGAGCTACCAGCCTAATAGACTGCTGGACCCTCCCCAATTTTAGGATTTCTCAGCTGTTTTTAAGCTTCAGGGGAATCAGTTCTGTTCCTCATTAACAGGGTAGTAGCTGTGTAGCTCAAGTGTAACTGGGAGGTTGCTGGAGAAACTGGAAGATTTTTCACAGTAGTTAGGAGGACAAAATTATTATGTTTATACTTTTAGAAAAGATTTATGGTTTAAAGTCTTTGGCCTCTGTTACAACTTCACCTGCTTATGTTTACACTGTGACTTCAATAGAACCAGTGCTGCATCCTACTCTGACGTTTCAGTAAATTGGCAAACAGTGACTGCAGGGTAGGGGATGTAATGCTAAACTCAGGTCTTTAATATGCCTACAAAACAAGAATACTTGCCTTTTTTTCCAGTATCTTTTTCATGTTAGAAGAAAATTCAGATATCTGGGAAAAGGAACAGGCAAATTACAAAGCATGAAATCTTTGTTACTAATGAAAACTGAAGGATGTGAAATGCACTCCTGTGTTTCATAAAAAATGAAATCAGCTTTGTCCAAGTGAACATGTTAAATTTTTATTTTTTTTATATGTGCAAGTGAATTGTAATCCTCCCCCCTCCCATTCCTGCATATGAAAAACAACCTTTGAGAAAAAGAAAAACAAACAAAACCACCCAAGCTTGTGACTAGTAAATAGTGTCTGCTTTTAATTAATGGTATTAATCTTGGATGCTTTGAGTCCACATATCTCTTGGGAAATATAAAAGGAGAGCTAAAATACTACGTTCATTGCATAAAAGACATCCTGAGATAACTTCTGTCATTTTAAACTTAATACTATGTCATTTTTCTTAAACTTGATTAAAGATACACATTTAAAAAATAACGTAACATTTAAAAAATAATGTAACATTTAAACTTCTAGCAGTTTCAAAGGTAATCATAGATTTTAATGTTTTTTCTTAATTAAAGGAATGATTAGTTGTGCCTGTTTTCAGTAAATTAATTAAACTTTTAGTCATTAAGCAAAAAGTTAATTCATTACTGAAGGATGTAGGAAATGTATAAAAACTGGCATTTGAGATGTCTCTGACACTAATTTATCACTGATATTCTGGAATGACATGTTTGAAACTGTTCTCAGTAGTAGAAAATATTATAGAAAGGGCCTGGTGACTAACTAGGGGTGCTTAAAGCATTTTGGTTTGAGTCGTCATTTCTGATTTGAGAAACCAATAGCTGGTTTTAGAAAATGGAATTATTTTCCACTTGATATGTTAATGTAAAACTTTTTTTAAAAAATCATGTTCTTTGTTCTCATCACTGATTTGGGATGCAAAGATCCATTTGCTATCAAGAAGAAACCATCAGAATATTAGCACTACAGACAGGCCAGGTTTTTGAACTACACAAATGAGTAACTTGATTTTATTTCCCTGCTGGACTTTGCCTCAGATTTTGTCTTAACATGTAATTGCTCTGTTTCTCTTAGTATAATTTTGTATAAAGTGCCTTTGTTTGGACTTGTGAAAATGGGGTGTAGGGTTACTCTAGGAAGAATTGAATTCTTTACCCAGTGTCCTTCTCTTTTCAGAGAGAGGGGCAAGCTAATCTCACATACTTTGCATATTAATAAAAAGTGGAACAGATAATGATCAGTGTTCTTGTTGTACCAAAATTCCTATGGTGAGGTAAAAAAACCCTAGAATTAGAGGTGTTTGTTTTCTTTATTTATTATTATTGACAATTTGTTTTAGCAAACTGATGCAAGTTAACTTGCTGCAGAAAGTTAAAATTCCTTTTTTGTTTCCTGGAAATATAAAGTCTCTGCACTTTCTGACATTATGAGAAAAGGTGTTCTGTCCTTAGCTGCAGGAAAGCAGAGAGTGACAATGTGGCAGTACTAACCCTGTCCTTGATATCAGTGTTGCAATTCCTGCAAAGACTCACGTGAAAGAACACATAAGCATGTGAGAATGTGCACATGCACAATTATTTTTCATAATGTAATTTTTTTGGTATCTGCTTTAGATCATGGTCATGTAACACTTCACATTAGCTTTGATCAGGATATGAAAGTCATTATCAAAACTCCATAATCCAATTTATAGCTGTATTTTCCTAAAAGTGGCAGTGGCTGCATTGGTGGAAATATCACTTTTAAGAATTGAAAGTTAGGTTTGAAACAAAAATGGAGACTTCTGTCACCATTTCCTTCTGTATTTTCTGCCTTTAAGAGAAATGCTTCATGATGCTTATTAAAGAGGAAGTACTATCATAAAAAGCAGCTTTCCAAACAGACCAGATTTTAAATTTCCTCCTAATCCATTTTCTGTGGCAGCAAATAAGGCTGGGTGTTTACATGGTCAGCTCCAGTTTTCACCTCTGCATTTTGTTAACACTGTGATTCTGCAAGATGGGGCTCCTTTCTGTTCAGTGTTAGATAGCTATGTGAGTTTAAGATAATGATTAAATATTTCACAGGGAAAAAAATGGTTGCCTGAATACACATCTTGTAAAATGTAATGGTTTTTCCTTTTACAATATGACATTATTAGTTGTAGTAGATTAGGACAACTTTGATGGAAGAATTGCACATAATTAAATTTTCATGTGTGATTCAAAGTGAAAAAAGATTAGAAGGCTATTTAAGAGGTGCTGGAACTGTCACACCATATCAGTAAAGCCTGCAAGATGGAACACAAAAGTACTGATTTAGTGCAACATTTCACATTATTATAGTGATAACCACAAGGAATGTTCCACGGATGGGTGGGTACCTATGCATATGAATACTTGTAGAGATATTCTAGAATCCCTGTTTTATCTTAGAATGGATATCATAGAATGAATAGATGCATAAGTTATAATTTAATAATTTTTTATTCTAATAGCATACTGGGGAACCTTTGCTTTACCTTTCTTTTCTCGAGGCTTGTTAATACTTTTGTGTCATGGACATTTCTGAAATAGTCATATACTCTGGGAAGTTTTAGATTTTGGGGAGTTCTGACCTATTTGTCAATTCAGAGATGAGGGGCAGGAGTCTGTGCAACTCTAAGTGCAGGGTCACACCTGTTAGTTCCAGACTAGAACAGTATGACTGTGGTTCAGTTCACAAGAGCAAAGGTAGGCCCATACCATCACCACTGTTTTTCAAGTACATTCATTTTGTATTTCCCTTGCAGAAATAAACTGATATTTATAGATAGAACATTGGTATGAACACATCAAAAATCTCTTTGTTACATTTTTTGGAAAAAAGTATTGAAATTCAGCTTTAAAAAAAAATCCCTGAAAATAGTTACCAACTGTTTTCTTTTGCATTGGATCCAAGTGATAGGAAGGCAGATAATTTAAATATATTTTAGTAATAACCCATGTATGTTGGAATAACCTTCAGCCAAAAGGCTCTAGTGAGATTTGGCTGCCCCTCTCATGTTTGAGATCAGAGAAACTCTTCCTAACAGCTGTGAAGCAGCAAATGAAATACTGACCATGTTATTGTGTCATTTGATTTGTAATGATGCTGAGTACTTTTGAAACAGTGGACAAGAGATGTGGGAAAATCCAATTGTGTCACTCCTTGTAGTCTTAAGAAATAAGACAAATCGCAACATAATGAGAATATAGAAGGTTAATGTAGTTTTTGAAAACTAATGAACAAGAACATATTGTACCATAAGACTCTTATCTCACAGCCTGGCAGGGTTTGTGAGTTGTTTTTTTTCTGTGTAGCTGGAACCAATATATATGTCCAGCATTAAATAATTTATGAGGCTTTCATTATATTTTGCTTTCATAAGATGAGTTAAACTTCATTTCAGAAACACATATCAAGTTATTAAAAAAAAAATCCAAACTAGTTGGTTTGGACCCAGGTGTTTCTCCAACATGTAAAATATGTGGGTTCAAGGTCACGCTTTGGAATTTCATTTCCTTGGTCCCAAATTCAAGAGGAAAGAGTAATCTTGTACCATCCAGCTCCAATGAAAACCAGTAGGAATTTTAGTGGGTGACTTTAAGGAGTGGAAACTGGACTTTGGAAAGTATTTGAATCAGAGAATGAACAAGAAAGGGAATCATTCATCCATGTACCCAACTCTGCTTAAAGGAAGGCTTTGCATTTTGCATGAAACAAAGTATTTGCCTGCATTTCACTTCTTCAAATGCAGAGCAAACAATTCTGCTAGTATAACTGGTGCTATTTCTTCTTCTTCTTCTTATTATTTCCAACTATTAGTTCTTTTTTTTTCTTTTTTTTGGCATTTATGCCAGAAAAACAGCAAAAAGCAATTCTGACTCAGTAACTCTAGTAGCAGGAGTAAAACTAAAATATGAAAAAGTAGAAAGCATTGAAGTTAAAGTTGTAGGTTTTGGATTTATGGGATTTGCTGAAGTTTGTTACCTGTGCTCTAGAAATAAACAAAAGCTTGTTTTGATTCTGACCCTGAAGTAACTCCCCGAAAGGGAAAAACAGAACAGCTTTTTAATATTAATAAAAACTTGCACGTTCATTTGAATTTTTTTGAAGTGCTTTTGGTGCAGGGTTTTCTACTAATAAATACCGCTAGATGTTGATGTTCCTGCAGGTCTGGGTTCAGTTACATTATCCCAGCTTCCTTCTCCCCATTCTTTACTCCAAATGGTGGAGAGGTTGTTTTTTTGCTTGACTCCTGTATATGAAGTCACATCCATGAACACACGCGGTCACTCTTGTCACCACAGGACACTTAGAATCATAGAATTCCCTCTTGTCTTGTTACCTGGGAGCAGAGACTGACCCCCACTTCACTACAACCTCCTGTTGGGATGCTCTGAGCATCCTTCTTTTTCTCCTTTCTAGGATTGGGTTTCCTTTCTGATCCACTCCAAGCATCTTCACTATCTCTAGTTTGTCATACTTAGAAAAATTCAGAGCAATAGATAGCTACTGTTTATCTTTTATTGGTTCATAATCTGGCACTTTAATTTAAAAGGTTGTATTTTATGTCATTTAGGTTGCCTTTGCTATTTTAAAATATAGCCTGTGCATTTGTGTATCAATAAGTAGGGCAAAAAGTGCATGTGTGTACATTTGCAGTCATATCTGTAATAAATTGCAAAAATAAGCAAAGCTTGAAAGCAAACTAGATGTTGAACCAAATCTGATTCTAGATTTACTTTTCTTGAACAAAAACAAACAAACCAAATGTTTTACCAGTTTAAAACCTAGAAAGGGAGTGTTTATTCTGTTCCATATCTTTTCCCTCCAATGAAAAACTTTTACAGGCTTTTTAAATTTTATTTTATTTTTTATGGGATTGGGACCTTTTTCTCACTAATCTGCCTATGTGGAGCCTGGACTTACCTGTTCTCTTGCTTCATACAGAGAGCATCTTTTGAGTTTTCATGGACCTGTGACCCCAGTGAAAGCAGGAATCACAGCCTTCTGCCACCAGAGCAATGCCTTGTAGGGCAGTTATGGCTTTCCTTCACTCTCTTACCAGTATTGTTTAATTAAAAATTTGGAATCTTTGCAATAAATGTAGGTCTTTCCATTGATCTAATGCCTGTCATGGAGTGTGCTGGATGGATGTCCTCTCTTCATTACAGCTACTGTAAACCTGCAGTAGTGACAGAAAAAATGAACAACTCAGCGCTAGAAACTCCTGCAACTGAATGTAGCACTGCAGTCTCCTACTGTCTTTCCAATTAGTTTACATCCTTGATGCACTAACTTGTGGCACACCCAGCATGGCCATTGCTTTTGGTGACTTTGGGGTATTGATATCATGTCATTCCAACTTTAAAATTGGTCTTACAGCTGTTCTTGTGGTTGTTGTGGTTTGGTTTAAATAGTGAGACAGTTTCTTATTTTGCTGCAATTTGAGCCTTTAGCGCAGCGTCAGGGTGACACTGATGCAGCAGCAGTTTCTCCTAGTCTTTTGCAATGTTTCCCCACAATATCATTTACACAGGAGAAAAATGTGTGGCATTTTTACTGCTTTTTGAAATGTTGGAGTATTATGGCAACTTGTCTATGAATTTGGACAATTCCCCGATATCCATTAAATTGCAGACATGTTTCTGGAGCACTTTGGGGAATTTTTGTAAGATGATAAGAGATTTTTAACCTCATTCATTCACATTTATCATGAAATTATATTTAGCTCAGTCCTATTTCTGTTGTAAAGGGCATGCCTATGTTGCACAGCTCCATTGTTGTTGCTTTAAACCCAAAATTAATCAAAGATTTCTATTCTTCATCCATTCTAGAGCACTTAAGGTCACATCTTACAAGGATTCATTCAGTACATTATTGATGCTATTACCGTTGTTACTGTATTGGCTCCCAGGCTGGTTTTTGTGTCCCTACAGGCACAAAAAAATCTTCTCTAAAATCATATCTCTAATGTGTGAGGAAAAGAGCATCTCACCAGTGAGCAGAGCATGTGGCTGGCACCAGTCAGCCAGTTGAGAGGTCTGTAGTCCCTGAGTAGAGAAAAATAAGGGTAATTTTCGGAGACCACAGCTAGCCTGTTTGGTGGAAGAATCAATCAGAGAGATAACAAGGCAGTAGGCCAAGAGCAGCAGGTTGAAAGCCGGCTGGAGAGGGGTGATTGATTTGGAGCAAGCTGCCAAAGGGTGATGGCATGCAGCTGGTGGCTGGTGCTGCTGCACCAGTGATGAGAAGCACATGTGGAGCAGAGATATGTGGTCAGCCCCATCACCTATCAGGGCAGGGCTGGGACTCTGCCATGGCTGAGACCCCGGGATAGCGAGGTGACACAGCTTTCTCAGGAAGGGTGTGTGCAATTCCAAGGACATGGCAAGGGCAGGGATCACAGAGTGCTGCCAGCATCAGCTGTGCTCCCCCCTAAATTTGCATGACACGGCGCATTAGCAGGCAGCTGAGAAGTGGAAGCAGACATGTCACAGCAGACGCTGCTTCTAACCTCCTGCAACCTGGGCCAGCTTCTCTCACTCAAACAGCTGAAGTTTTGGCTTTCAGAAATTGAGCGCTGATCTTTTCCCCAAAAAATTAATTTTGAAATCGAGGCTGTAATATGTATGCTGCTGACTTGAACATATGTTACAACCTGATAGTAACAGAATCATCACTCAGCATCACTTCACAAATAAGTGTGCTGCTTAATCTTTTCTTGCCAAATCCTGGCTTCTTTAGGGCCACCTTATCACTCTGAGGCATTGCCTCTTCCTCTGTTGCCATTAACTGTTCTGAACTATTACATTCCTAGAAAAAAAACAGCTGTAGATTCATGTAGGTGAGGTGCTGTAGCTGGATGTAGAGGAAATTTGAATGGCCACATGTATTTCCACTTTTCCTGAGAAAAGTTTAAGCAAATTTGATGCACCCCTCTTTGAGAGTCTTGCATGCAATGGAATTCCATTAGAACAGTAAAAGAATAAAATATCAATCATAATTGCACATTCTTCAGATTGGAGCGAAAGAAATAGGGAGAATATTAATATAATTTCAACAGCAAATGCTTATCAGACACCTGGATATCAGTCACTCATATGAGAGTGCAAGAAAGGCATAATTCCAGTAATTTGAACTCCAGGACTGGAGAATCATCTCATTCTGGCTTTGTGACTTTTTTTCTATGGTATGTTAGTGACATTTATAAAAGCTATATGATGGCTGAACTTTCAAGTTGGTTTCTGATGTAAAGGCTTTAAATTTTAAGGTAAAATAACACTGCTGCAGGACAGAATCATAGTCAGCAAAATCCACACAGCCAGATACACAGGCACAGCATTTCATTGGCAGGACAGGAAAATTCCCTTTGTGTTGTGGGGACAGGCCACCAGCCAGAGGCAGAAGGCCTTTATAACTGCTGCCTCAACATATCTATTGGGAAAATGGCTAAAACCTAATCTGAAGCTCATCTCATTTATTTGGACCCTTTCCCTGTGCAAGAACACCAAATGTTTTGCACAGAACTGCCTGGGAGTGGGGTTTAAGTCACGTAGGTGTAATGGAATCTATTCTGGTTGGTTTTTTTCATCAGAGCTCCACTGCAAATATATTGGGGAGCTAATATAACTTGTCACAGAGTCTGTCTAAGTTGCAGCCACAGCAGTGATGGAAGCATGTTTTAGAGCTATCCAAAATAAACTTTAAATTAGCTACCTCAGGTAGAAATAGTAATCTGTGACAAGATAGTGCTCAGGACAGAAAAATGTTCTTAGTTCTTGGGCAGAAGCAAATGTATTTTTCTAATACAGTGATTATTATTTTGCTGCACATGGATTTACACCTAAATAAAGTGGGACTGAGATGTTGTTTGTGCCCCATGAACTTGCATGCAGCTTTGTACTCTGGCCAAATATTTTCCTGGATGTCCTGGGTGATTCATAATTTATAGTGAGACACTATTCCAAGTTAAATTAAGTTGTATTATTGCAGCTTCAATTTTAAAAATATGTCAATTTACAAGTGTGGATTTTTATGAGGGAAAAAATCCTGGATTTTAGCTGATCTGTTAGTGACTTAAATCTCTCAAACCACTAAGCCTTGCATAATCTTAAGAGTAATAGCTCTGCATTCAATTTGCTACTTCACAAGTCAGCATCTTCTCTGAGTATTTGAGGAGGAATTATTTTAATGTCAGCTAACATGGAATTGCTGCATGTGTAATCCCTAATCAGTAAAACTCACACATTTGCACACACATGTCCAGCACACATTTAGTAGGACAGAGCACAATTGCTGTGAAGTTCACAAGATTTTTCAGCTGTGTTCTAACAGGTTGTCATCATCTTTGGATCATCTTATTCTCACAATATCTATTAGATTGCCTAGCACTCACCTTGTGATGCTCTATTAGTCAAAACATCTCTTTGCCCATATATTCAAATGAACTGTAGAGGTTATTAACTTGCCCTTGGCAAAAAGATTTAGCTTTCTAGGGCAAATGCTTTTATAAATTCTGTGTGTGACAGTTTTATTACATATTGTAAATAGAATACCCTGCCAGATTTTTATGACAGCCATCACTAAGTCATTCAGGCGTTATTACTTTTCATCCCTTCACATACCTTGAACATATTTTAATTTTTTATTTTTTTTTTATTTTGTTTAATGGGCCTTGCTTTGGTCAAGTCACTCCTTTTACTTTGATAGCAAATTTTATTTACTAACATAACTGTTCAAAACATGTAGTATTAAGCCAAATATTTTATCTTGCAGAAAATCAAGGCTATATTTTAATTTGGCTCAGACACAAATTAATTTTCACATTCTGCATTTATAGTTATGGACTCATTTAAGCTTGTACAGTGTCTGCTAGCAGTTAATATAATAGTTTCTGTGCTCAGCTGCTTACCTATCCTGGGTCTCACTATTTCTAACTGAATGAATATTCCACTGTTATTGACTTCATGTTGCATTTTGTATCCTGAAACAATGTATGTGTTGTGAAAAGGAGGAGCACATAACCCCTGCTGATGTGAAGACCTACTCAGACATATCTAGTTCATGTTTAGTTAACTCATTTCTCTGATCAGAAGGATGCTGTCGAGAAGGAAAAAAGACTTTTTGAAGAGATTTTGTTTAGATATGTAGTTTACTAGCGACAGAAATCTCACACGTGATAGGGTTGATGAACACTGGCAATAAAAACAGCAGCTCCTGCTGGGAAGACAAACATAACAGTAGGAGGAGTGAGACTGGCTGTGGTAAAGACACAGCAAAAGTGAAGAGTAATGATTGTCAGAACGATGTAAGGAACTCAGAAGACTAGGTTCCTAAAATGAATAATCCTTTTGGAGTGTTGCCTTCAGCAATAAAAGACAGCAAAGCTCAGTTTCCTGAGCTGCTGGCAAGGGGGTTGAGCTGCCTGGGGAAGGAATCTCGCTGCTGGGGGAGGCAGCTGAGCCTCCCCTCCAGCCATGGGCCTTGGGACAAGCCTTTTCTCTTGTGCCTTGGCAAACCAAGCCTTAGCTCTCCCTGGGCAAGTGACATAAGGACAGATTGACATACAGGCACTGGCTATCAAAAATGGTAAGGTTGTTGCAGCTTCCCCTTCCTGAAATTAGTAGGAAGTTGGTGGGGTGGGGTGGGCTGTGAAAGCAGGGAGGATCTAAGTCCCTCTTGGTTTTCTGCTGCTCCCTGATTGGGCATGTCTTCTTAAAACATGCAGTTTTGATGACACAGAAAAAAATTCCTTTTAATAGGGAACCTTGAATTGGCTATAACGAGCCCTTATTTGAAAATTCAGTTTAAGTTGCTCCTTTTTCTTAATGTTTCTGCAAGTATATGAACTCAGATTCTTATAAAGGAAAGAATCAGGTGATTTGCAGCTTTAAAGTTGTATATTTTGCTGTCTAGGCAACTTACAGTAGTTAGGTCACATTATGATAATTAGCCTATTTATAAGTTAGCTAACGGAGTTCTTTGTTTTAAGCACAATAAATTCTAAAATTAGTGAATAAAGCTAGAAGCCCGTTTTCAGATTCACTTAGATGAAAGGTGCTATATAATTTTAAAACTATTATAAATGATTGAAAGATGTTTTCACAACTGCTGCTAGATTGCATGGGAATGTGGAATAGTATTTCAAAAGATTTCAAAATTAATGTGGCTGTGGGTGTGCTCTGGAGAACTGCTGAGCCTTCACTACAGCTTCCTTTTTGCCTGCTGCTGACTATGGCAGTGTTTCAGTAATCAGGTACATTTTCATGCTAACTTCCTTCACTTTCAGTCCTGAGTATCCCAGCCCCTCTCTAAAAAGGTAGTGCATTATTTTTTTAAAAATATATATATATATATATACACACACACATTTCCACACCCCCATTTAATAATGATTGATTCTAAATAATCCATATGGTTAGGGATGGGAATCCAGGTGTAACTTAGTCTCTACTGAGTGCAAGGTCTCCAGAATAAGACTATTCTAAAACTTGAAAACAAACCAGACTTCTACATTATTGCCTGTTAGCATGTACTAGTTATATCGTCATGGTAATTTTGTTTTCCATTCCATGGAAAATTGTGTTTTCCATTGCATTAAAAGCAGTGATTCTGGGTCCTTATTTATGTATGAACAGCATGTTCTTCCAGTAATGATGATATTTGGTTTTTTAAAAAACTGCTAAGGATGCATTTGCTGCTGAATCTCTTAATTATATTGACCTAACATTTACTTTTAAATAAGCACTTTAGGAGATTTTTTTCCATCTGTCAGACTTCTTTTTTTCAGTTGTTTTTGAAATGTTTTGCTAGTGGAGAGAGATGCAGTTCTTTAATGTCTCCTCACAATTAAAGCTAATGGAAATATCACATTTGTGCTTAATGTAAAGTAGTAGCTTTAAATAATTAACTCTCTTTGGACATTTTGTGGATGATAGAAATGAGTCTCTTTTGCCTAAAAAGTTGCTTCAAGTTGCTATAAAAGGAAAATACAAAGAAACTTTGAAAGAAGTTCTAAGACTAGGGAACAGATTTCAGCAAGAAATCTCCCTATAATAACACAGGAGTCTCATTTGTCACAAAGATATTTTTTTAAAAAGGACTCCTGACAACAGTAGTTAGTGTTGAACTCTTAGATTTTCAAAAACTATCTTGTAATTAATCCTCCAGTTCTTGTTGGTTTTCCTTTCTGGATTATCTCTGGTTCTGTTGGGTCCCTCTGCATCATTCTCATGCTAAGCAAAGAACAGGAAAATGAGATCAAAGGATAACAACCAAGAAACGAAATTGATTATGTAACCTGCACTTTGAAAACTGGTTAACTGAAAGATTTCTATTTTTATTTAAGTTTCATTTTATTAACTCTTCTGCTGAGTATATTTTTGTTTCCTTTACATTTCTAGCATTGGGAATACATAGAGGTGAACTCAATAGAATTGTTACATCGTTTAATATAATAAGATGTGGCATGATGCAACTTGATATAGTGTCTGAAAATAGCAAGATACAATGCATTGTAGATGGGTTTTGAAAACTTTGAGCACTGCAGGTAGAAAATAGCCAATTTGAAATCTGGCACATGCATATCTTCATTTTAACTCTCTAATTATGCCATAAACAAGCCTAATTCACTAAAGCACTTTGAAGTAGTTGGCAATTATTCTTTTCAGACTAAAACATTACCTGAGGCAGCAAGAACTTCCCTTCTTCATACATCAACATGTTATCGTGTTAATGTGCTTCTTATTGTACCATTTTGATTGAAAATGCTAATTATGATTGTTCTTGAACTTAATGTGATTTTTTCTGGCTGACAGTGGCCATTTAATAAGTGGGAACAACTTTTCACTACAGGAGCTATAAGTGTTTAAAAGGGAACTGCTTTTCTTTTTCAAAGAATCCAAACATTACTTCTCTGGAGCAAAGTCTTGCCTCATCATACTTTCAATGGCACTCTAGGAGGGTGTGGTTATCCCCAAATAATCAGACTGGTAGGGAATTAAAGGCAGTCTGTTCAAAGAATAATCAAGGAAATGGAAAAGTTCATAAATAACAAGTCAAGGGATGAGGTTAGAACTCTGGTTTGTTGTTTTTTTTAATCTGTTAAATGCAAAAAAACCTCTTACAGTTTAATTTAAAGTTACATACCTGAAAGTTGGAATAATTAATGTATAACTGCATCTTTTTATTCTGCCGTATAAAACTATTTAAAAAAAAAAAAAGAAGAGAGCAGTTGCTAATCCAACTCACCTGGAAGCAAAACTAGTGAATGTCTGTGTAGAATAAGTGTAAACAAGTCATATTTTTGCAAAAAAAGGATTCAGCCGTATGAGCTGATTTTTTTGCTATTCATAAGGCTGAATTTGTGCCTAGCCCATTGTTGAGAAGTTCTCCATTGATGTTTGTATTAATTATTTTACCATGGCAGATTAAATCATGGCATTTGACCTTTGTGAGGGCAGGAAGGGTCCTCTGGAGTTATGTTGCGCTCTTTGAAATCAGAGAGACACTACCCTAATTAAACACACAGGAAGTATCTTTCCAATCTCATTTAGCATTATTATTTCAGCATCCCCCTTAACCTACAGTGTAATTAATTAGCATTAGGAGCTATATGCTTGCATTATGTGCTCAGTAATTTGAACAGTGCCTGTGCTTCTGTAGGGCTTCCCTGTGTTCTGTCCTGTCCAGAGGTCTGGAGGGGAGCATGGAGGGGGTGCATCTTTCTGCCTGGGGGAAATTAGTTTTGGGGAAATTATAACAATGAGAAATGCAGTTACAGCCCTTTGTGGGTACAAATGTCATTGGATTCTGCCTCTCTGCTCCAGCCTGGTGAGATCCCACCTGGAGTGTTGTGCCCAACTTTGGAGTCCTCAGCACAGGAAGGACATGGACATTTTGGAGCCAGTCCAGAGAAGCCACCAAGATGATCAGAGGGATGGAGCAGCTCTGCTGTGAGGAAAGGTTGAGAGAATTGGGATTGTTCAGCATGAAACAGAGACAGCTTTGGGATGAACTAATTGTGGCCTTCCAGTACCTAAAGGAAACTCCCAGAAAAGATGGAGAGAGACTGGAGTGACAGGTGGGAGTGGCCTGGAGTGACAGGACAAGTGGGAGTGGCTCCAAATTGAGAGTAGGTTTAGGTTGGAAACCAGGAAGAAATTCTCACCTGTGAGGGGGGCAAGGCCCTGGCACAGGTTGTCCAGAGAAGCTTGGGATGCCCCATCCCTGGAAGTGGTCAAGGCCAGGCTGGATGGGGCTCTGAGCAACCAGATTTAGAAGATGATGTCCCTGCCCATGGCAGGGGGTTCCAACAAGATGATTTTGAAGGTCCCTTCCAGCCTAGACAATTCTATGATTAGCAGGGTGGAGGTAGACTAAATGGAAGAAAATAGCTGCAAACCTTTATGGATGAGTGAGACTGTTGTTGATCTTGCATGGAAAAAGAAATGATGTGCAAGACGTTTTTTGGTCAGAAATCATCACTGTAAGGCTAGTGGTAGTTTGGGTACAGAAGGAATGCGTATAGAGAAGATGCTGTTAAGATAAAAAACAGTACAGGAACTGCAGCTCTGTATTCACAAAGGCACTGAGAAATTCAGGCTGCTGGAGATGAGTAGTGTCTCAGCAGGGTCCTCCTCTCAGCATTGATTACAAAAGGAGATTTGGGCTACCAGGTTCCTAATTTAAGCCTGTCATGCAAATGTTGAAGTATGCCATGGGTTTGTGTGGAGTCTTGCTATTTCTAGTTTCATCCCATCTTTATGGGATTACTTTGTGGGTTACTAAACTGTGATTACTGTTGTAAGTATAAATAATGGTAATGGTTCCTGCTGTCATTTAATATATATTGAAAACAATCAAAGGGCTTCAGTTTCTTCTTGATAGGAAAATGTACACCATAAAGTAATACCATGTATAGGAAGGAAAAAGAAAGTATATTAAAAAGATAAATTAATCCACATTTAAAAATAAATTATACTGTACCTCAGCAAGTTTTCAATAACTGCAGAAGCAAGATATCTGGGACACTTGTGGGATATTTTAGCTTTCCTTTACTACATATTTTTCAGATTAATACCGGTTATCAGTGCTTAATAAATGCACAGCCATTAGGTCTTGGGTGTTTTAATTATTAGCTGCATTTATTGCTACTGGTATTTCCAGGTTTGATTGTGAGTGAGTACCTCCTGAGACAGATGATGGTGTGGTGATATCAGCTATTGACATCTAACTCCAGAGGAATTAAGGATTTCCAGGTCTCACCTGGTGAAAACTCTCTTTGCTTTGACTTGTTCAAATTCCCTGCTTGTATTTTTTGCCTGGGATTCTTGCCACAAGCAGGTGGTTAGATCAGCAGCCAGACCTCGCCCTCAGCAGCTCCTCTGCTGTGTCCTCTACTTCTCCACACTCTGGCTGGCCTCTGTGCTGTCACATTTGGTTGTTCTCTGCTGCTGCTGCCCCTGAGCATAGCCCTGGTGGGATCAAGCAGGAGCAGAGCCAAGTGTGGTAGGGCTCACTGCCCTCAGTGAGATCCTTCATGGTGTCACAGCATCCCCCTGAACCTTTGGACATCACAAACCCACTTTCTTCTCTTACCTTTCAATACATAAGTTTAGCATCGAGGCCTGGCATTCTTGTGAGCTTTTAAGGAATATTCACTGAAGTAGGCATTTGTTTTCAGACCCATAGTGAAATCAGATATCCCGTGTGTCACTGGATTTAAGTGTGTTATGTTGCATTTTAGAGTATTTCAAGCACTTTTAGTCTACAAGAATTCAATTTGTCTCCTCTCAGAAAAGGGAAGAAAATAAAAGTGAAAGGTCTAGGCAAAGACACATAGGAGTACACAGTGTGTACAATTTTGCTACTATTTATAAGAAAAGTAAATTTAATCTTTGATACATGGAAATTTTATATACCACAAAAATTCTCTGATATGCCTTCCAAAAGTCTTTATATATAAATTTCATTATATATATGTATATGATTCTATAATAAATGCACAATGTAATATTTGTTATAATTAAACTATAAAGATGTTTTAAATTCCTTTAAATGCAAAAAAAACCCTCTTGATTGGAAAAGTTGGCACAAGACAAAAGTTTATCTGATATATCATATATATATATGTGTCTGCTCCAAAATACTTATGGTAGTTAGTAGTGGACTATTATTTAAAGGCCTCCAAGAAGATGAAACTGTCAAAGCACTGTGTTGTGATTTCCCTCTTTGGTTTTCTAGGGGCACATCAGCAGTCATATTCCCTTCTACCTTCCTATTTTGGAAAAAGTGATGGAAAACACAGATTTATTAAGGAGAGGAGACATAGGGAAAGCCACGGGTGCATAGCAATAGTGCATGGGGTTACTCTGCCACACTTATAATTTCCTTCTGACTGTAAAGTGCCATCATACCCAATTTAAGACAATAAAATGGCATTGACTCCATGAGCATCTGGATGCCAAAATTAACATTGTGGATGAAGTACAAGCACAGTACTGACAATATTGCTTTCTACAGGGCCCCATCCAACCTGGCCTTGCACACTTCCAAGGGTGGGGCATCCACAGCTTCTCTGGACAACCTGTGCCAGGGCCTCACCACCCTTACAGGAAACATTTTTTTCCTACTTTTTTGAAACGGTAAACCTGGCTCCTTCTGTATTAATATCTTAAATTTTTGAATTTATACTAAAGCAAACCCCAAAATGGAAAAATTAACTACTCTTAGCTACCACAAAAATCAGTATTTTTATGTCATTGTAAATGGTTGAACCTGCACCAGTTACATTCTTTCTTGTGTGGCTGGAATTTCAAACAAGAACATCTACTCACAATTAATCACAAGTGCTATGAGGGATAATTCAAAAAACCCTTTTTGTCTTAAAATATATTCATTGAAATAATCAGCACATGGGCCCTTATAAGCCTTTAGGATTGCTGCAGCAATTTGCATACTTAAAAAATGCTGATAATATGTACTGTAGTGTGAAGATACCAGAGACTTAGATGAACCATTTTAAAAGGTTTTGCATTGTTTGAACACTGCAATCTGCTGTAAGTATTCCTGAAATTAGGGCACTCTGCTGTGTAGGATAAGGTGGCAACATCATTTTATCTCAGGCTCTGGGCTGAGCTGAAGCACGTATCCTAAAGCAGGTCACCTCCAACAGTGAATATAAACTAACTCCTAACTTGTTGGTTATAGAGCTGACAGTCTGATTTGAGTTTATCATGCACTTGTTAAGCTGTGTCCTTAAATGAAAGCCATGTATGGCTTTGGGTAAAATGCTTTGCAGCTAAAGGCTGGGATTGATTTCTAAAAGTCCTCCTCTAAATCATGGGTTCAGCTACAAACTGCCTGAGTCTTTAGCTTGTTTTGCATCTCAGCTGCTTGTCTGTAAACTTCCCATTCTTGCATATGTGAGAATGAAAGCTTAAGGAAAGCTTAAAGTTGTCCAGGTAATAAAAGCTATAGAAATATCATAAAAGCCATATTTATATGATAAAAGCTATATAAATATGTAGATGGAGTAACATATGGAGGAAAATGACATCTGCTCTGACAGTGATAGGAGTTAAGAGTCAAAATCTGACAAGTTTTTTGTGCTTATTAAAGTATTTCTATCATTGCCTTTCTGCAAGCTTACAGGAAACATCTGCCTTACAGTTTGCATTTTTATTCAGCTTACATAATTCTCTGTTTTCTGAAGCAGCCACATGGTAGTGTTATTTTATTTACATATAGGTTAAGCAGACTTTGCATCTGGAAATCTTATAGGTACAGCATAAGAGTTTGTTCATCATTATCTCAGACTTGTATGCAGTCTGCTTTACAGTAAGTGTGGGTTTACTGTGTTTGGTGTGGTTTTTCTTCCCCTCAATGGCAAGTGGTATCATTATTTTGAAAATTTCACCGTCATTTTATGGTGCTGTCCATACTCTGATATACAATAATAATCTCTTGTAAAGAATTGTTGCTAATGCTGACAAATTAGCAGAATGCCATATTGTAACTATAAATTCTGCTTGACAGGGATATTGAGGTTTCTGCTTATTTTACTTGTGCTTACTTCAGAAAGAAGAAACCTCGGGATTTACCTAGGATTGCCTAACTGTTGCCTCATATTTGAACAGAGAATTGCTCTTCTTCATGGAAAGCAGGAATTTCAAGGGTTTTTTTTGTTTCATGAGGAGCAGACTGAAATCTCCTCTGCAGTTTGAAACAATCTACAGTTGTCTGACAGCTCAAGTAGGTACTTCACAGGACCCACCCATGGGTTTCTGAGGAACTGAGCCAAACCATGGCTCTGACAACTGGGCAAGGGAACACATTTGTGTCCTCCATGTAAGACCAACGCCTGAATTAAATTCTGGACTTCAGATTCAATGATGATCCATCAGTGAGGGAGTTTAACAGGATGCTAAAAGCACTGCATCAAGAAACTCTGGAGTTGTGATCTATTCCTCAGCAGTCCATGGACCAGATGAAGTCCGGTTATCTTTTGCAGTTCATTTTCTGAACTGTATTAATCATAAACTTAATTTTGGCTTGTAATTTACTGGTCTGATTTGCTCTAGATTATTAGGGTTTGAAGGCCAAGTCAGATGTCATTTGAAAGTAGTTTCCCTTGATTGAGAAATCCAATTTGCAGTTGGATTTCTAAACTGACCTACAACCTTGCTAACATAATGTTGATGAACCACACAAGGCTAGCATAGAGGAAAATGGCAAAATAGAGGTTTTTACAGTTTTGCTAGAATCAGGTTCTTATCTTTAATTCTTTTTGACATTTAACTTTGACAAATCTTGCATATGTATACCTTTGGGGAAAATTACCTCTCTTAATTTATAAATATCTCTAATCATGTAGTCTCTCTCCTTTGAGAAATGGATAAAATACCAGAAGAGTAAGTAGACAACTGAACCAATGCAATACTGAGAAATTTTACCTGTATTTTCTTAGTCCTGTGCCACCTGCTTGAGGTACATGGCACTGGGTGTCTCTCATTTGATGTCATTATGGTGAAGAAAGATGTTTTAGTGAAGTAACACTCTTAAGAATTAAAAAAATTTAAGTACTCTGTCTACATTACATAAATGCATTTAATAAATAGTTGCTTTAAAAAGATAAAAATAAATGTCCCTCATAGATAGCACAGGATCAATTATAAAATCAAAGAATTTGTTGATAAGTTATAAAAGAAGCAGAGGCTATTGAGGAATATCTGTTAGAATTCAGACTTACTGCATGTAATCACAATGTATATGCAAATTCTCCAAGTATGTAAGGGATGATGGCAAATCTAGTAATTGTTTCCTATCATTCTTAAACTCTATTTTTGTGCTTTTTAAAATTACTTAAAGTTGCAGAAGATGTATTTAAAAAGCCCCACCCTCTGCCAGCTGCACAAAGAGGTCAGAAACAGTATATAATTATTGCTGAGCTAATTGCTGGGTGCTAACATACATATAGACATACAGTATTCAACTCAGACATTATCACAATAGTGGACAATTAGGGAAAATTCAGTGACAGATAAAATGCAAATAGAATTTTTAAACATAGTACTCTATTGGATTTTTAATTTTTTAATAATCTTAGAATAATTGTCACTTCTATCTTTAGCCTTACAAATGCAGTCTAAAACGGTAGCTACATTAGAATAACAGCTGCTAATTTTTCTTGGAAGCTTAAACTCAGAACTACTTATAGTAAAAATGGGTTTTAGACACAAACAATGTGTTTTCTTCTAATGTGAGTATTTTTTTTGAAGCAGAGGTAAGGATTAGAAAGAAGCTGTTTTTTGGAGAATGTTCTGCTGTTTAGTTCCTGAATTCATATTATCTTCTTGAATTGCTGATTTTGGTAAAACATGGAATCCTTTGAAATATATCTTTTTATATTTTGTAGAATTAGATTAATTTCAGAATTATTTTTATGTTGAAATATCTTAAGCTGTAGGAGGGATAGATGAGAAGATAACATAACTAGAAGAAATCTATGGCAACAGTCTGTGCAATTCACGAAGCTTAAGAATATGATGTCCCGTCTCAAACTTTAAAAATGTACTGTAGGAACACTGCAATGACATGAAAAGCCAACAGTCCCACTACCCTTTTTATTTATGACTGTTGTTTTAAAAAGACAGAATAATGGAAAAATAATTCTTCTGTGCATATTTAGATATGGGTTTCTCGTGGTTCTGTGTTCAAAAGAAGCAAGAAAACTGGAGACTCATTTTCATTTTTCACTCTCACCTTTTGATGCAGGGGGTGCACGGCCCAGTTATACTTAAGCTTGAAAAAAATTACTGCTCTACAGATATATCCCATTTGGGGATTATTACATATATTAAATTTTCCTTAGAGCTTTAAAAGTCAAAGAACTCGCAGCTAAAATCACTTGAAAACTATTTACATGGGGTGTGTGTATTAACGAGTAAGAAAAAATTTTGATTTGTAGCGAAGAAGCAGAAAAGTCAGAGAAACTAAAAGTTGAGGCTATGTTCAAAAATCAAAGATAGGTAAGGACAGATTGTGCTTCCTCAGGACACATCTTTACATGCATTTAAGAACAAGAACCTTACAGGAACCTATTTAAGGAGCCCTTCGATGACATCCAAAGACCCCAGCTCCTTCCCAAAACTTGATTTCCCCTTGTTTTGCAAGTCACAAGCAATATGTCTTCAAAGTCTTCTACAAACTTCTGTTTGTTATGATTTATTTTTCGCTCAATACAGTGGATGTGATTTATTGCCTGTTTCACAGAGGGAATGAGACTTAAATTGCTAAAGGCAGATGTGGACAAAGCTGAGAGTAAGTGTGTGACGATTGATTTCAGGGATAAAAGGAAGTTTTATGGGGGTTGTATCTTGATGCCTGGATAAGGCTAACTCTACTTGGACAAGAAAAACCTCTTCTTTTCAGTATGAGCTCAGAAGGATAGGTTTTGAACTGTACAATTAGCAGTGAAAATGACACAGTGAGTTTTAAACTGAAGGTTGAAAGATTGATCTAAATCCCATGCAAGTTAGTGAGTGTATGCCACTTGCTTTCACAGATTTCACATGGTTTTCAAGACTGTCAGCCAGGACAATGATTTGGGGCTTTTCGTAAAAATGGGGAAGGAGAGATTGGAAAAACAGAATAAGTAGGTGAAAATTGCCCAGCCTCTCAGAGGAAAAGCAGGGCTTGCCTTAGCATAAATTTCAGATCAGATCAGTTGCCTATATGACAGTTCCCATTAAATGCCCACGCAGGTAGGACCTGATGATTTGAACTGATCAGAAACTCTGGGAGAATTCCAACTCAGCATTTGTGACTTTTTACCACTATTCAGTTTAAAAGTGTGTTGGCATGGTATTGCAGTGTTCAGCACTGAGTTAGAGAATCCTTTGCATCCCACTGCACAAAGGAGAGCTCCTACAGGTTTCAGGATTCAGCTGGCACCATAAAACTGCTCCAGTTTGTGGCAAGAGGTCTGCCGCTGTCAGCACCCTGTGTTTGTCTGGGCTGCTTCTGGGGGCTGCCAGGCACTGGCTTTGGGTTTAGCCTTGGCATTGTGAATTGGAGAGGCCTCTGGTGCTCAGGAGTAGGCTTGTAGTGAAAATGTACTTCTCAGGTGCAAGAATGATGCTTTTAGCCATTTATGCTGTTCCTGTTAAGACCTTGCATTCCTCACCTGAAGGTGGTTTTCTCTTAGGTGTATCTACAGATACACCTAGTGAGCTGCTTGAAGCCAGAGGAACTGGCTCTGCACTGGGCAGAATTTTCCATGCTGAGAGAAAGAGCAAAATTATTAGCTGTTAAACATATAGGGAATGACCTTATTAAAATCGATTTACCAGGAAAAACTACTGAAGTGCACTGCCTTATTCATACCATTTAGGTGCCTTAATGAAATATGTATATGTATGCGAATTCCCAGTTGTTTCACTCGATGCTGAGCAAGGTGTGGAGAGCAGAAATTTGATACACACTGTTGTCTGTGTGTGCAAATGCATGCACACTTGTTTGAACACCTGGGCCTTGGAGGAGAGCTTGTTCTGCCTCCTTGGGTGGTGGTCTGCTGCTGTGCTGGCTTGTCTTTGGAAGCTGCTCTGCCTTGCAGTGCCATGATAAATTACAGCCCTTGCTGATTATCTGCTGTCATCTGGCCCCTGGTCACCGAACTGAAACCAATGAAAGATCACATTTCTTCCTACTGTGCTGCTATAACACATCCTTGCAATGCTGTAGGCAAAACCTTATTATAAATTGTTTTATTCAGTCATGCTTATAATGCCACCTCTACTGAGCCTGCAGCACAGGACATCCAGGTAGAGAGGTAGAGAGGAATAACTCAACTCTAATTTTGCTCCACAAATTTGACCCTCTAATAGCAAAAAAAGTTCTTTGCCTCTTAGTTGGATTTTTATTTTTTTCTTTTTTAACTAGGCATTGGTTTTGTACAACTTGTCTGAAAGCCTCTTTTAGTCAAAGGTTTATGTAGTTGTTTAGTAATGCTAATTGTTTGAAGGGAAATTCATTCTTATGTGCTGAATGAGAGTGGAAGGCAGTTAACTATGACACAAGCCATCATAGAAAGAGATTATGCTTTTATTACAATACTATGCTTGGAGTGTGGCCTCAGACCAACGTGGGATACTCTGACAATGGTTTTGGCAGGGTGGGGTTGGGGATAAGCTTATCTCAGAAGAGGACTTACATATACATTTTTCTCAATTCATGAATAATAAGTTGTATTTGCTAACATCACACTGAACGGACTGAGCCTAGGATTATAGCCTTGGCTAATTTTTTTTGCCATGTGAATCAGCACTGTTAAAAAGAATGCCCTCATTTATAGCAAACTCCAGGGTGTGCACCCTTGGTTATGGACCAGTGGGGTAGGCCCCGGCATTGAAATGTAATTATCAAGCAGTTCCTGATGTAGGAGCTACATTCCAAAGCAGTCCAGTTTGTTTCTCTAGTGTGAGCTCTGTAGTCCTAACAGAAGTAAAAAAAATCAAATCAGTGAATGAATGAATTCAGGATTGTCTGTGGTGGTTGTGGCAGGTGAGGTGTCTTGCCGTAGCTGTGTCTATATTTAATCTGTGAGCATTTGACCTTGTCCTGCTGCCTGGTGCATGAGCTCCTTGCCTGGTAGGCTGTCTCCCAAAAAAACAAGACTGGACCCAACATGGGCAGGTACCCTGGACTGTCAGGCAGTTTGGGTTTGTCTCCTACTGTAACACAGCTGGGCAGATACAGCCTATAATTACTGACATGCAAATATCTTTTAACACCAGAACACTGTAAAATAGGGGGTTTGGTCTTATTTTACAGAATAGATAAAGATATATTTCTCAATATCTGCACCTGCAATAAAAACGGGATAATAAAGAATGAATGTAGGACTTGAATGTAGCCTTCATCAGAAACTGGTTTTGCACTACTGTAAAGAGAAATAGTTTGAATATATAAATTGCAATTGTGCTATTATTTGAAATGCAACAGCAGATAACTTCTTAGCAGGCATCTGTATAGTGTTTATCTCAGTATTTCAGACAAATGCTGATTATACAATACTTGCTGTCTCTCAAAAACATAGATCCTTAGAGTTAGAGAAATTCTCATCCAGAAAATGTAGCAGATAATAGCTATGTTTTAATAAGCACTAGAAAAAATATTCTCTTTATTTAAACCTCTCAAAAGTACCAGACATTTGCACTGTGATTCTGGGGGATTGTCCTGTGCAGGACTATGAGTTGGACTTGGATGATCCTCATGGGTCTCTTCCAAATCAGGATATTCTTGGATTCTACTATGGAAGCAGGTGTGTCACAGTTGCTATCTTTTGCCATGTAAACATTTATTCTTGAATGTGGTGAGCAATCAACCCAGCCAAAAATGCCAAACCTTTTTTATTCTTTTGCAAATAGATTGCAACTCTCGGGCTCCACAAAAGAATAATTCCAGTGTTTAAAGCTACAGGTTTATGAGCAGTGTGGCATTTTGGCATGACTTCCAGACTGACACACTGCACTCTTGTCTCATAATGGTTGGTGTTTTTTATTATTTTATATGGAATCCCAACTGACTAATAAGTTCTTCACTTGAGTGCTGCAGAAGTCAGTGGAGTCACTGCTGCACCTTTTGTCTTGAATATGTCCTCAGGGAAACTTCAGTGCACCATAAAAGGAAGAGCAAGCTAATATCTTTAATAACTGCAATTAGTCAGAGTTTCATTGCTTCAAGTCACCTGAAATGTGACACCTTCAGCGGCACTGGAGGCATCCTCAGCTTAAAACCAACTGGATCAATATATGTTCAGAGGAAGCAGAGGTATCTTTTGTCACTGGCAGTGTTTCCTGAATGATCTGTGTTGCATCTTTGTCCTCCTTTCTCTCTGATCTGAAGTTTCAGTTCCTATATAATTCCATTTTCCAACAGAACTTGTCTTCTTCCTACATCTTTATTATATGGAGATACAAATATTCTCTTACTTAGCTTGTCTTCTCCATGTTTAATTTCTGTGGATTACATCTGCAGACATTTGATTGACTGGTGTTAGTCGATTCTTCCTAATGGGGCTACTGGGTATTGCAGAGCCAAAGCACTTCAAAAATTCATTGGAAGCAGGAGGAGAGGACCAGCTTAGTACTTTGTGGCTTCAGAGCTGTGCACAGTGAAATTTGAAGAGAATATATTGGAAATACTTCCAAAGAAGTCAGTAAACTGGAAAACACTCAAAATATTTGAAGCTTTCTGATATAAAGACCTATTTTTTAAAGAAATGTGAGCTGGACATATATTTTCCCATGAATAATAACCTGAATTTCTTTATTGACAAATTAGAGACTTTAAGTGTCATGGAAGGTAGGTTATGATTCCTTTATGTATGAACTGGTACTTCCAGCTTTTCAGCTTTGCGCTCTCTTCATCATGGCTGTTAGAAATAGGCCTGCCAAAAAAAGTTTTAAAAAATTTGGTATGATGGTTGAAATTATTTTAGTAAATATTTTCAAAGTAGAACTATTGCTTTACTTACAGTGTATGAAAATAAATCTTGGCATCTTTTCTAGATGCAAGTTCCTTTGCCCTCAATTAATCTATTTTCCCTTCCCTCCTGTTGGACAGGTATCATGTGCCAATAATTTCATAGTTACGTTTTGGATAAAGGCTCTATTTCTTGGTAGTAAATAGAGCAAACTTGATTTTGATAAGATAACATATAGTCTGGTTTTTCAGTACTAGAAAAGAGGTAAATTAGACCAGAATTTTTTTCT
>VWYI01030437.1:48902-73245 GCA_013399455.1 Anthoscopus minutus | reverse complement strand
GAGAAATAAAAAAATAACAAGCAGTTCTGCCAAATATTGTACTAATGACTTCATTGAAAATGTTTTTAATATATATGCATTGTAAATACATAAATAAATGTGATGTCAACACTGTAGATGTTCTCATAAAATCTGGAGTTTTACTTTGAAATGTTTTTAATGCTAATAGGCTACTAACCAGAGAGCAGCAATGGACTGTCTTCAGAATGCAGACAGAAGAAGTTTGCTGATGGAGATTCAAGTATTACGTGCTCAGATGAACAGTAAGAAAAGTAACCCAAAGAGAGAACAAGAGATTGATTCAAAAGGCCAAGGTGACTTCTGTGGTAATACATGTTTGTTTCCAAATGTTTTCAAGGCAGTGCTCATGATGCTGTGACAAAAATGGTGACTTCCTTTGGTCTCTGATTTTGACATGTGTGTTCTGAACATGCATGCTTTTCATCTTCTTCAATCTTATTTGACTACTTCTGCAAAAATTAAGATGTAATCTTCGTGCTTATGACTTGTATCAAACTGAGAGTGGTACAAAGTTACGTTTAATTGCTATAAAAATTGAGCTTGAATTTTAAGGCTATTTTCCATGTATATGCTTCACTGTTTAGGTTCAGCAGCTTTGAAATTATCTAAGTTGGATAGTGAGTCTTAATGCAGAAACTAAGAAGCAATTAGAATGAAGAACAAAAAGTTCAGAGAACAGATATACTTTAAAATTAAGTAAAGCTCACTGTCAGTGTTTAGTTACAAATATTAGGTCACAAGTGTGCATATGTAATATAACTAACTTAAATTATGTTAATCAGTATCCAAATTATGCATATTGATATAGCTCCACACACCTTACAGCCTTTAAGAAAAAAAGAAGTTGAAGTGATTTCTTGAAAGTATGAGAGGTATTCAAGTATAAAAATCATGGGTTTGCATTTATTGCACTACTGAAAGAATATATTATTTTGAAACACTACTCTTAATAATAGCCTTATGGTCATGCTATGGCTAGGAGAAGCTTTACCCAGACAGTGTTTTCTTATGAAGTAATTTCCATATTAATGGTGCTCTCATTAGAAATGCTGGAATATAATATGCAGCAGAAGCAGTTGCAAATTCTGGAGATGCAAGTGGAGCTCCGGAGTATGAAGGACCGAGCAGCAGAGCTTCAGGAGCAGCTGAATTCAGAGAGGATGATGGGTGCAGAGCTGAAGAATGAACTTGCACAAGCCAAACTAGAGCTTGAAGCAACCCTTAAAGCACAGCACAAGCACTTCAAGGACCTAGAAACCATCAGGTGTGGCTTTCAGTGCCAAGCTGTCTGCATTGACTGTGAGGATTATCTTTCTTAATCTGAAATCATAATACTGATTTTATTAAGGGACTTGATCTCATGTAGTATAATTTCTTCTCTGTATTTCTGTAAAACCTACCTGACAAAAATAGAATTTTTACATTTGACAAAAAATATATTTCAATTCATAATTTAATTCTTTATTAATTATCAAGTCCTTTTTTAAACTTTGTCACATTAGACTACTGTATACAAGCTGCTAAATGGACTACTTATTAAAGGATTTTAGTCTCCATGAACATGGAGAAAAAAATTGCAAAGTTAAGATGACTTTGCAAGGACTTCCATATGAAATACTCTTAAATGTACTTTGACATGGTTGATAGCAGAAGCCAGAGATTTGGCACTTAGGAAAGCCGTTATTATTTATGCCTGAACCAGAGGGATGCACCCATGAACAGTATCTTAATGTTCAGCTCAGAGATAACAAATTAAGCTGGAGTTTAAATTGGGATCACTTTAAAGATTACTTTATACCCTTTACAGGCAATCAGGAGTGAGTTTCTTTTGCAAACAGATGCAAAATTAATTTTCAAAAAAATGAAAATTCAGGTCATAGATTTTTTGTTTTCCCCCAATATATTTTTCCCTTGAGAAACATGGCAGCAAGATGCACTTTCATGGCATTCTTTAAGATTTTGGCCTGTGACTGGATTAGATTGGACACTAACTGCCTCTGAGCCCCCACAAGTGGCAGCTACAAAGGTAGCACAATGGATACTCTTTTTGTAGTTTTTGAACTATGCAAATCTTTTGGGTTTGAGTTAGTCTTGTCTTTCTAAATAGGCTTTTCATTGTTACTCTACTAGTCTATCAGTGTTTTCAGTGCACAGGATGGAATAAATACCAAGTAACTGACTGTATCATGATAGGATTAGAGCCATTGCCTAATGTAAAGTTTGCCAATTTTTCTTTTAGGACTGAAGTTAAAGAAAAAGCAGCTGAGCTAGATATTCTTAAGGATACAATGGCCAATGAACAGAAAAAATCAAGAGAGCTACAGTGGGCTTTGGAAAAAGAAAAAGCTAAAATGGAACGCAGTGAGGAAAGAGGAAGAGAAGAGCTTGAGGTATTCCATAATCCCAAGTGGCCTGGGACATCAAGGAGCATGAAAATACTCTTTTGGTTAACACTTCGTCTCAGCTTACACTTCTGTTCAGTGCATGCTTCATGTTCTGTCTTCAGCTGTAGTGTTATATGATCTAGAGCTGAAAAAAAATGTATAGAAGCTGTGTGGCAAAGTATGAAAAAGGCCTGATGCACATTCCATTTAAATCAAAAGGAATTTTACTATGTTCTTCAGGCCCAAGATTAAAAGATTCTGTAATGGCTCTCAGTTATTCAAGGGGACAGAACACTGCTGATATGGCTACACCCAGCCCCTCCCACAGCCTAACTCATAAAATATCGTATTTAAGAATATGATTTAAGGAGACATATTGTTTGTCGCCATCTAAAAAGTCTGAAGTTTCACCTCATGAAAAGCAAACTAGGGACTTTACTTTAGGAGAAAATGCTTCATAAGTATCTTCCTTGGTACCTCTGCAGTATTTGCTATAGTGAAGGGGAGAGCAGGTACCCTAGTACAAGACAAAAGACAAAAAGCAATAACTTCAACAGAATTGATTTATTTACATTTTGAAAACCAAAGCTGAAAACTAATTTCCAGAGTTTTAGAAAGTAAAAGCAGCTGGCTGTCTTCAACTTCATAACTACAGTTGTTTGTATGTCCCTATAAAGTATGTGTTAAAAAGATTATTTTATGAAATAATCTGGTTCTATAATAAAGATATCTGTGAAGTATTTTAGTGTCAGATGTAACTGCAGCATCCAGAGTATGGTCACATTACTTGTGAATAGCAAAAACCTATTAAAAGCAGCATGTGGTAGCATATTTGCAGAGGTAGGATATTTGCATTTTTCAGAAGATAATGGAAAGTATTCACAAATGGCTTTGATCAATTCTTATGGTTTTTTTTCCAAGGACTTAAAATTTTCTCTTGAAGATGAAAAACAAAAGACCTTAGAATTAAGTAAACTTCTGGAGCAAGAAAAACAGCTGTCAAGTGATCTGCAACAGAAAATCGAATCCCAAGAAGCACTCAGTGCTGCCCAGCTGTCACGTGAGCAAGGCCGTAATTCTGAGTTGCAGGTGCTTCTTGAATCAGAGAAGGTTCGAGCTCTTGAAATAAGCAGTGCCCTAGAAAGGGAAAAAGAGCTATGTGCTCAGCTTCAAAGTGCTGAAGATAAGGGGCAAGCTGGAACACCTAATCCATCTGAGGAATTGCTTAAAGAGCTACAGAAGCAAATGGATGAAAAGCATGACCGTGTAGTGGAGTTAGTAAGTGAGATGGAGAAGTATAAACTGGAATCTGTGCAAGTGAGACAGCAAATGGAAAAAGAAAGGCAGATGCAGAGGCAAGCATTACAAGCAGAACAAGATGCTAACATAATAGTACAGAAGAAGCTCCATGAACTTGAGTCCAAAGTAGAAGACCTTCAGTGGCAACTTGGAGAAAAGAAGCAAGAAGTTCATAAATTAGGGAATGAAACAAAGAAGTTGCAGGAAATAATCCATGATTTACAGAAAAAAGAGCAGGAGGATGAAGGAAGAAAGGAAGCTGAAAGGACACCGAGCCACAACCCAAATGAGGTACAGTAGGACTGAAAGTAATGTGTAATATTAAAATATGCAGTTTAGCTTTAATTATTTTGCTCAATTTATGTGTCACTGTGCCTTGACTCAATCTATAAAATAGCCTGCAGATTACAGAATATGGTCACTAGAGAATGGAAGAGGGAAAGCATTGCAGTTTGCTTCCTAAAACTATTCACATGCTTCCCCTGAGAGTGAAGTTATTGAAGCATATAGGGAGGAGCAAAGAAGTGTATAAGGAGGAGCATGAGCAGGAGAAATGCATCTGGGTGTGTACTCACACTTTGCATCTCAGTGCAGGAGAAGAACATTCCTTGCAACCTGTTGCAGGAATCAACTATTCCTACTTAGGAATGCCTCAGGTCACTGCCCTTAAACTTTAGTTCATAAACTGCAAGGGGTCTGTGAAACATTCCAACAGCTTCAGTAAATAAATGCGTAAGCAATCACAGAAGCATATGCATGAATATATATATGTTAGCAAACAGAAGAAGGAAATCAAGGTAAAAAATCAGTGTAAGAATTATCTTAATTTTTAGATGAATGAAAGTGGTAACTGTTGCCTCTAAGTTTTTCACTGTCATAAAAGGTCAGGAAAATTTTTAAGTTATTTTAAAATTAGTTTGAGAACTTTTTCAGAAACTTGCCTGTAAAGGGTAAGTGGTGAGTTTGAATAGTCACAGAGAGGATTGATGGAAGACTTGCTTGCCTCTTTGCTGACCATGTTTTTGCCCATCCTGACATCATTCTTCTATTTGTAAGTGGAGCCAGGAAGGAAATTTTTCTTTTCATCTAATTTAAACTACTGGTTTTTATCTTCTGAAGCATTGGAAGCTACCTCCAGCTACAGGCAGGATGTTGAGTGTATTGATAACTGACAGCAGCAGCCTTTCTGCAGTGCTCACTTTGTGCACCTTCTTCTGCACAGAGGAAACTGCCAACAATGTGGTCAGCAAAGAGTCTTCCCTTGGATCAGGTTAGCAGCAGCTGTTGGGGTTTTTTCCCTTCCTCATCAGCAGATAGCCTGATCTGCTTTCCAGGATCTGCCTGAAATTTCAAATAATGAATCTCCTGCTGTTTCCTGTGACATTTGCAACACTCTGACTTTTTTCTTTGATACTACACTGGGAAAACAGTCAAAGGCAGAGCCATGGACTAAGTTTTCTTTGTGAGGGATAACAGTTCTTCCATGGCAGTGTTGGGATTCTGTTGCCTAGGATCACCTCCTCAGTGCATTATTTTGCTTGTGGTAGCATCAATGGTGTGGTTGCCTGTGACTGGACAGATCTCCATGACCATGGTGGTCTCTTTCAACCCCTGTTTCTCTGACTATAAATTGGTTACCGAAACACAGGCTGAGTTGCCCAAATTTTTTGCACAGCTGTTAAAAGAGCTGCTGATGGAAGAAACAGAAAGGCTTGGTGACATCCTGATGACTTTTTTGACTGGATTCACACTGTAGCTCCATGATTGCTAGATCTTAGTCAAGAAAGACACTAGACCTGTCATGAATGATAGTTTAGCGCTGCATTACAGCACTGTTGTAGTGACACTAAACTTCTTTCTCTGTCAGAATAATCTGTTCTTCAGTTTCTGAGTGTGTTTCAGAATCATGTTTTCATTTTACAGTACTGGATCGCATACTGTGTATATATATGTATATATAAATACAAATTTCTTTCCAGACTACCTGGAATACACCCAATGACAGGACAAGAAATTGGGTTCTCCAGCAAAAAATGGAAGGAGCTGAGACGAATGAGTTGACTTACCACACACTGACAGGAGATCTCTCTACTGCTACTGAAATTCTGGAAAAAGTCAGGCAAAAGCTGAAAAATGCATCTCCAAAGCTGAAGCAGTTGGCTTGGAAAGCTGCTAGCAGGTTAGACCAGTCTTCAGGTGTTTGGTTTTGTAAATAGCAGCCAGCAAGCAATTATATTATTTGGTTTGAATCATAATTCACAGACTGCAGGATTTAATTGAGTTTGGGGTTGTTATTTTTATTGTGTATGCTGTTACTTGAGATATACTGATGGAAGACAGGATCGTGGAGTATCAAGAGCTGCTGTAAATCCTGTATGCTTTAATAGGGTCCTTTTTAAGGCACAGCAAAATTATCTTTTTTCTTCTCTGAAAAGTAATAAGGTTTATCTGGGTATAGTGTATGTAGATTAATTTAAAATAGTAATTTAACAATTCACTATGTACAAGGGGATGAATATAGAGACTATTGTTCTGAATCATCCTCCTTGGGGAAAAAATAATTACGGTCAAGTGAAACTGCTCTTGTTTGATTGTCTTGATTCTTATTTTTGGAAGGTTATTAAAAGTATCATGGTACCTGGTCCATGGGAGGTTTGAATCTTTTTTTTTGTTTTGCTGTGATGGTCATTTAATATTGAACATTCTTTCTGAAACATTTGGGCAAAGCAGAATGCAGTGTATCTGGAAAATACCCTAGGATTTTGATCACACAGATTCAATAGATTTGTGGGAAGCAGAGCCACTGTTTTAAATGTGCTTCATGTAGAATATCCCTGTCTACAAATGAGAGAAACTTTTAGAGTCACTTAGCAATCTTGAAAATGTTGCCCTGTCTCCAGTAACTGCTGAAGTGACTTGCTATAGATCCAGTGGGTAGGAATCCATGGAGAGTCCTGTTAGATTGGCTCACGGTGTCAGAGTTGATCTGCTGTTGAAATGGTCCCTTTTGTTTCAGATTGCAGTTTGAAACAGCAGATGATCAAGACTTCATTGCAGTACAAAATGCTATTGAAGAAGTTATTTCAGAACTGAAAAAACTGCCTGGATTGTCCAGTCTGGAAGAGGTGAGAATCAACGCTGTAACTTTGTTGGGAGACTTTGGATGAAGAGATGTGAGCAGCAATTGCTAGGAGTTTGTAAGCCTGTACTTATTCAGGTCTTTACTTTAGAGAGGAAAATTCCACTGAGTGTTCTGACTGGACTTTTTAAAGTGCAAAAATACCTTTCCTTTTTTTTTTTCCTTTTCTATTTTTAATGCTTTAAAGGTGATTTTTCAACTTTCAAATCAAAACTTTTCCAATTTTATTTTAAATTTCTGCATCTTGTGGCTTTTACTTTAAGAAAAGATATTTTCATTTCAGCAGTAATCCTGTAACTGAGGAAACTTTTCTCAGTACTACCTGATATTAAAATCAACATTTAGTATTTACTGAATTGTGTTGACACAACACATTTACTTAAACTGCCCTGTATTTACCAAAGGAAAGGCCACTGAAGATTGAGTAGTGTGCCCCTGTGTAAAAAAAATATGAAGTGAGGTAATTTCTCTTTATAGTTGCAAATAATTTGGCAATATTTGATTTTTAAGTGAGCTTGATTTGGTCTTTACCTATATTTTAGGCAAGGGTTTTCAATGTAACTGGAAAAAGCTTTGAGGCTTTTCTTTTCCTCTAAATTAGATAAACACAAACATAGTAGAAAACTTTGTGAATTATAGCTAGTGTAACTGGGCTTGTATGACAATACTCTGTTGTAATGCACAGGGTAAGTATAGACAAGAAAGTCACAATAATCTATAGTTTACATGTACATTGAAGTTTTTTTATATACAAGTCGATACAAAGCTGTTGTCATTGTCTTTGACAGTTTTTCACTGTAAGCCAGTTACTTTCAAATTGGCAACTTGGATCTAATAGGAGTTTGGTTTTCTTTCTTCCTCGTAGCTGAAGCTGGTGCTGCCGCCAGGGACTCCGTCCAGCTCACTGACTGAGAGGCTGTTGAGGCAAAATGCTGAGCTGACAGGCTTTGTCAGCAGGCTGAGTGAAGAGAAGAATAATTTGAGGAATGCTGTTATGAAACTGGAAGAAGAACTGAGAAGATACCAGCACAGACAACCTTCTGCAGACTATGTATGTCCTTGGTGGTGCTGATCTAATGAGTTACGTATAGAGATATAAAAGCATAATTTCTTGTCCTGGTCACCCAGTTGAGAGTTATCAAGCTGTCTGTCTTTCTTGGCTTCCCTCTAGAGAGTAAATGGGTGTGAGTTATTCTTATTCAGTGGTCAGTATGTCTCAAGTCACTCTATTAAATGTAAAACTGCATTGTACCCAGCTTCTTTTTGTTAACTACTCTTTTCTCTTAAATTCTTTGCACCTTTCATTTTATCTCATCACCATGATAAGCAGATCCAGATAGATCCAGATAGCCTTCAGTATCATGGTGCTAGTATGATCTAGTTGAGGGGCCTTTGTTTTTGGAGAAGCTGTATTTTTCTGGACTGACTGGGCTCCTAGAATCACTGGTTTTGAGGTGTCACAGCACAAGGGTGGCCTCAGATCCAACCACTGAACAGTTTTCTCATTTATTTTGTGAGCTCTCCACCAAACCAATGACTAGAATGACATGGCCTAAGCTTACCCAATTTATGTCATTCTGTTTCCTTTGTCTTCAGTCTTCTAGGCACTCATCAGATGTTGGAGTTAATATTGATACTTTTGTGGCTTCTGAGAAGGAAATTTGGAACAGAGAAAAGTTGTCACTGCAGAAATCTTTGAAACAAGCCAACGCAGAACTCTCCAAGCTGAGAGCAGAGCTCAGGAGCGAGGCTTTCCTCAGAGAACTGGGATCAGATACTGAAAATGCTGTTTTAAGGGTAAGAAGACTTTTTTTTTCCCCATATGCCAACTACAGTTGCTTTTAAAATTTTGATTTGGACTTATTTTTCTTTGTGTTCACTCTGTTTTATTCTGAGTAAAAAGAGATCAATTCTGTTTTAAAAGTTTCATCCTCAGGTACCTGATTTGTTTGTTCTCTGCAAGAATGACATGTAAACACCTATGTTGTCCTTTTGTGTGGGCTCTATTTCTTGCTGTTTAGGTGATCCTCAGTATATGAAGTTGCATTCAGTAAGTGTGACCAGCAGCACAGTCTTCTCCATGGTACTGAGAAATGAATAATCACAGAAATGCTATAGAAACAAAAACAATGATGTCAAAAGTCTGTTGTGATTCTTGGAGCTTATAGGGCTTTTTGTCTTTTTCTCATGTTGCAGAGAATTTATGGCAAATACCTACGAGCAGAGAGCTTTCGGAAGGCTCTCATATATCAGAAAAAATACTTGCTGCTGTTATTAGGAGGATTCCGGGAGTGTGAAGAAGCCACACTGGCGCTCATTGCACGGATGGGGGGACAGCCTTCCTACACTGACCTTGAAATCATTCCACATCATTCAAAGGGTTTTACACGATTTCGCTCTGCAGTCAGAGTGTCCATTGCAATTTCAAGGTAAACTGGAGGAAGCCACATGTCAAACAGATACGACTGTGCTGTTCAATACATACTTTTCTAGCTCTCTAGTGAAACCTAGAAATTGTCATGTTCTATCCTATTGAAATGGTATATTTTTGGTAGTCATGAATATAGTAGGTACTTGTAGGGTGACAAGTTGAGCATATTGTAGGTAAATTCTGTAATAGGAATAAGCAGTCTGATTGTAGCTGAAAAGGGCTCAGTATCTGATAATCACAGCTGGAGTCTACTGGGTAAAGTCATATTACTAAAAAACATTATGAGCAATTCTCGGGATTGCACTTATTTACAAAGGTTTTTTCTGCAACTTAATTTCCTTTAAAAATTAAAATCTTACATGTAAGTGTAATACAGATTTAGGAATTAATTTTCTTCATCTAGGTAGTCCTTTGAATTTCACAAGACTAAGAATGAGCAGGAATTGGTGAGGAAATAAAAATAAAGTTTATTACTGCGTAGTACTGCCATGTTGCTAACAAATGTTCTTCACAAAGGTTTGAAACCGCAAGTACTTCTGCTTGCTATTGTTCTGAGCCTTGTGTGTTGTATAAATTCAAGGAAGTATTCATGTACCTGTTGTGAGAATTTTACTCACAGTGCTCTGCAGTTGCAGTTTTGGGGATGCAACAGGGCAAAAAAGTATATTTAGTATGATTTTAAAATGCTAGTGTGCTGTAGCTTATGTGCTTGAGCCATTTAATGTCCACTTGGACCTGTTCAACACCTCTGGAATTGCACAGGTGAAGCTGAAAGCAGATTTGGACAAAAGATGGTCTTTCTTAGGGATATGCAAAAGGATGTTTTGTATTTAATACTCCGGTTTTAGATGTCCATCTGTTCTTTTTGCCTGCTAGTCAAGAAATTCTTATTCTTTCTAGAATATAAGAAGCAGATAACTTTTTTTTCTAGAATATAAGAAGCAGACTATTTTATTTATCCTGAAGCTCTTTGGTTTTTGTTTTTTGTTTTAATTTGAAATGCAGAATGAAGTTCCTGGTTCGTCGATGGCAGAGAGTTACAGGTTCTGGTATTCTGACTATCAACAGGGATGTCTTTGGCCAGAACACAGGTAAGTCATAGTCCAGTAATGACTGAAAAAATGGTATTCACAGGTCACATTGCTGCTTAATGGAGATGGGTTTTAATTTGTATTATCTTCATTTGGAATGAATGGGGGTTGTTACCTCTCTCTTTTGCTATAATTATTTGGATTACCCTCAGTTTTCATGCACAGCACAGATACTAACCTATTTGTTTTCTCTTCAGTGATTTTTTTGCTCCATTGTGGGTGGAATTTTAAAAACATATGTAAGGTTTCCCTATGGAGCATATTCATAAAAGCAATTTTAGCTGCGTCATTGGAGTTTTTGTAGGAATCTGCATCACAGTCTTTTTCTTATAACAAAAGCTTGTCATTCTTTAGTTACAGGTTTAAGTCTAGAAAATAACAGTTTCCTGTTTGCTTTTATGTAGGAGTCTAAGGAGAATCAGAAGCTTCATTTATTTACTAGCTATATAGGTCTGCACTAAAACCTTTACTCAGTCTGTGAGAGTTTTCTCATTGACGTCAGTGAGGCCAGGATTTCACCTCTGCTTTTCCCTGAGTCTGAAAGTGGTCTACACTTGTTAAATGCCATTTTTGTGATATGTGAACAGAAAACTCGTATCTGAGATTCCCAGTAAGGTGCAAAAGGTCTTAATTTTTTTAGTTTTCAAGACACTGCTTTTTGTATTTCTATTATTCTGTAAATTTTGTATTTCTAGGTAGTGAATTACGGCCTGATTCATTCCCTGGTGGCATGGATCTTTATGGAGAACAGAGGCATTCCCATAGATCCAGGTCAGGCATGGAGTCTCCTAGATCACCTGTAAACTTTCAACATAAGTACGTTTGGGGTTGTTTTTTTATTATTATTCTCTTTCAGGCACTGCAACTGAAAGCCTCAGTGTTTACTGCTAAGGTTTGTAACCTTTGATGCTGTAAGATTCAACTTTTTTTTGTAAGAATATGTAAAAAATGATGTCTTAGGCATTCAGTGTGTGATTCCTCATCACATGATTGAGGCCAAAGCTTGCACACCCCTGCCAGTGACACTGGTTATTTTTCATCAAGGGCAATATTTTTATGAGTGCCATCATATTTTGATGAGCTTATATGAAGTTGTGAGTTGAGATCTTCACTGAATATCAAATTCTAGCCATTTTTGGGTTTCATTTTCATGTAAACCCCTTCAATCTTAGTTTGTCATGACCATAACAGTTTACAAGGTAAAAACCTTTAATTTATTATAGCCAATATTGGCTTTTACTTATAGAGAGTAATGACAAGAGGCAGAATTCTGTAAAGATGGCAGTGTCCTTGTTGACACAAGCTCCTTAACAGAAAACCAAACTTTAGTCTATTGTAATTATGCTGCAGTCTCCCTAGGAATTTGCTGGTCAGTCTTTGAAAAAAATGCACCAAGAAATCCTGTGCAGTAGAAAGAAAAGGCAAGGGGGGGAAAGAGTGGTTTATCTGGCTTGGGCAGTAAGTGGCAGGGAGGTTCAATGGGTTTGATGTGCTGGCTACCACATGGATAAGCTAAAGGCCACGCAGGCCGTGAGGTATCCCTGCCTACAGTATTTTGCTGTGTTGCTAGCACTTCTATTCAAAATTCCCCTTTTTGAAATGGTCTGTGTTGTTCTGCCCCTAGGCTCCATGGGATGCATGCTGATTTAAACCCAGTGTCCTTCACCTGTCCTCAGCTGCAGAACTACGATCCCGAAAGGGCTCTGACAGATTACATCAATCGCCTGGAGGCGCTGCAGAAGCGGCTCGGCAGCACACAGTCAGGTAGGGCTCAGGCACCCTCCCAGCACCTCTGGGCAGCACAGGGCCCACTGCCACGTGGCTGCTGCTTCTCTCAGATATATAACAACTTCCATTTTATCAATTTTCAGCCTTAAACAAGAGGCATTTCTGAGCTGTAGCAAAATTCTCACTCAAAAGAAGATCATAGAATTATTTGAAAAGAGATAAAAGTATGCTTTCATTATAGATTTTGAGATTATTGGTAGCTTTACCAATAAAATATTTACTTTCCTGATCGCTAATAAATGCACAGCAAGGATTCACTTGGCATCTTGCTAAGGGTTTAAGTTGTATAGAGAAAAACGTACCCAGAAGACTGGGATATGGAAGAGGAATGTTTTCCTCTACCACTTCGATTACAGAAGTTACAGTAAATTTGTCCCATAGATGATGACAATTTTTGTGCTGAAAGAGGAATACATCAAGAAAATTGTCAAAACAATGGGATGAAATTTATCAAACTTGAGTTTTGAAGTTGTTTGTCTTCCCCATCAGTTGGGAAAGTTCTGTTCCTAAAAGATTTGACCTTTAAGAGTCCCTGTTCTATGATTTCCCATGTAAAATCTTCCACGCTTATTCAGCTGGATGTACATACTTGTTCCAAGTAATCCTGATGGCACTTTTACTCCATCTTACAGGTTCGACTTCATACACTCAGTTGCACATGGGTATAAGAAGATAATAATACCCTTCAACATCTCCATCACTGGCAGTGATGCTAACAGATTGCCTTCTGTAAATCTGTGCTCTTTCTGTGCTTTTGTATAATGTGTATATTGTGGGACCAATATGAACACAGCTATGACTGTATACAGTTCCATCCTGGCACACCCACAGAGACTGGGATTTATGGATGTAGGCACTTTGTGTTATGAAAAAAAAACAAAACAAAACCTGAACAAAAAAATCCCCAAAGACCCCTGAAAAAATCCCCACAAACCCAAAACAAACTCCCCCACCGTTAAATTACATGTATATTTGTGGAATGCTAATTTAAATGATTAACTTATGAAGTGTGTATTTATCAAAAGGGTGCAAAGATGAAACTTGTGTATTAATTAAATTGAGCTACATTCAGCAAAGTTTACTTGCACTTTTTCTGGCAAGGCTACTGAAGTTACATTGACTCTCGTAATATTTGCTACTGGCAGTGCAGACAGAATATCACTTGTAGAGACCTATTTTTGTAATGGTAGAAGTTTTGAATTTTATGGGTATTTTGTCAAAGTACTGAAATAAACATGACTTCATGCTTCTAACTGTGTTCAAGAACTGCTCCCTTATTCACATGGAACAAGTTGCTCCTGCCTGAGTTCCTCCTGCTTATAGTGACTGCAGCGTGACTTTTTACAGATTCCTAAGTGCTGCTATCAGGGAGAGAGACAGGGACAAGCCTGGCTCATCTGACAGGGCTGGGAGGGAAGAGCCTGGGCTCCCTCACCTGCCATGACTGATAAAAACATAAGGTTTTAGAACAATTACACTGAATTTTAACCAGGAAGGACAAGACAAAACTCTGGTTATATGGCGTGCTGCTGAAGGGGGCACAGCCCACTCCAAGAGAGTTAAAAGTTTTCTGATTAAACCTTTTCAAAAAGAAATGACAGAGTTGAGCATGAAAAACTTCCGCAAGAGGTTTGTTTACAAATTTAATTCAAAATTTCTGTGAGCCAGAGCTCATTACCATTTATCATCAGCACTCTTGAACCAAACACTATTTAACAGTCCTGCATGAGTCAGTACAAACCTGGACAACATTCAGCTATTTCACTTTCTGACACAAAAGCATGTTATTTACAAAATTCATGTTTGTATTTTCATATTGTTACTCTTACACTTTACATCAAGCTTCCAGGGATCAAGTTAGACAGTTAAATGGCTCATTCTTGAAATGACTTACCTGTGGACATTGTGAAGTCTGCCTACCACTTAGCTGTACAGTAACATTTTCTTAAATCAGCCAAGACCATCACTCACTTGGAACAGAATCATAAATGCCAAAGGGCACCACCAAGTACAGTCCCCTGTGGTGCCTATTCCCAGATGGGTTTGCTGAAATTGGGAACAGAGGCAAGGTAGGCAGCCTTGCCCCTTGGTTATCTGGGGAAAGTAATCTTCAATTATTTTTCAAAAGGAAAGAGTTCCACTTGTAGAAATTACTTTTTTCTTCATTAAAGATGTAGCATGCACCTTAAAAGTATTAGATCAATAGAAAAGACACTTTTGCTTTAAAAATGCAATGGGAAAATTGTAGAACAAGCACTTATACACAGCAGCAGTAAATAGTGTGGGCAAACAAAATAGATGGAAAACTTTTGCATTTGGTAGACTGTTGCTTTCCTAACAGTAGATGGCATCAGCTTCCATCTGCCACTTACTCTGTCTGTTCAAATAAACAAGGTTTTAGCACCAGAGTTTACAGTGACCGCCTCTTGTATCTGATAATAGGGCTGTTAGGTGTGTGTATCATTGTTGTGTAATTTATAGTTGGAAAATAGTCATTGATGAGATCAAATTCATACAAACGAAGCAAAGTAGACCAAATAGTCTTAATTTGAACATAAGCGAAGTTTTCTCCAATGCAGCGATGACGGCCTAGAAGGAAAGCCATAAAATGCAGTTAGAATATTTTACTGGATCCCCTTTGACAATCAGCTAACTTTAGAAGATTTAGACAGACAGTAGTTGCCCCTTTCTCAACAATCTGAGGCTCTTATTTTTCACATACTCTATTCTATAATTCTATCCAAGTCTTATTTTTCCAAGTTGTCACTGCATAAAACAGACGAGTATGCGGAATGAGATTGTGCTGTTCTGTCCCCACTAGAAAGCATTCATTCATGTATCAGACAGAAGCCTTTGCAACACTGAGAAGTGAGATCAGCTCTAACTCCATCACAGCAATATTTGTAAACTGAATTTGTATCTGTTCTGGAAGTTGGACTCGGCAGACTTTTGTTCTGCCTTCAACTGAACTTGTTTTACCAGGTTTCTCCTTGACTTGAAAAGATGACTCAAGCATCACTCACACTAACCTAAAGGTGTTTGGGTATATGCTGTGAAAGATACATACAGCTATGAATAATGCAGAACTATTAACTTAATTCTTTTAACAGCACTTTCACAGTAAGAAAACTTTCAGGCAGAAACAGGAAAAAATTAAAATCTATCCTCAGATGCTGCAGTGTGGAGAGGTGCTGTAGGAGATGGCTGGTGTGAGCCACCTCAGCACAACCTCACACAAGGTGCAGCATTCTCTTACTCACCAGCACCAAATGGAATGTATGCAAACTTCTCTCCAGCTGCTGGGTTATCTTGGAGGTATCTGTCAGGCTTGAAGTCCAGAGCGTCATTCCAGGAGTCTCTGAGTCTGTGGTTAACAGTGGGAGATACACACACTTGATGCCCAGGGGGAATATTATATCCAGCAACAGTCTACAAGAGAAGAGACAAGACCCCACACATGATAAAATGTCTCCATTCTTCTTTTTAAAGTATTACCTGAAGTGTCACATCAGCAGGCTTAAATTTCAAGAGATTTTGGGCAAGTGCACGAGTAGTTGCAGGAACCTTCTAGCTGTTTTAGTAAGGCTGGCAATTCTACAGAAGGAGGTTTTAAAAAAAAAGAAAGAATGAACTTGAAATTTACTGAAGGCCTTTGACATTGCAGGGACATAGTTAAAAAAAATTTTAACTTTTTGCCATGGTACTGTATTTGTACAAACATCAAGTTTTCTTTCAGATTTACCTAGCTTGTATTAAATGCATGCCAAATTTTTCTATGACAGCCAATTAAAAACACCTGGCAAATCAAAAACGGTGACCCCAAACTAAGCTTAAATGAGACTGGTAGCTACAAGAAAAGGTCCGTTTTGCTGACGAAAACTGCACATGGCTGTTCCTAGGTCCCAGAGCTGCTCTTCTCCAGGTGGAACAATCCCTATTCCCTCAGTCTTTCACCACCAGTGCTGCAGCCCCCTCCCATCCAGGTGGCCCTCTGCTTGTTTCACTTCATCAGTCTCTTGCTTGCTCGGGGCTGCAGGGGTCTGAAACTGGCCACAGTTCCACATAAAGGTAAAAAATACCAAGTTCAAGGTATTAATTGCTTTCCTAACTCAATGCTGGCTATGCTACCAATGACAGAACCGCAGATTGCCACCAGCTTTCCTCCCTGCCAGCAAACACGGCTCACTTGTGTTTCCTTCTGCCAGCTGATACCTCTGACCTGGCTATGCTGCTGCAGTGAAAACAGCTCCAAAAAAGTGTCCTCACCTGAGGAGTTCTGGCCATTCTCATCATGGTCATTATAGGAGGTCTGAGCCTTAAAGTTTCTTTTAGACAGCGATCCAGCAAACTGAGATCCTTGAGCTGAAAATACAAAAAATGATGTATCAAAATATAGCCAAGTTTATTAAAAACAAACAAAATGCTATTTTATACCATTTAAAAACAAATTAAAAAATCAAAGAGTAGGCAGCTTATATTTACATGTACTTTATGAGCTACACTGATTATTTCTTTTCTATTGGATTCAATCAAGAAGGAAAAACATCACTAACCAGTACAATCAAATACAACTAGTGTCTTGGTGATCTGTTTCTTAAGTATTTTCTGTTGCCTCAAGAACAAGGTCACACTAAATTCCTTTTCTCAGTGGAAATATGATGATCTTCCTCTGCTACAGACCTTGTCATTTATAAAATAAACATAGGAACTGCAATTTCCCTAATAAAAAAAACAGTATCAAGCTGAAAATTTACTTGGACAGGAAGCGAAGAGGAAATGTACTGGCAAACAGACAGTGATTAGCACAACATTCAGTTATCACAGAATTAACTGTGCCAATTGTTATTTTAACACAAAAGCATGTGACTGTATTTCATGTTCAATAAGCTTTTTTTTATTTTTTTTAAAATAAGCATCTAACGGTATAAAAATACCCCTCAGGACTAATGTAAAGTACAAACCTGATCATAAGTTAAGGGTGGCAAGTCATCCCCACACACTGCTTTCTGTTCTGCATAGCACTGTTCCTGTATGGCTTTGTCCCTGGCGAGGAAGAAGCCGAGCCAGGCGCTGGTGGTGGAGGACGTGTGCTGCCCTGCCAGCAGCAGCCCGATCAGCATTCCCGCAATTTCATCGTCCGTCAGCGCGCGGCCGTCCCTGCAGGGAAGGGAACAAAGCTGGAGCTTCATTTGGTCACGTTTCATTATTTAGCGTTGCTATTTATACAGTAGCATTTACAATTTCTTCTAATATACTCCTTCTGCTTTTACTGCCTACCCTAAACAAAGAGGCAAAGGGAAGAACAAAGAGGCAAAAGAAGGGAGAACAGAGGGAGAGAGACTCTTTAGGAGCCTTAAATAAAATCACACCTCAACAGTCAGCAAAGAGAAAGGAAGCATCCTCAGTCACCTCATGACCACCAATGAAAATCTGAGAAATCTGAATAACCATTGACAAGTGAGGTTTTAAACCTGTTTTTAAGAATACAACTAGGACAAATTGCATGCAACAAAACTAATTCAGAACATGAGGGAGTGTTTCTTGAGTTTTGGTAGATCTAACTAAAGAGCTCAAAGCTAAAGTAAATCTTCAAACAAGTCTTTAAACTCTTGGCTTACTTGTATGAAGCATCAAGTAGAGTTTGGAGCATGTCATCCTCCTTTTCCTCAGACTTTCGACGTTTCTGGATAACCTTGTAGAAAATATTCTTTATTTCTCTGTGCGCTCGATCTCGTCGTCTGCGATTCAAAACACTTCCATTAGCAACTTTATACAACATAACACAAAATGCTTATGAGGACTTATTGGGATGTCTAGAATGGCCTACAAAGAAGTGGTGGGGATAGGGGGGCAATCCAAATAACAATGATGTTTAGATACAGTGCTTAATTTGCTTCCTGTTACTGCTGGTACCTGAAGCTCGGCAGAGGCAGCCAGCCTGGCAGCAGCCAGGCAGCGTGAGTGAAACCCCCATCCAGGTCGGCATACAGCTGAGCCACCTTCTCATCCAGCAAGCCTCGGATTTCCTTCCCATGTAAGCAGTGACTTGCTGTCAAAATGATCAGTTCTGAAAGGGCTTCAAACAGGTCTGAGGAAAGATTGGAAAAACATTACTGAACTGTGTCTTATCAGATGTCTTTGAACAACTTCTTAATTAGATCACTGACACCTTTTTTCTAAGGTATTTCTTTCTAGAAATTTTCCTAGCAGTTAGTAATTCTTCCAAAGCAAGCCATGCATCACAGCCTCAATCCTTAATAAATATAAGTGAAGTCATACAAAGATTTAACCCTGAAATCCAAATCCATGGGAAACCAATTAGTTTTGTTGCTCACTGAATTATTTTTATATAGCAGTACTTAGACACTTAAATATCTAATTATATATTACCATATTATTAACTATTTTTACATATAAATCATATACATTCAAAATACTTTAATATGTTTAAATGTGTCATGTATTACATAATTTTTATGCATTTAAATATAAGTATGTGTGTTTAAATAATATTTGACACTGTTATGCAACTGTAAGCTTGCAACAATGATGATGGGCAAGTTGGGAATAAGGGAAAATAACAATTACCTTAGTGACACTTCGGTCACTAAGGTAACCATGTCAGCTTCAAAAAGGCAGTTTTTCACTGTAGAAACTCCCAGAGCCAAGATCCTCAGCATAGGCTCTCTAGGAAGTCAGAGCAGCTCTGTAGAAGTCAGAGCAGCAGCTTTTCCCAGGGACTAGGAACTGGTTACACTAACCTGACTGATACCATCCAAAATGAGCACAACAGGTGCACTATGAGCTAAGAAAGCAAAACCAAGATAGTCCTTCATTCCTTTCAGTGATTTGCTGAGCAGTTTTATTCTCCAATAGCCTTACATTTCATTTTTGAAAAATTTTAATTTCTTTTATATTGCAGTACATCTTTTACAAAAATATACTGCATTGGCCTTAAGTACTTCCAAGAAGACTGGAGGAAAAACATCCTGCTTACTTTTCTCTCCATGTTCTCCCCAAGCTTTGAAATACTCCTTTGTTTCTTCTTCAATCACAGATACATGCTGTCTGAACTGGGCAATGTTTAGCCCAGTTTTGAGCATCTTCTTCTGTTCCAAAAATATCTAAAAGAACCAAGACAGAAAGAACAATCAGTACATCATATTAATGTGATTAAAACTTATTAGAATTTGTATTATAAGAACATCCAGAAGTAAATAGGGATTATGATTAGGACTGCAGGGTACAGTAGATACTCAGTTTTAACTAATAGGGTTTTCCCCTTCTTTGTCTTTCAAGCAATAGTTCAGAAATATTCAAGTAAAATAACAGCTCAAAGGAGCTGCAGTTCTCTCTTTTGCAGTACCAAACAAAAAAAAATTATTTTAATATCTTCATTAAGCTTTATCCCTGAAGATACAAGATGCATGCAAAGTTGAATTATGGAATGCCCTTTAGATATATAATCACAGACATAATTAGCCCCACTTTTGCAAAGTCTGGATTTAGCCTGTGTCCCCTGATATGCAGCCTCCTCACTTTCTCTCCCTTTCCTGTGTTCTCTCAGGCAGAAGGACCCTGGACCAGAGATTACCCTTTCTTTTATCACAGACCCTTTCTTTTTATCAGAGAGCCCTCTGATCTCACTGCCCAGGAAGTCAGACACAGAAGCAGGAGGGAAGTTGCTTCCTAGGAAAACAGTGAGTTTCACACCCTTCTCACATCTTCCTCTTTTTCTAGGTATAGATTCATAGCTAACAAACCTACTGGTGAAAAGCCCATCGTTAGATGAGAACCATTCAACAGGATATTGATTCAGAAAAGTATTAATTTGATTTTTAAACCCTAATTATGAATGAGGCATCTGCCCTCTAGCTCTGCACTGTACCACGTGTAATACACCAGAAACCCTTCCCACCAAGGGCTATGCATGTCCAATACAGAACAAAAGGCATTAGAAAAAAAGCTATTTCCTAGAAGCTTCTGTTTTGAGAATGCAGTGGGGACTCCAGCAGTCTGTCAGAGGGCACACATGCCACAAAGCAAAGAGACAAACACATTTTCCCTTGCAGCATGCTAGCCAGTCTCCAGCTTGATGGAGACAGGAATGGCATATAGGAGTGAACACATCCTCTGCAATTTCAGCTCTTCTCAACAAGAAACTATCTGCAAGAGGCTTGGTGGGAGGAGAGAGAGAGTGAATATGAGTTGATATAATGACTATGTATATTAACAATTACCAGAATTACTGGTAAATAAGCAAGTTACTCATTTTGAAGAATAAGGGGTGGTTCTTCCAAACTTATGACTGAAGTCACAGAATTAATAGATACTTAGCAGCTTAAGCAGAGAAAAGGGGATCTCAAAGGAAACTTCAGGATGACACATAATTGTAGAACGCCAACACAATTTTCATGGCTCTCAAAATGCCCCCTCCATTAGATTGTGGCCCATTCTGGCCACAACTGGCTGTGCTGCCTCTCTAGCTTCATGGAGGGAAATTAAACACAATCAGTGTCAGAGATAATTTAAATGTCAATAGCAAACTCTCTGCATCTACTCACTGTGGAAAAAGAATAATTTTTTTTTAAAAAAAAAGAATTTTCTTAGGAGCCTGAATCTGCAGAGATGGAAGTCCTTCTGATATCAAAGGTATGAATTAGGTAGACATATCCACAGACACCCAAGGTTTGCAGAGTAATATGATTCATCTCTTGACTAAAGCAGAACTCAAATGCACTCTAGGGAAAAAGTAAACCTAGGGTAACTCTAGAAAAAGACCTAATTTCAGAAAAAAAGAAAAAAAAGGCTGTATATGCTGGGCCAATGAGGTAGGCTTTAATAGTCCCTATGTGCCTGAAGTACACATGGTGGTAAGAAATGCCCATTTTCAAGAAGCTTACAGAAAATTCTATAAACCTGATGGATGGGATTAGGTCACATCAAAGAACTTGTTCTTGCATGAAGACAGACATTCAAATCCATATGCAAAATTAAGAGCATGAAAGCAGAAGTCAAAGCATCTGTAAAAAGTGGGCAAACTTGGAGACGATTAAATTCTCCTTTACCTACTTAGAAAGTAGCAAGTTGTAGCTAGCTTTCTGTGTTAGAGATTTCTGGAAGAACAGGGTAAGAACAACATGTTTATTCTGTGGATCATGGCAAAATGCCAGCGTGGAGGCAAAGAGAGTAGTGTTTACTGCCCCTAATCCATATCATTAACAGGGCAACAATCACAGCACGTAGGCAGGGATGAATGAAGAGGCATGCTAAGGAGAAAAATAAACTGATGGTCACAGAAACTAGTCAAATGACTGGCATTTATACAAACAAAATGAGGCCAAAACTGAAAATCCAAAAATAAAGTATATTACAGTGTTGTTTCTTCCACCCAACTACTCTGCTGTACAACATGCACTGAGCACAGAGAGCCAGTGGAGCAAGTATAGCCAAAAGTTGGCTTCTGCAGTTTGAGAGTCTGACATGGCAGGCCATCCTCACAAACAAGAAAGCAGCCAATGCTCAGCTCAGATACAATGCAACATGACACAGCCCCCGTGCTCCCATGCAGACTGTATCCTGCAAACATACACAGAATGATTTCTGTCTGAGCAAAACAAACCTTGTGGTTCAAACTGTTAAATTATTACTCCCGTTTCTAGATTTGGCACAGTATAAACATAGTTACCACTCTTAGGGCTTTCTCAGAAGAAAGACCTGAAGTTGCTTGGAAGGGAAAAGTGAGCTGCAGTCAGGGACATGCTGCAAGGGAAGAAAAAAGTGACGCACTAGTTTTTCCTCTATGGTTTCAAGAACAAAAGATAACATCCAGAGTGACAAATGGCCAGGTGGTAAAGAAAGCAACCTGAACATCTGAACATGCTCATTCTGATTATCCAGATGAGACTATTTACCTACTGCAATATGCCAGAGTTCATATGAACACAATCCCATCACACAGAGCCAAGAGCTCAGGGCTGCCTACTCAGCATTCAAACTGCTTTTCTACTCAGCTGATATTTAAAATACAAACCGCATTGGGGACGTCATAGGCAACTCCCTTGCCAAAGACCGGCGTTGTTAACCGAGAGTACACATCCTCTGCATTCAAATCTTCATTTTTACTATTGAACAGTAGAGCAGCAGCATCACTACCCAGTAAGTATGTGAATGTCTTGCCAACCATAGTGAAACTGAACACAGGTCCATACTAAGGGAGAGAATAAACAGAAAATCAATTTCTTCGAAATAAGAACAAAAATCATTAAATCCCTATCTCTCTGTATAGTCTTTCATAAATTATGTTTTCTCCTATGAAGTATCCAGACATTTAATGAAGATAAATATATTTTAAACCATATTTAAGATTGTTCTCAGTGTACATACCAGGGTTATCTAATGTTATAATGAACAAATGTGAACGTGTACATTTTAAAACCATTTATTTTAGAAAATAAATAAAAAATCTGTCACACTAAAAAACTAGTAGAGAGATTGCAGCACATATTGACCCCAGTAATCTACAAATACTGTCTTGAAATTTCTGGATTTGGAGTTATGCATAGATAATTAGGGTCACATAAGTTTTTGACGTTTAAAAGCCATCTCCAGCAGACCTTCATACACCAGATTTCACTTTCTCTAAGCCAACCAAGCTAAGATTTAAGCTTGTAACTCTAGATAGTTTTAGACAACGTGAAACAGCTTGATAAACCTAATTTAATTGGAATTAGGGCTCTACTCATTTAGTTAATTTCTTCTGGGCTATTACAATACAAAAACTACTGAGGCTCTAAATACCAGCTCTTTCAACACCAGAGAGGCCTTAAAATTCATCAAGTTGCCCACAGAGGTAGTCAACTACATTCCAACCTGGTCATAGATTGGTGAAGAATGTGACTAGAAGTTACCAATTACAGCAAGAAACAATTTCAGGAAAATAACTTTTTAATTAACTTGTGATTCAGCTATATCATCCAAATGTGCAAGCATATTTGTGACATATGAATCACGAGAACTCAGAAAACACTCCTGCTAGATGAAGAGATCTGAACATCACAGAGCCTACCGCGCACACTCCATTCCATATTCAAGCTGGTAAATGAGAATGAACTTATTTTAAACAGACCCCAGACAGAGAGCTTAATAGACAATTTTTTTTTATATGCTTAGTCAGTTATGGGTAGGAAAACATACCTTGTCATAAGCATTTTCCAAAAATTCAATGGGACTTTTTCCAAATGCAATTGCATGACCAAGAAAAGGGATGCCTGATGAAATAAAAGGTGGGTAGTTCTGTAAAGAAAGAGAAAATTAATTACTGGATTTTCTTCAGAGATTATCACAGAACCATGAACTAATAGAATACCCAGAGCTGGAAGGGATCCACAAGGATCGAAGTGCAGCTCCTGGCCCTGCACAGGACCATCCCCAAGGGTGACAGCATGTGCCTGAGATGTCCACATGAACTCTGCCAGGCTCGGTGCTCTGACCACTTTCCTGTCATATGCCAGTGCCCAAAAGTAAAAAAATCATGTCCATTTATGTAAAAACTAACCACAGCAGAAATGTGATGTGTGTTTGTTTAAACTCTTTCGTGAAAAGGCCAACTTAAAAAACATATTCATTTGTTAAGATGGAACTATATTTAAAAGCAGCAAAGGTTAGAATAAAGTGAATACGATTAAGATTCTTCCTATGCTGCCTCTGAATGTGAAGCACAGAGATGCTGCAACTGAAAAGAAGGCAGTCAGAAACGAAATAGCGCTGGAGGAATTGTTAAACAGCCTCTCAAAAGCAACTTCAGGTTAGCACTGCGCTTCATATGTAAGCGAGCACCTTCTCCTAAGCTCCATCGATGAAACAGTACCAGGAATGCCCTTGGGCTCCGCAAGCCCTGAACGCCTCTGCCTCCGCGGTACCGACCAGCCCTCTGAGGGCGAAGCCGGCCACCTGCCCTAGAAGCCGCCCACGGGGAGGCCGCTGGAGACGCCGCTCGCCCGCCGGAGCTCGCTCCCCACGCCAGGGCTTCAGCGCCGCTCCCCGCGCTCCCGAGGGCTGTCCCGAGGCTGCTCCCCGAGCCCGCGTTCTGCAGTGAGCCCGCCCGGCTCCCCGGCCCGCGGGCACCGTCCCCGCACGGCCCCCGCCCGGCTCCCCGGCCCGCGGGCACCGTCCCTGCACGGCCCCCGCC
>VWYI01030437.1:20206-48719 GCA_013399455.1 Anthoscopus minutus | reverse complement strand
CCCCTTCGGCGGCGGCCCCGCGGCGCCCGGCTGATTGGAAGGCTGGGTGTCCTCGAACACCTGGACAACGCGGGAAATTCCCCGGGAAACGAGGCTTATGACGGAGAGCCGTCCCTCGGGCATCACTGCCTGGGCCCCAGCCCAGGGCGCTGGTTTGTAAGGCTGCACAGCGCGCGGAGAGCGAGCGCAGCTTATTGGTGTTAAATTCCAAATGCTCAAAATGTTTAATGTCAGAAAATCCGGGTATTGTTTTTGAAATGACTTTCCACTAAGATTTAAGGGTTTAAGATCAAATAGTGCACAAAGCTGAACTTGGAAACAGAGAGCTCATCACAGCCGAGGTCAGTTTGTTGTCCACATACAATTTTTTAATTCAACGGGAATGCGTCTTAATGCATTTCCTGAAAATTCTGGTTTGGTAGGTCTTTCAAAGGCAGCATTTGTTCATCCAGTGAGTCCGTCCAGTCAATTTCTAAAGTTTAAATGTATGTCTGGGAATACTAGCAGGAGGCTGGGTTGATCATTACATACAATGAGACATTTCAACAGGGTACGTTTGCAAAGATCATTTGTGACGCTTTACAATAAATTTTTGCAAAGTTCAGAAACCTAAATTCTAGTAAGTTCCCTACTTCATCTGAAATAAACTATTTGTTGTCATTAGTTCTGAGTACTTTTAGTTTTGTCAGTTGGAAAAGGTGCACAGGCAAAAGAATAAGCTTGTTTCTGAATGAATATTCTTGTAGTTTTTTTAAATGTGTAATATCCTCTGGTAAAGCCTGTATCAAGGTCTCATGTATGCTGAATATTACTAGATGAGTAGAGCTAGCAGAGATGTGCATGGAATTAATGCTGAATACCTTCAAACTCCTCATGTCACCTATGTGATCTAGTTAAGTTTTCAGTTTGTTGCCTACAAGCTCTGAAGTTTCAACACTTTTCAGTGCCAAAGGCAAATTTCCAGTGCTGTAGCGATTGAGAAAGGGCTCCTTCGTACAAGCCTTGACAATTTGTTGGGGGACATGAAAGCTATCACCGGAGGTTATTGACATTCTGCTCTGTCAGTTTATGAAATAAGGACATTTTTGGTGGAACAGTGTCTATTTCTTCCAGGGGAGAGGATTTCCAGATTAATTACCTATATATGAACGGTTTTATTTCATTTTTATGTAATTACTAATTATATTTAAATTTATATAGAATAGTAATTTAGTACATTACTTTTATATCTTTACCCCATAGTAATAACAATTAAGGTAAAGGAGAGCTTTTGCAAACCATGTATGTTGTTTCTGTTGAACCTGTATTTCTTCCATCAATCAACAGCCCAGCTTTAAACTGCATTTAGCTGTAAGCTGACAATGACCATCTTCCTGGAGCAATTGTTCCCTGCACCAAGCAGCAGCAGCAGCTGCAGGGGATCACCCCACGACCAAGGCTTCCTCTTGAACAAGCTGCTCACTGGGGTCAGGGAGGTCAGTTTTCCACTTGGTAAAATCATGCCTGTTTTTCAGTTTTAAGTTCTTGGTTGCTCTTTAGCCTTATGGGGCCTGGCTGTGTGTTCTACTCAAATCTTTGATTTTGGCAGCTGTACAAGTTCTTGCTCTTTAAGAAAGTGCTTCTTAGATGGACTATAGGTGGTGAGCTGGGCATCTCATGCTTACAAATGCACAAGGGTCAACTTTGCCCATTCTGTCCATCTTGCAGCTCATTTTCATTGTTTTTTTTGTTTGGTTTGGAAACCAGCACATGGTGGTAAAAAGGTTGTTGCTAGTGGTCAGTCTCAGTGGTATTGGATTTCTCTCTGTTCCCATTTTTCATTTCCCTGCTTCTACATGAAAGGAGAGCACACACCTGCCTTGCCTCAGCAAGGCAGCAGGAGCTCCTACATACCCAGGTGCCAGAAGCCTCTGGGACTGCAGAGTCGGGCTCTTGCTCAGTGGCTCCACTGATGTACAACATCTGCAAACCTCTGCCAACCTCTGCCTTGCCACAATGAACAGCTCCCAGTTTACCTGGAAAATTCCTGAGCAGTTTCCAAGGTGCACTGCCTTAATTTAGAGTCTCCATGGGACTCTCCCTCTGGTCCTCTCTGACGCTCTTCTCACATACCCTACAAAGATGAGCCTGTTACAAACTACTGCTCTTTGGCAACACCACCTGCTTGGTGTAACATTTGATATTGTAACATTTGTGTTGGCTACAAAAATAGAAACACCAAATATGACTTGTTGCAAACAATTTATTAGGTAGCAATAAATAAGAATTTAGCAGAAAGGACTATACAACAATAAGGCATATTGATAGTATAGTTATATAGGCAACTGACACACCTTCCTAACATTTTCCTCTAGTTTTCTAAAAAAGTGCTATGTAGAGAAATGTATTTCTGATACCAGTGCCAAGAGATAGCAGGGATGCACGATGAAGGACCTGACTTGCATTATTTACCTTAAATAAAGCATAACAATCCATGAAAAATTACTTTTATTTAGGCCTGTGAAGTTTAAGTAGAAAAGTACGGTTTGCGAAGAAGAATACAAAATACAAGTCTCCTGTTCACGTTTTTAACAGCTTACTACTTTAATTTCTTAAACTGCATTTACTAGTAAGGTATGAGTAAAGTTACTATACAACAGCACAGTTCTTTCACATTCATTTTAGCTTTTATTTGAAAACTTAGAGGCAAGTGCTAATTTTTATTTTTTTTTATAAAAGCTTTTTTTTACAAAATATTGCACACTGTTTTAGCATGCAGTTTACACGGAAGAAATAGTCAAGTGCACTTAAAACCCTGAAATACAACCAGAAACTTCAAAGATTTGTGTTACAGATACTATTTTAATGTACAAGGACATGTTTCAGACTGCATAGGATCCCACCTTACACTTGGGACCCAACTTGTTGAGCCCCACCCCTGACTCTAGAAAGAGCAGGCAGAATGCTTACAAACTGTATCTGACTTCCTTGTCATGTTTATTCCTGCATCCTGCACTGCTTTTAGCCTGAAGAAACTGAATTAATCAGTAGGAAAAATTAATTTAAGAGAAATAACTTAGTACCTCCCGTATGAGCTTTTGTTACTGCATATGTGTTGCAATCCAGGGTAGGATTTATAAAACTTTCTGAAGTCCTCTGAGTAAGGTTCATCCCTGTCTCCCTCTCCTCCATACATACATTTTATATTGCACAGCAAAAGTAAAAATGCATTTTACAAAACAAGCATGCTAAACATTCAATATGGCTTCTGAATGATTTAAAGTATTTCCCTTTTGGCATCCTCATGCAGTATTTTATAATAAATATTAATACAAAGTATGAGAAAGTTAAGAGTAAAAATAAAGCAAGCTAAAATGTTTGTCAGGAACCAAATAAGAGCTTATCAAAAGTAGTTGCTCAAAGGTCTAACTGGTCTTTTAAGTATAGTTATCTTTTAAGTATCTTAAAAATGCAGGGTGTCTACAAAATACTGCAACATATACCACCTCCTTGGTATTCCAGGCAATGACACAAAAGGTAAATAGGTTAACTGAGACTTGCTTAATGGCACTGGTAGTCCCATATTTCTCTGGGAACAACAATTTTACTGGATTCATTCTTGTCAAACTCAGTAAACCATTTAGATTTCATCAGCTTTATTGGTTAAGCTCAGCCCTACAATAGTTAATATATGAAACACAAAAATATTTATAAAAATAATAGATATGTTGTATAGTTTTTTTAAAAAAATAAACCATGCAGCTTCTGTACAAAGTTTAAAAAACTGTACAAATTGACTTTTCTATTGTGTAAAATTCATGTACATGGAAGTCCTGTTATGAGGAGGAACAAGTTGCTTTTTGCTCAGCCATCAGATGCCATCTTGTAGCTATTGTTCATTTCCATCACTCATTTCTTTCAGTTGGCATTAGCTGGCCGTTTAATTTCATCAGGAGTTTTACAACGAGTCCTGCCTATGTAAAGGGATGCAATTAAATTCTATCAGCATTTCAGAACCATGACAATCAAATACATGACAAAGGCAATTCTCAGCTTTATCCAATCTCAAACTCCATTATTACTTTTCATCACAAAAGTTAATGACTCCAGCTCTCTGAATCTCATTATATCTGGAGTTAACCTAAGAGAATGAGAGATTGGGCATATGCAAGAAACAGTTTCAATTTAACAAAAAGTTTATTCTAATGATTATAGATGCATTTTATATATTCTGAATTCTGAAGGTTTCACATGCTGAGAAAACAAGCAAACATTTGAAATATTAATAATAAAGTTTTAAAATAATTTTTGCAGGGGCTTGGCTTAGGCTTTTATACTGTGTAAGGATGGTCAATCTCAAAAGAAAAAAGGCTCGTGTATCTAATTTAGGAAAAAAAAAATTGAGCATAAAGGATGCAAAATTATAATACTTACCTGTTTGGTATGCACAATAAAGCTCATTTTGTTTTCCAGACTGTGGATTTGAAAACATGTATCTCCATCTCCCAACTGCCACATAAAGCAACCGTACTTTAGGCTGAGGAGTAAAGCCTATGATCAAATGTAGGAAACTGTCACTCAGAAAACATCCTGAACTTCCCTTCATTCACAAAGACAGGATTCAGACAAACCACTAAGTTCCACAACGTAGTTGTAGGTCATAAAGCAGTAAAGTTATAAAATACAAGATTTTGTTAGTGACTTATGAAGACCTTAAAATCTTGGAAATTTCCAAAGGCAAGTTTAACTAAACAGTTGGATGTGAAATCACTTTTACTGCAAAGACTTTAAGAGAAGAGAATTAAGTTTTATAGTTAGCACTGGCAGTTCACTTAAGCTGACCTTTGTTTCCATGTTGAGGAGGTGCAGCCCTTTTACATTTACTCCTACATACACTTTGATGACTTTATGGCTACTTGAACTTGCTTTGGTGAATATCTGTCCTGTGAAAAAAGCTGCTCCGTAAGTGGGAATTTCCCAGCAATTCTGCAAGAACATTCGCTGAAGGTGATGCATCTCCTTACTGACACCTTCACTGGTGCTGAGATTCTAAAAATAAAGAAACAATGGCAATCAACAAGTCCTTCCAAACAGTTGTGATTGATTGAAGAAAATCCACTGTTCACTGCAGTCCCTACTAAATACTAATTTCCAAAGTGCCTTCCCATCAACCATCTTCCTAAATCTAAGCTAAATTAAACCTCAGAGCCATGGAAAGGCTCAAGTGCTAGAAGAGACTGAGGGAAAACCCAGGTACTGGTATGAGCCTTGGAAATCTGAGCACAGACACACCATCTCTGAAGGCCTCACAGCTTTGCCTCTCAGAAGTAATTGTGACTCGGGATCAGTAGCTATGCACTCATCTGATACAAAATGTGACATAATCCTTAAACTAAGTATTCTTCCTCCTTTAGGGGATCCAATCAAGATGAGCAAGTACCTCCTTCCAAAAATATGGACTGTTTTTTCTTTTCTAAGCAAAAAAGAGGTGCAGATCTCTTTTCTTTAGTGGAGCCTTCATTCAGAATTAAGACAGGCTTCTGTTCCTTCCTCTTCAGTAGAGTGCAGTAGTCAGAACAAACTATCGCTGGAGTGCTCCTCAAGCCAGAATGATAACAACCAGTCTAACAAATAAAAAACTGGTTGGGCCATGGACAAGATCAGAAGGCACAGACATGACGGAGAACACCAATCTTCAACAATTAAGGGACCATGACTGTGGATGTGGTAGACAGGATAAGCCTCTTTGGATCCACACCCTGCCTTACAGCTTACCTGAATTTTACACGGCCACTTCTAACATGTAAAATCTTCAGAACAAAAGACTGCAACTGCTTTCCCCCTCCCCCCATGTCCCTACACCCCAAAATAATGTCCCAAAAGCAAGAGTCAAGAAAGCTGGGCTTGTTCTTACATATAATTTGATGATTTGATGATAGAGATGACTTTGCTACACTATAGTCTTAGACCACCATCACCCCCTCCTTTATCTCTATTAGAAAGCATAGGAATGATCTGCTAATTTCTGACAAAAAAGGTGCGGACACCAAAAGAAAGTTTATGACTGAGTAATCTCATCTCAGAAAGAGGGGCAAGGTTTGAAAACATTCCCCAGGTGCCTCTGCAGCATTACCTGGCAGCTACATCTAGTGATGCACATTAGGTGGTACAGTTCTCTTCCTAACACACCTCACTTTTTCCACAATTACTTGTGAAGACCAAAAATTTAATGTGACCTCATTTGGGACCCACAGCCCTCAGTTAGATGCATTTTTGCACAAGCAGCCCAAGGCCAAAAAATTAAAAAATTTTGCTCAATTAATTGCTCTAATCAAAGGTGTTTATGTTTGTGTACACGCACATGCACATCAGCAGCACTACCAGATCTCTAAGATACAAGCTACAGTGACAAAAAGGACTTTGGGGATCTATTGCTACAAAGAGACATGGCAACTTAAATCAGCGAAAATTTTTTCACACTGAATTCACATGCTTGAATTGGAAGTGTGCCAAATACACAGCTAACACTGAAGGTAAATGAACAGATAAGAAACCTATTTACTTCTAACAGAGATCTGTAGCTGTACAAGAAATATATTCCAACAACCCATCCCAAAAATTCAGAACACACACATTTTTAGCTTTTTATACCAGTATTTCTGTTCACTAATAGACAACCAGTCAAAAATGTTTAAGAACAGGATTTTCTACTACCTGCTTATTTATCTTACCTTGTATTCATGAAGTATCCTGTTTGTCCAATGAGGAGCTTTGCTTTTTAGTTTAGTTATTGGTACAATAGATTTAAGATTTTCTTCACTAAGAGAAAAACAAAGAGGAACAAAGTTTTTCTTCGCTAAACAAAGTAAGAAAAAAAGAACAATGTCTGCCACAGTGTACCTTCAAGAGATATACTGAGCTAGACAGTCAGCTCCCACTCTATCTTTTCTCATCAGATGAGATGGTTTCCTAAGATACAGTGCAACTCTCAGTTAATGAAGATCCAGCTTTATATTCTACACTCTATGTCACACATCATGGACATGGCATGGAGAGGAAATGCCAGCAAGACATACAACTCATACTTGGTTAGAGAGCAGTTTGGTGACTTCTAGGTTAGAAGACAGTATTATATATAAAATGCCATTCACATCAGCATATTGCATACTCAGGAAATATGACAGACTGTAGATACTCCTCCTTCCACCCCTGTAGTCAGCACTACCAAGGACTCAGCCCAGTTAATTTCCACATTAAAGTTACATATCACAAGACATGAGAACCTACTTATATCAACCATGTTTTTTAAAGAACCCAAAATGCAGCATACAAAAAACACCAAAAGGAAGAATGGAAGCCTTTAGTTTGCTTTTATGTACAATTAAGACAGTCTCAAGACCTAGTGATGTAACCTATTTAGATGCAAACTATTTAAACCATACTTGGCAGTATATATGATCTGCCAAGCAAAAACCCTGCACAGGACAGTGCATCAGATCTTTAAGGTGAAGGATGCTCTCATACAAACAACAGCCTGGATATATTTTTTGAATTACTGCTCTTTTAATGAACAATTATGACAACCACATAAGAAAAACAGATTATGAAACTCCTCTTCTACATGAGGAAGAAGTATGTGAATATGGATGGAAAGCATGTCTAAACTGCTTATTATCTAGCCCACACTATCTTTGCAGGTAGTCCTGTCTGTGGAACCAAACATTTCCACTGAGCAGGATGAACTTGGAACCACAGTACTGATATACCTCTGTGGAGAGGAACACAACCCTGCAGCTGCTGGGAGTCAGCAGGGAGTAGTTTCATACAAAACTCAGCTGCACTGAACTGCACACTCATACAAGAAGGCAGTCCCACTTAAACCCCGTTCTCCTTGTGCTCCACTGACCAGCTGTGCAACTGCAGAACAATACATGCAAAAACCCACCAGGCCAAGGCAGCTCAGCTGATGCTGTGAGTAAGAGAAGATGAGAAGCACAGCAGCATTCCAGAACAGCACAGCTGCTGTTCCATGAATGAAGTGAGATGGAGATGGCAGGGGTGAAGGTGTGCACAGTAGAGAACTGGAATCTTCATGGACTCAGATACTGCTATAGAAATGTATGTGGGAAGAACAAACCATCTCAAAATAGCTCAGCTACTGTTGTGCTGGCATGCAGAGGGAAAGGGAGAGAAAAATACCATCTGGCTGAGCCCTACTAGTGCTATGTGTTTGAACAATTTAATACAGCATTTCTCCTACAAATGACAGAGAAGAAACAATATCGCCGCATGGCCTGTCCAAAGAGGGAAAGTCAATCCCAGACATTGGTCTAACTGCCATAAGAAGAGGTTTCTTCAACACTAAGGCTCAAAGCCTCAGTCCTGTCAGAACCCTTCAAATGAATACTGTTGTTTATTTTGGTATTACTGTATCTCAGGACAGATTTTACACACTCTAGAACCTCAACCCCTCTGTCTAGGAGTGCAATAATTAATATTAATATATTTTCACAGACGACATCCAACTTGTATTTATGCTACAAGGGTTATGTGATTACTCTGACCTATAGCTCAGTGATGAAGAAAACCAACAAATATACCATATTTAATCTTAGAGGGTTCCATAGTAAGTGCTATCTAAAAACACATAATCTAACCCATAATTTTAAGTTTTAAACACATACTTACTTTAGAAAGCCCTGTTTATGTTTCTTGCTCTCATAATTTCCATAGACTATTTGTAGCAGCAGACTTGCCAGTGTAATCAGCTTTGCATCAGGTGATGTATAAAAACCTTTCAGTAAATTATATCTGGCCTCATCAAAAAGGATAAGAATAGCCAATGGATCCTCAATCTGTTAAAAAGATTTAAATAATATGGTTTATTTGTAAAAAGGAAAATAAGCTTAGAAATTATAGATACCATTTCTCACTGACTCAGAGACAGACGGCAAAGGTGTGATCCTGACTGAACTGTACATTTTAGTGGTGCTTCATAATTTTATAAGCATTGCATTCCATTAACTTCAACACTCCACTGATCTAACACACAAATGTAAGGCAACTAACACACCATAGTCAATCAAAGTTCACAGAAATACTGGTATCTCTGAATTTTTTCACCCATTAATTAATTTTTGGTAATCTGTTTGAATAATCACATTGAAATAGATCAATTAAATAACTGAAAAACAACAGCACAAGGAAGAAAATCAGGCAGGTTGTTTTTAGCTGTATGACAGACAGAGACTGACACATGGAGACATTGGATAAATCCAACTGAGAGGGTGAGAAAGAGAAAGAGAAAAAAGATATGGCAGGAAGGCAAGAGAGAGGGAAGGAAGAATGTAAAGATTCAAACCATTACAGAAAAGGAGATGTCAGGTTTAAATAAGTTTGGAAATTACTACAGTCACTACACACTGAGTGTTGATGGTCAAAGTGTTCTGAGTCTGACCATAATTTCATTCACTTCCAAGTGCTGACCTTTTTTTCTATTTCCAGTGGAAGTCTCACATCTCTTCTCAGGAAAAGCTGTGAAGTTTCCCTTTGAGGATCCAAGTTTGTCAGTTCAGTGAATATTTCAGGCCAGTCTCGAATATGCTGCAAAGGCTTGTGATATGGCTTCAGCTGGAGACCTGAAAAAAACAGGTTTGTTCTAACTAAACAAACAGAATAACCCAGCACACCCACACACACATACACATAAATGATTAAATGCTGCACCAAACCCAGAGTATCTGAAATTGAGAACTCATTAACAAATATTTTCCCTATGTTTTCTAAACTGCTATATAGAAAAGGTTTTGAAAACATGGATTTATTGATGAAACTCTTAGCATCAAATTGCTAAATGCAATAGTGTTGAAGCTTCGTTATTTCCAGTTTCTCAGGAGTGAAGTGCTGTTTAAAAATTTAATGGAGTACCAACACTGACCTTAAAAACACAATAATAAAACACAACAGACTGTTGTCTCTATTATTATGGCAGAAATACAAAGTGCAATAATCTTATTTCTGATAGAAAAATACATATATAATTTACCTTATAAATGCATTTGCCCTTTTTGTATATGTATAAAAAACCAAAAAATTTTAGAACAGATATTCTTTTTTTTAATCTGTAAAAAGTCTTGATTCTTAACAGGCTAAAGTCAATTAATATTTCATGTTCTCCTATGTATATGAGAGCTGAAAAATTAATACAGAGCTTCCAGTTACAGCTTTACTATGTACTGGAGTCTGTACCTTTGGCTTACTCACTCTACCTGTCCTTGGATTCTCACTTGGCTTTTTCTAGGAGGCTGTATCTGCCTTATCCTCACTGCTCTGGCTTTCACACTGTGGCATTTCACTTTATATGAAAAGCTTAAATTGATATGTTATAGCACAACATTTTCACTGAGAACAATCTGTTCATTTAACTTATCCACCTTACATTTAAACACAAAAAAGCATCATCTGTCCTACAAGCAAGAAACCTACAGTCTTTACAGTTGTACACAAACTGCAACATACTTTATAATGAAACTTGTCCATTAGTTGTTTAAAGCCATAAATCAGGAGCTCATTTTCAAAAATCTAGAGAATTACTTTTACACAATCAAGGTATCAGTAAGCTCTTCCCTCCAAATGCAAGGGTAATACCTCAATGATTCTATGAAAACATTACATACATATTTAGAAACGGCAAAAGCAGCAACACTTTAACCCTCAAACACTTCCTTCTCTTCACATTAGCATTAATGTTTAGCTGAGGGTTACAGTAGTCATGTGGCATACAGCAAAGTAAAAAGGCCAATGGTATGATACTGGAACAAAACAATTAAAGAAAAATAAAGATCTCCTGCTAAAATTAGAGCTACTTTAAAAAAAAGGAACAATACCACTGTAGTGGAGCATTTGCAACAGTAAATAAAATTTTAAAAGCAAGGTTTCTGTGTTAATGACACTGCTAACACAGTATCCTGCCAGACCTGAACTGAGCTTTGTAATCCACAACCTGTCCCACAGTTATCATGTTGCAGCAGTACTGTTGACCACATTATCTGAAAATGCTCAATCACACTTGTTGACTCTTTTGGGCTTCTATTTATCTTTTGCTATATATCTCAAAAACTATAGTACCTTTTTTATTTATATCAGAAATACCAAAAAATGCCACAAATATACACATGTCATTTTACATCAGAATTCTCTCTCATCAAATATATTTGAACGCTTGTTTATCAAAAATTATTTTGGTGCAAAACACAGAAAAATTCATATGATTAAAGGACCTTATGAAAAAATCTTAATCATCTTACTTTAATTAGTAGTTTAATTAGTAATACTTTAATTAGTAGTTTTTAAAAGACTAAACACTGGTAAAAACAACTAACATATACAAATACAGATAAAACCAGGGTAAGTTACTAGTAAGGCCTGTGACAGCCAAGGTGCCCTGTAACAGAAAGGTAACCTGGAACAGCCTCATCTTCCTGGATGAAATACATTATAGATGATACAGCCAGAGTGATACAGTCAGACCTATTGAGGGTACCCAAAGCAAAAGCTAAAACAGAAAGATTCCACAGCTCTGAAAGCACTTTGGAGATATCAGGCCGTAAAGCCTGTCAGAGAGCACGTCTCCTACTCTCCTAAGACAGCATGACTGTTTCCTAAAGGCAAGCAGAAATAAACAATGATAAACCCTCAGGTATAACCATTGTCCTTTTTACTTACTGAGGTTCTCAGAACAGATCCAGATAGTGAAGTACTGCTGAGTTTCTTGAGACAGGCGCATGCCCTCCATTATTTGCTGGACAGTTGTGTTGTTTCCGTGTTTCAGCTCAACAGAGCGATATGACCCATCCATACGATAAATTCGTGCCTTTTCATACTGCACAAAAATGGGAACATATTAAACAAACAATTAGTTAAAATCCTTTCTGCTGGTGTTTCTAGAGAGGAGAGTCGTTTTATCATGTACCAGGCAACATCTATAATGTTGGGGAAAAGAACATTGCACAACTCCTACACATTTATTATTTATCCAAATTGTTTGTTTCATGTCCTGGTCAAGTTCTTATATTGTGCTTTTTACCACAGAAAGATCTTGCTGGTATTTTGAGGACTTCTGTTGAACTCAAAGGCAAGCAGGTATTTAAAAGTTCCCTGAGGGATCTGGGCTCAGCTGCCTAGGCATATCCCAAAATGGTCACTTTGCTATTACTGGCAGGTTATTAATTTTTCCCTCCCTATACTAAAAAGACTTATTTTTAGAGGGAAGCACCACCCTTTACTCAGAACCCGCAACAAGAATACAATCTCACTAAACCTTATAGTGCTCCTCTAATATAATCTAAATAAATCTAATAAATAAAAAACCATTTTCCCATTCAGAACTCCTATAGCTTTCACTGAATTGCATGTGAACCCATATTATGTCTCCTACATACATATATATATATAAACATAAATCAGGTGCTTAAAGCATATACATACAGGTCATAAATCAATGAAATGTCTTGTTTTCATTTCTGTAACAGGTTAGATATTTCAGCTGCTCAAATAAAAACATTTCAGGAACTTGTTATTTTCCTTCCTCAAACCTACTAAGTCATTAAGAACTGAGTTCCTAAAAACTTCTGGAAAAAAAAAAAGACAGATGGCTTGGAAAATGACAACTGATTTAAAATGAGGCTGGAATGGAAAACATCAGTCTATTTTTGCTGCAGTAGTCACTGTAATTCCTACTGTAGTAGTTTATAGGGGGAGTTTATATATAGTATTAATTAGTAATAAGTGACAACATAACATCACACATTACACTCTGAAATCTACTTAAAACAGGTCCATTAGCCTTTAGAGTCATTGGACACACACACCTTCACAGAAGCACCAGCATACTAAGATCCCTAAAAAAGATCCCTAAAATAAAGGTCAGTTCCTTCCTTGACTATTTTGGACAATCATTCATGCAGAGTGAAATGAAGATAATTTAAATCACCTTGAAAAACGGACAGGCTTAGTACCACCTACTTACAGTGATATAGGTTGCATCTGAAGTCAAAGTAACAAGTGGGTTTACATAATTTGGCTAATTTTAAATCTACTTCAGAATAAGAGGAATTGCATTGTAAATTTTGTTTCCTATCCTAAATGCTAAGTCTCCACTGGCTGCCAAGACTAACTGACGAAAAGCCTATTTCAGAGAAGCCTACATTTAGCCAGCTGAATGCTCCTGTTTATCAACATATAAGAAGAATATATAAAGAAAGCTGATGGTTGCATGATGAAAAATAGACATAAAATTAATAGCTGATGTGATTCTCCTACAAATTGAAGCATGATGTTTATATGTCTTAACTGTATTTCTTGAGCCATGAAACAGAACAGAAACATTTAAAAAGAGACAAAATGTCAGTTTGGCAATATTTACACTAACGATTTCAATGTGCTGCACATTTCCAGTAACAGCCAGAAGTCACTAGCTCTTCTACAAGATTAAGTGTAAATTAAATATAAACTTTAAGCTATTTAGAAAATAAACTCATACAGGTTTATTTATGGCTTCCTTCAGTAGTTTTGCAGCTTCTTCCCACTCATTTTGTTTGTTCTCTTCACAGACATTCAGCGGAGATCTTCCTTGTTGATCAGTAATGTGCTACAAACAAACAGAAACACAGATTCTACATTGATTTCTCTGGAGACAGGTAAACATTTACACATTGTCAGATAATTAAAATCCTTGATACCAGAGTTCAAACATTTGATACACAATGGGAAAATAGAGCTAATGAAAAATATTTAACCATTTTTTAGTAATGGCTTAACAAGATCATTGTGTTTATACATTGTAATCTGGACACCAAAATAATATTTCTCATTCACAAGCTAGAAACTAGCTAAAACGGCTACTTCTATACACAAACAAAACTTACTCTGTCAATTTCTGGATGATTTAGCAGAATTTGTACTATTTCAGCATGCCCACCTCCAGCAGCAAAATGAAGAGGAGAGCTAAGTTGACCATTCAAAAGATTTGGATTGCATTTCCCTTTCTCCAATAGCATGCGGGTGGCTTCAACTTTTCCATACCTGCAGACACGTTTAAATCAGAACAGACACAGCAAATATATAATCATTTTTTTCAGATGGTCTTAATTATGAAAAAGTGGTTTTTTTCCACACTGAAGAGTTTTTAGCTTTCAAATTACACCAGATACAGTGCAACATAATTTTGTAGAAATTAATATCATTTCTACACTTTTTTGATAATCACTGGTCTAGTAACCATTGACTGGATTCATTACAGACAAACTGAACATTATGCTAGGTAAGTTTGAGTAGTTGAAACAATCCAGTCATGGCAGAACAGAGTCCAGCTTTGTCTGGAAAAAAATAGTCAGTGTGAGAATAAGAGTTGAGCTTCTGATTGTCATGCAGATGGATCCTGAGGATTCTTAACTCCCATGCTTACAACTGGTAACTCTTGTGTATACTGGATGTACAAAGCATTTAAAAACTTTCTGACAAACTCCAAAAAGCAAATAAGATTCTGGGCTTTTTATAATCAAGTTTGACTTTCATGTTATTCCTATCATCAGACATACTGACCACTATATATAGAAAAGACTAACTTCTATAAAGATAAAACAAAAGCATTTTTATGGCTGAGGAAAGCTTTCAAGCACTTACAGATTAAATCACAGAGTTAATAGTCAGACATGCTGACCTCTGTGAATCACCTAGTCCAGCTTCCCACTCAAAGCATGACCAGCACCAAAACATGCTCAGTTCAGCTACTGCAGTGTTGTAAAACTGCTCATAGGCTTAAGTCAAAACAGACTGCAAAAGTTGCCATGCTAAAGTAGACCTAGTGCCTCCAGCAGGAATTATAATAGTCAGAAGAGATATAAGAGGGAATAAGTAAGCGATGACATGATCTCCACAACTGGTCTCCCCAAAAACCATTCAAACTAAAATTATCTCAAAACCTGAATGTTTCTCTTCAGAAGGTTACCACTAACATATATTATAATCAAAGCATAACAAGTCTAGAGGGTTTTTTTATTTCTTCTTTTGGAGGCTGATAAATTACATAAATGATAGCGCTAAAGAATCATGATAGCTCAAATGCACTTGATTGGCAAAACTATCCTTGACTCACCAGCATGCATAATGGATTGGTGCCCAGTGGTCACTATCCAACTGATTAACAGAAAACTTTTTGTCCAGAAGGTGGCTTAGTAAATCAGAGTCGCCTTCACAAGCACTGCGGTGAAGAGGGAAATCATCTACCCACTGGTGTTCCCTATGAATTGAGGGGAAACAGGAAAAACATTGTTCAGAAATATTACAGTTGTTGAGAACGTCAACTTTTTTAAAATTACTAACATAGCACTAACCATAGATCTACATGTAGAATAAAAGAGTTCATGCAGCTAAAATGTGCCAGTATTCATACAAACAGGTTTTTTGCCATGCAGAAATCAAGCCACAACTGGATTTGTTAGAGTAAGAAATGCTTCTCTAAAGTTTTTAATTTACACCTTTCTTTATTCATCCTTTAACTGTTGTGTTTCAGTACTTAGAGATTCCAAATAGAATTTCATTTAAAATATGTATTTATACAGTGAGGCCTAAATTAATAGGAATCTCATTCTAAGTCTACCAAGTGCTAGCATAATAAAAAAAACCCAAAATAATCCATTAATGAAAAAGAAATGTAATGTAATACTTGTCCTCTGTGACACTGCTCATGCTACGTTGCCACTTTTCTCTTTTAGGAATCTGAATCTTTGAATAGTCCGGGGCTCCAAGGCCAAAGTATGGGTTTATTACCACCTTGTCAACCTGTGAAGACATAATTAAAACACAACTGAAAAAATATATTACTGAGATTTGGCTACATAATCCCTCATTCCAGTCAGGTATTCCCTTGAAACTGAAGTTATGACAATAACATTTCATAATGAAAGAGAATTACAATCAAATATGGGGATTTAAAAAACTAATGCACACTTACTGTTAAATAAGCAACTCTAACATCAGCATACACTCATATAAAATAAATGAATGAACTCAAAAATGATAATTTATGTATGTTTCACAAATACAAAATGAAAATATAGTTCTTACCCTATTGGTATACTGAAGGTCAGATCCAAACAAAGGATTATAGATGCACATATCTGCTTTCTCCAATGCCAGCATTTTACTCTTTATTTCCAGGGCTGTATAACCCATGTGCAATGAGCTCTCTGTTTGACCAGGTTCTATAGCATAGGCAGGGTTTATTACATTTGTTTTAATTCTCTCAAGAGGAGACGGTCTGAATAAAGCTGGGATGGAGTGAGACTGGGTGTGCCGTTCATCCAACCACCTGCAGGACACAATGGGCAAGTAAATTAATATTCAGGTAGAAAAGTATAATTTTGGTCATGCTGTCCTTTATTTATTTTGTTTGATTAAGGACTGCTTAAATGATAATCACACATTTGAATTAAAAAAAACGAATTATAATGTGCACAGCCAATTTTACAAGACTAAATTACTCCCTGAATGTGAAATTTATTAACCACACTCAGTTATACAGCTGTATTTGCTCAATTTTGTGTGGATGCAAACTCTCAAAGAGAAGGAACTTATGCACTAAGAATAACACTGGTTATAACCACAAACCTTAACCACACCAACATGTCACCATTCAATCTACTTTTAGTTTATTAACATTACTACTCTGAACAAATTTTGAAACTTAAAGCAGTTTTTTAAAGGGTGAGTTTCAATATCTATATTGACTTAAGCTTTTCAACTCAAGTTTAATCAGGAAAAGACAGGAAAAGGCAACAAACCAGAAGGGCCAGTTTTCAAACTGCTAAGTCTCTTTCACACAGGCTACCACCTGCCTTTTTATAAAGATATGCTGAAGTTTATTCTCAGTGCACTCCTACTGATAGCATTGAAGACATTTAGAGCTCTCTTATTCTATGTTACTAGGGAAGTCAGTACTGTACATCTCCTGAATTTTTCCTGCCACATATGCAGGGCTCATGACAAGTTGTACATCTCAAGTTTTGGATAAATTTTTTTACAGAATTCTTAAACTGTAATATTAAGCACTGCATTAAAGGTCTAAAGCCAGGTTTGTATTTAGGTTTCTGCACATGCTTTCTCACAAGCTTGAGGTAAAAATGTGCTTTGCTGGAATACAGTAAATTCTGTTTAGTGATTGAGCCTGGAAATATAGAAGAAAGAGATGTACATGCTTTGGGCATCCAGTGACTGAGTCTTGTCTGTCCCAGAATCATATTTAAGGATGGCAGAAGGCAACCTGCAGTTCAGTGCATATACTTAGGCCTATGTTTAAGTCCTAGATCCAAGCTATAATGTCCTGCTAAAGCAGCATTCACTTTGCTTACTCATGGTCCTGGCAGAAAGAACAGTAAAACTGTAGTCATTGTGCTATAAACGCCCTCTAAGGTATTTTCAGGCATTTTCTCTAAATGTTTGGTAGATAGATTGGTTATGGCAGTTTGAATCTTTGAGAAGTATATTTTCAGGTTATATACACAGAGAATAAAAAATTTGAACTATTTTCTATCATACTTCCAAGGCTTCTTGGGAGGCTTGAAACACATCTAAGCAGAATTTAGAGCCTGAAGGCATTCAGCAAGCAGGAAATAAATTTAACTGGTATGATGGTATAGATGGAACTACTACAATTCTACTAATAACCTTTAAAAACCCTACACACAGAAGCTTTTAGCATGCCTGTAGCATGATTTTTTACATTAGCCAGAGGTTTTAGCTAACTTTATTACTGCAAGTAAGTTCATACACAAGTGTGTCTGGTATTTCTTGGTTAAGGGTACATTAAAAAAAACCAAACACAAACAAACAAACAAAAAAGACCTGTTCACATACTCAAATTTCAAACTACCATAAATCTGGCTAAACAACTACCCACCTTTATGAGTTAATTCCCTACTGCAAATAATGTGTGTGTCTGGGGAAGATGCACTCCCTTTCTAAAGGAAGATTTAATTTAAATGCAAATCTTAATGGTATACAATCACGGGATATTTTTACTACAATCTGGCAAGGGCTCATACTCAAATGACAATTATGGCATTTACAGAAGATTAAACATTATGATTTTACAAAACATTCACTGTGAGCATGAACTTCCAAAAAGCTACTCGATTTAGATAAACACACCATTCTTGGTTTACAAAAAGGCTTTTTGAAAGGTTGTCAAGGTTTCCATTTCTTATAAACATAAAGAAAGTACCGTGATGATTTCCTTCTTAACCATAAGAATGCTATAAAAACTATGTGTTACACTGAAAAATTGTGATTTTAATATATATTTGTATTTGATGCAAAATATCAAACTTTTCATTTTAATGTATTTTTACTGATGGTGTCTCTTACTTATCCAAGGCAATTAGCATTTTTGCAGTAAGCGTAGCAAAATGTGTGCTGGATTCACTGCAGACTCTCATGATGTCTTGTAGACAGTAGAACACAGGGCACCCAGGACTGTATGTATATTTCGTATTATCTAAAAAAGAAACATAGTCTGAAGACACATCTGTGAGAAGAATCTTATTTTCCCTTCTGCATCTTTTGTAGTTACACATCCCTACACATTAAGACTACATTCTAACTTTAGACTAGAGGGACTCAGTTTTCTCAAAAAAATAATTGATAACAATACTATACAATCCTTACATAGGAATATACAATCCTTACATAGGAATATACAACCCAACAGCTTAGCCTTAAAATAGTATTCTGTCACTATTCCATCAGTGTAATCAGGTTCATTGAGGAATAAATGTTAAATGCATCCTGTTACCAGAAAAAAAAACAAAGATGACTCAGGACGAGGAGGGGTATGTATTGGTACATTGTGGCAACTCCACAATGGTATCTATTTGATAGGTTTTATCAAGTCTTACAAGTATGGCAAAAATGTGTAAGTTTTCCCAAAAGCACAGAGACATTTTACTTCAATATTTTTAAAAATACCTTCCTGACAAGTAATTTACTTGGCTTTCTAAAGAATTTATTTACTGTTTAGAGACTTACTAAGCATTCTTCCCTGAGCAGACAACACTGAAATGAGTATGATGTCTTAGAGTTGCAGTCAGCAAATTCTACACAAGGCTTCTGTTTTGAAATATAACCAAGAGCACAAATGCTGCTTAAACCAGAAGTGTGCTACTGTTACAAAAAACAAAGGCATACATTAAACCAACGGTTTCTTACTTGATTTTAAGTAATTTCTTCAGAGTTTAAAATATTCAGGGAGTTTTGCACCTGCCTGCAACTTTTAGTGTTTAAATACATAAAAAAGCCGTATATCATATTAAAATAGATTATATAAATATCTCATACACTATATATATATAATTATATATACAATCATATATCAATGAGATAGACGTATATAACTTAATATATCATATAAAAAATAAATCCTCCAGTGAACTTCTGCTAAAATGGCTGCAGCTTCACAAATCATACTCAATTCTACCTTTCACAACAGTTGGAACAATGTAAAGAGATGCCTCCTGGCCTGCCTTCTCTCCATCAAGAGGAAACTTCTTCATTAACACCACACGCTTTCCTAGTACATTATTTAAAAACAAAAACCAGACAAATCACAAAATAATTAATCATCAAAACACAGAAAAAAATCTAGTTGGCTATCTGAAAGCTTGTCAGACCCAATAGTCCTACTTTCTAGGAAGAAAAAATTATGATCACGAGCTATAACCTAAAGAAAGCAAAGAAAATTAAATATATATGAAGAACTAAAGAACATAAATATGTATATACCTGTTAACATAAAAAAATTATATTACTATAGCCCTTTTTAACTTTTCCAACCTCAGCTCCGTATTTTAACAGTGTACAAACTAAGCTGGGCATAATTAATGCTTGGGCCATCTGAGTGGGTCAAATTAAAACTCTTCAAACTATGCAAGGAATGGGGTTTTTGCTTTTAGAAGACATTCCTCTATGTGTATTAATCTGTTATTCTGTGTTTGCTGCAGAATGAGCTCTCTTACATCTACTGTGCAGCAGTTACTGCCACCTGCAACATTTTACCACATAAACAACAGAGATGAAGTCCACAGCAAAGACCAGAAGTCCTTTAGTCATTATACTTCATAGAAACCTGGAAATGCAATTGACTGCCTAAAAACAAATTTGTCAGCACAAGTTTGAGGCTCTTTGCTAGGTCAGCTATGTAACAACAAGGAAAAAAATGTAATCAAATTCCATCTGTGAGTGACACAGTTATGCCAATTTAAAAACATTTTTATGGCGCTACCAGTAGCTATAATGTATTAGATTAAAATGGTTTTACCTTTAATACCCTGATTGGCTGGTGAAATTGGTTTGGTGGCTTCTAATACATAATCCAAGATGCTCTGGGTTATCTCAGTGCCTCCTTGAAGTTTAGTTTCTAGCAAAACTTTCTTTCTTTTTTTCTTTTGGCCTTCAATGGGAACTTCAAGCAGCAAAATCTTTCAAACAATAATGAAACCAAAGAAGTTTAAGTACAGCTGAAAAAACCACAGATCTTTCAAAAATATTATTATTATTTATCATGCCACTGTTGAAATAGTAACAAAATTCAAGTACTAAATATTGAGGAGCAGAACAGTGAAGTCAGAATGACCTCTGCAGCAATCTAAAGAATAAAAGACAACGCTACATTTTCTTCTGTTATATTATTATATATTTACTATACTATTTAAAAAGCCAAAAAACCAATATATAAAGAAAAGAAATAGTTTTACTTCATAAGATTTAGCTCGATATTCCCGAGAATTGAGGCTAGCAGTATTTTTTGGACGAATCACAGCAACATATGCATCTCCAATGTTTTCTGGGTTTCCCATCTCTCCTTCTTACTTTATCACTGGAAATAATGAATAAACAGGAAGAAAATGTTCAGCTGAAAAAAACATCCAACAGCACACTAAACTTCAGGATGCAGTGCTCATATCCACTGATGCTTTGCATTATTCATTTATTGTTCTTTAGCTGGAGCACTGCCAATAGCTGATATAATTCTGCTTCCTTTTCATGAAACGGGAAAATAGGACCCCATATAGATTTGGTACAAATAAGCTCGTTCTCTTACTCATCTTTAAAACAAAAGCAATGTATTTATTTTTCCCACTTTGTAACTATCTTCCCCATTTTGCAAACCATATAAAAGGCCAAAGACATTTTGAACTCTGGAAAATATATGAAATTGAAAAAGAAAGCCATTTCAAAGTGACAAGCACTGTAATTTATAAATTGTGCTGTAACAAGTACTCCACTTCTATGAGTTCCACATGGATTTCAAGAAAATACCTGGTTCTCATCTCCCCCCCTGCAAAGTAGAACACAGTCTTGCCTACAGCCAAGTAACAAAGCTGATAAAAATAAACTATGATATGGATTCATTTACTTGGTTTTATTTCAGTGAGGCTGCAAACTGGTGCACAATTAATTCAAATAGTTTCTAAAATGAATATATCTTTAGTTTCTGAAAAAAAAGTGAATAGAAGCACTTAGATTTGAGAAAAAGCTTTGCTTACCCTTCTGTTAAACCAAGGTGACAATTTCTAAAATCACAAAATTGTATGGAAATTATATGGAAAACCTCCTAAAGCTAAATCACATATCAGCTTCCAGAAAGAAGGTTATGTCTGACCATTTCCACCTTCCAGCTGATCATTTTCTTCATCTGCAAATGAACACCCTTTCATTCCATAGCATCAGTAAGCACATGCTTTTTGCAGATTAATTCCTCCACATATTTTAAATGTTAGTGTTTCTGGCTCCTCCACCTCCTCTAGAAGAAACAGATCTTCAGATTCCTATGGCCTTAGTCCAGTATTTTTCCTGGGATCAAGACTACCTGAAAAGATATAGAAAAAACCTCAGCATAAATAACAGCATGGATGTTTTCACCATCAGTTAAAATAAACACATTTAGAGGATTTAATGATGGTATATGAACAGCATAATATCTGAAGAGAAACAGCTAATGATTTGCATTACAGTAGCATCTAAAAACATTAAATAAGCAACATACTGACTCACAAGAACTCATACTTTAGAGTACTAAGAATTTGAAACGGAAAAAGAAACAACCATCCCTTATGCACAGCTGGGAAAGGCCTGCTCCTTAGGCTTCCTTACAAGCGCTTGGATACACAGGGTTTGGGTCATAGGCTTCTGTGGAGGGAACCTGCACTGGTACGGCCGGGTGACCTGAATGACAGGTGGCGTCCAGCGCACAATGAGCATGTCTGTGAAACCGACAGCGCTGAGACTTGCAGTACAACTCCGGAAAACAAAAAGTGAGAATGAAGAAGGGTGGAACTACAACGATGTGACAATAAACACAACTAGCTTCAGAAGACACCGCCACGAACTGATTCTGATCAAACCCAGCTGCTACCAACGAGGCCCCATTCCTAAGGCTACCGGTCTAAGGCATCCGCCTCACACAGGCTTCTCCCAGCACCGCCAACCCTTCCCACCTCCCGCAGGACCCGCGGGGACGAGGCGGCGACCACCTCCCGCCGGGACGCCCAGCCACGCCACCCCCGCCAAGGAGGAGGGAGGCCGGGGGCACCGGAAGCCCCGCAGAGCTGCCTCGCCTCGGTACGGCCGGAGGGGCGCCGGGCGGTAGGCGGCTCCGCACACCAGCACCTCCCGCCCGGCACTGCCCGGCCAGGAAACGCCCCGAACTTCCCCGGCCGCGCCCAGGAGCCGCTGGGCATCGGCTCCGAAGGGCTGCTCCAGCTGAATCCCCGCGGGGCAGGAGCGGCTCCTCCGCCCTCAGGACTGCCGCGGGCCCGGGGTGAGGGCGGTCGTCGCGGCCCGCTCCCTGCCTGCCTTGCCTTCCTCGGTGGCGCCTGCCGCCGCCTGCCCGCCGCATCCTCCCGCCGCACCCGCCGCCCAGGCCCCGCGTCCCGGCCTGCTCCGCCCCGTCCCCGCCCCGCTCCCTCCCCCGGCGTGGTGGATCCGCTTCCCGTCGGAGCCCCGCGGGCCTCGGCTGCCGATGAGTTTCCGGGTCGNTTTTCTATCATACTTCCAAGGCTTCTTGGGAGGCTTGAAACACATCTAAGCAGAATTTAGAGCCTGAAGGCATTCAGCAAGCAGGAAATAAATTTAACTGGTATGATGGTATAGATGGAACTACTACAATTCTACTAATAACCTTTAAAAACCCTACACACAGAAGCTTTTAGCATGCCTGTAGCATGATTTTTTACATTAGCCAGAGGTTTTAGCTAACTTTATTACTGCAAGTAAGTTCATACACAAGTGTGTCTGGTATTTCTTGGTTAAGGGTACATTAAAAAAAACCAAACACAAACAAACAAACAAAAAAGACCTGTTCACATACTCAAATTTCAAACTACCATAAATCTGGCTAAACAACTACCCACCTTTATGAGTTAATTCCCTACTGCAAATAATGTGTGTGTCTGGGGAAGATGCACTCCCTTTCTAAAGGAAGATTTAATTTAAATGCAAATCTTAATGGTATACAATCACGGGATATTTTTACTACAATCTGGCAAGGGCTCATACTCAAATGACAATTATGGCATTTACAGAAGATTAAACATTATGATTTTACAAAACATTCACTGTGAGCATGAACTTCCAAAAAGCTACTCGATTTAGATAAACACACCATTCTTGGTTTACAAAAAGGCTTTTTGAAAGGTTGTCAAGGTTTCCATTTCTTATAAACATAAAGAAAGTACCGTGATGATTTCCTTCTTAACCATAAGAATGCTATAAAAACTATGTGTTACACTGAAAAATTGTGATTTTAATATATATTTGTATTTGATGCAAAATATCAAACTTTTCATTTTAATGTATTTTTACTGATGGTGTCTCTTACTTATCCAAGGCAATTAGCATTTTTGCAGTAAGCGTAGCAAAATGTGTGCTGGATTCACTGCAGACTCTCATGATGTCTTGTAGACAGTAGAACACAGGGCACCCAGGACTGTATGTATATTTCGTATTATCTAAAAAAGAAACATAGTCTGAAGACACATCTGTGAGAAGAATCTTATTTTCCCTTCTGCATCTTTTGTAGTTACACATCCCTACACATTAAGACTACATTCTAAATTTAGACTAGAGGGACTCAGTTTTCTCAAAAAAATAATTGATAACAATACTATACAATCCTTACATAGGAATATACAATCCTTACATAGGAATATACAACCCAACAGCTTAGCCTTAAAATAGTATTCTGTCACTATTCCATCAGTGTAATCAGGTTCATTGAGGAATAAATGTTAAATGCATCCTGTTACCAGAAAAAAAAACAAAGATGACTCAGGACGAGGAGGGGTATGTATTGGTACATTGTGGCAACTCCACAATGGTATCTATTTGATAGGTTTTATCAAGTCTTACAAGTATGGCAAAAATGTGTAAGTTTTCCCAAAAGCACAGAGACATTTTACTTCAATATTTTTAAAAATACCTTCCTGACAAGTAATTTACTTGGCTTTCTAAAGAATTTATTTACTGTTTAGAGACTTACTAAGCATTCTTCCCTGAGCAGACAACACTGAAATGAGTATGATGTCTTAGAGTTGCAGTCAGCAAATTCTACACAAGGCTTCTGTTTTGAAATATAACCAAGAGCACAAATGCTGCTTAAACCAGAAGTGTGCTACTGTTACAAAAAACAAAGGCATACATTAAACCAACGGTTTCTTACTTGATTTTAAGTAATTTCTTCAGAGTTTAAAATATTCAGGGAGTTTTGCACCTGCCTGCAACTTTTAGTGTTTAAATACATAAAAAAGCCGTATATCATATTAAAATAGATTATATAAATATCTCATACACTATATATATATAATTATATATACAATCATATATCAATGAGATAGACGTATACAACTTAATATATCATATAAAAAATAAATCCTCCAGTGAACTTCTGCTAAAATGGCTGCAGCTTCACAAATCATACTCAATTCTACCTTTCACAACAGTTGGAACAATGTAAAGAGATGCCTCCTGGCCTGCCTTCTCTCCATCAAGAGGAAACTTCTTCATTAACACCACACGCTTTCCTAGTACATTATTTAAAAACAAAAACCAGACAAATCACAAAATAATTAATCATCAAAACACAGAAAAAAATCTAGTTGGCTATCTGAAAGCTTGTCAGACCCAATAGTCCTACTTTCTAGGAAGAAAAAATTATGATCACGAGCTATAACCTAAAGAAAGCAAAGAAAATTAAATATATATGAAGAACTAAAGAACATAAATATGTATATACCTGTTAACATAAAAAAATTATATTACTATAGCCCTTTTTAACTTTTCCAACCTCAGCTCCGTATTTTAACAGTGTACAAACTAAGCTGGGCATAATTAATGCTTGGGCCATCTGAGTGGGTCAAATTAAAACTCTTCAAACTATGCAAGGAATGGGGTTTTTGCTTTTAGAAGACATTCCTCTATGTGTATTAATCTGTTATTCTGTGTTTGCTGCAGAATGAGCTCTCTTACATCTACTGTGCAGCAGTTACTGCCACCTGCAACATTTTACCACATAAACAACAGAGATGAAGTCCACAGCAAAGACCAGAAGTCCTTTAGTCATTATACTTCATAGAAACCTGGAAATGCAATTGACTGCCTAAAAACAAATTTGTCAGCACAAGTTTGAGGCTCTTTGCTAGGTCAGCTATGTAACAACAAGGAAAAAAATGTAATCAAATTCCATCTGTGAGTGACACAGTTATGCCAATTTAAAAACATTTTTATGGTGCTACCAGTAGCTATAATGTATTAGATTAAAATGGTTTTACCTTTAATACCCTGATTGGCTGGTGAAATTGGTTTGGTGGCTTCTAATACATAATCCAAGATGCTCTGGGTTATCTCAGTGCCTCCTTGAAGTTTAGTTTCTAGCAAAACTTTCTTTCTTTTTTTCTTTTGGCCTTCAATGGGAACTTCAAGCAGCAAAATCTTTCAAACAATAATGAAACCAAAGAAGTTTAAGTACAGCTGAAAAAACCACAGATCTTTCAAAAATATTATTATTATTTATCATGCCACTGTTGAAATAGTAACAAAATTCAAGTACTAAATATTGAGGAGCAGAACAGTGAAGTCAGAATGACCTCTGCAGCAATCTAAAGAATAAAAGACAACGCTACATTTTCTTCTGTTATATTATTATATATTTACTATACTATTTAAAAAGCCAAAAAACCAATATATAAAGAAAAGAAATAGTTTTACTTCGTAAGATTTAGCTCGATATTCCCGAGAATTGAGGCTAGCAGTATTTTTTGGACGAATCACAGCAACATATGCATCTCCAATGTTTTCTGGGTTTCCCATCTCTCCTTCTTACTTTATCACTGGAAATAATGAATAAACAGGAAGAAAATGTTCAGCTGAAAAAAACATCCAACAGCACACTAAACTTCAGGATGCAGTGCTCATATCCACTGATGCTTTGCATTATTCATTTATTGTTCTTTAGCTGGAGCACTGCCAATAGCTGATATAATTCTGCTTCCTTTTCATGAAACGGGAAAATAGGGCCCCATATAGATTTGGTACAAATAAGCTCGTTCTCTTACTCATCTTTAAAACAAAAGCAATGTATTTATTTTTCCCACTTTGTAACTATCTTCCCCATTTTGCAAACCATATAAAAGGCCAAAGACATTTTGAACTCTGGAAAATATATGAAATTGAAAAAGAAAGCCATTTCAAAGTGACAAGCACTGTAATTTATAAATTGTGCTGTAACAAGTACTCCACTTCTATGAGTTCCACATGGATTTCAAGAAAATACCTGGTTCTCATCTCCCCCCCTGCAAAGTAGAACACAGTCTTGCCTACAGCCAAGTAACAAAGCTGATAAAAATAAACTATGATATGGATTCATTTACTTGGTTTTATTTCAGTGAGGCTGCAAACTGGTGCACAATTAATTCAAATAGTTTCTAAAATGAATATATCTTTAGTTTCTGAAAAAAAAGTGAATAGAAGCACTTAGATTTGAGAAAAAGCTTTGCTTACCCTTCTGTTAAACCAAGGTGACAATTTCTAAAATCACAAAATTGTATGGAAATTATATGGAAAACCTCCTAAAGCTAAATCACATATCAGCTTCCAGAAAGAAGGTTATGTCTGACCATTTCCACCTTCCAGCTGATCATTTTCTTCATCTGCAAATGAACACCCTTTCATTCCATAGCATCAGTAAGCACATGCTTTTTGCAGATTAATTCCTCCACATATTTTAAATGTTAGTGTTTCTGGCTCCTCCACCTCCTCTAGAAGAAACAGATCTTCAGATTCCTATGGCCTTAGTCCAGTATTTTTCCTGGGATCAAGACTACCTGAAAAGATATAGAAAAAACCTCAGCATAAATAACAGCATGGATGTTTTCACCATCAGTTAAAATAAACACATTTAGAGGATTTAATGATGGTATATGAACAGCATAATATCTGAAGAGAAACAGCTAATGATTTGCATTACAGTAGCATCTAAAAACATTAAATAAGCAACATGCTGACTCACAAGAACTCATACTTTAGAGTACTAAGAATTTGAAAAGGAAAAAGAAACAACCATCCCTTATGCACAGCTGGGAAAGGCCTGCTCCTTAGGCTTCCTTACAAGCGCTTGGATACACAGGGTTTGGGTCATAGGCTTCTGTGGAGGGAACCTGCACTGGTACGGCCGGGTGACCTGAATGACAGGTGGCGTCCAGCGCACAATGAGCATGTCTGTGAAACCGACAGCGCTGAGACTTGCAGTACAACTCCGGAAAACAAAAAGTGAGAATGAAGAAGGGTGGAACTACAACGATGTGACAATAAACACAACTAGCTTCAGAAGACACCGCCACGAACTGATTCTGATCAAACCCAGCTGCTACCAACGAGGCCCCATTCCTAAGGCTACCGGTCTAAGGCATCCGCCTCACACAGGCTTCTCCCAGCACCGCCAACCCTTCCCACCTCCCGCAGGACCCGCGGGGACGAGGCGGCGACCACCTCCCGCCGGGACGCCCAGCCACGCCACCCCCGCCAAGGAGGAGGGAGGCCGGGGGCACCGGAAGCCCCGCAGAGCTGCCTCGCCTCGGTACGGCCGGAGGGGCGCCGGGCGGTAGGCGGCTCCGCACACCAGCACCTCCCGCCCGGCACTGCCCGGCCAGGAAACGCCCCGAACTTCCCCGGCCGCGCCCAGGAGCCGCTGGGCATCGGCTCCGAAGGGCTGCTCCAGCTGAATCCCCGCGGGGCAGGAGCGGCTCCTCCGCCCTCAGGACTGCCGCGGGCCCGGGGTGAGGGCGGTCGTCGCGGCCCGCTCCCTGCCTGCCTTGCCTTCCTCGGTGGCGCCTGCCGCCGCCTGCCCGCCGCATCCTCCCGCCGCACCCGCCGCCCAGGCCCCGCGTCCCGGCCTGCTCCGCCCCGTCCCCGCCCCGCTCCCTCCCCC